>JAJPUD010000602.1:220355-363021 GCA_023553655.1 Myrmecobius fasciatus | reverse complement strand
ATAGAGATAGAGATAGAGATAGAGATAGAGATAGAGATAGAGATAGATAGATGAATGAACCTATATGCCACGCATCTTTAATCCAGCCTCAGACACTTACAAGCTATGTGACTCAAGACAAGTCACCTCTGTTTGCCTTAATCCACTGAAGAAGCAAATTGCAACCTACTCCAATATCTTTGCCAAGAAAACCCCATAGCTGTTACTGGCATGCTGTGGTCTTTACAGTCACAAAGAGGTGGACACAACTGAGTGATTAAACAACAATTTCTACCTTAGAGAAATATATCCAAACTGACACAGTCCCCATTACTTTCAGACATAATTCCTTGCCTGAAGACAATTTAAGGTAACATTTATGAGAATATTGAACAAAAAAAAAAAAGATCACATGTCAAAATACAGTTTTTAGTTAACATCCAGAATAGTTATACCACTCAATTCTTTCCTGGACTACTTCCCATTAAGTGTTCCTTTCTGTGATCAATAGTTTAACCTGATACTTCAAAAGAGAAAATACTCAGGTGACAACTACTTCAGGGAAAACAGTGATTCCATCTATTCAAGAGTTAAGTTTGGTAACACACTTAACTTCATTTCAAAGGAAAGCCTTAGCTTTTGTTCTTTCCACTTTCCTGAAGGGAAACTCTGGAAAGGGTTTTAGGCTAAAGCAATAATATTTTAAAATACTTCTAGAGAAAATTTTTAAAGGTTTTAAAATTAGCCTCCATACTGCCAAACTAGTCAGTAATCTCTTTTTATACTTCTCTTATGCATTTGTATTGTAACATGTATTATATTTATTTAGGTGCATTTCTTGCCTATATCCACCATTCTGTCTTTAAAGGCACAAACCATTTTTTATTTCTTTGTTCTGCACTGTAATTATAATATATATGTACATATATACATATGTGTATATATGTACATATATATTGTATATAGAGAGATTAGATAGATACCTAGATACATATATATATATTTATATATCACATATATATAATCTACCATTATTATATGGTAAACTTCATAATAGGAGGTACCATTTTTTTATTACCTATGTATTTTTCTCAGTGTTTAACCTAAGAATTGCCTTCCCCAGGTCCTTGCTAATTAGACTGAGTTAGTAGGAGATATGATCCTGGTCTACTACACACTTTGACCTTTATCCACAGGGCAGAAGGCAGAAAACAAAAAGGTTTTGGAGGCCATCATAATTCCTAAAATGTCCTGTTTCTGTGCTATTGTATATTGACTCTCCAGACTAAATCTCTTACTGTGATTGATAGACCCCAAAGATCAACCCAGGGGCCTACCTCAGAACTCTTTTGTGAACTAACTTGGGCCTTGTGACAACTCAAAGCAGGCTTTTTTCATGTACCTGAGTCCCACATCTCTTGATTATTCCTTTGACCTTACTACATACCTTATTCCTAAAAGCAGACGTAGACCCACATCCCCATTCACTCTCCAGACCAGCTGTCAGCGATCCTGGCTGTGCTCCAAAAATCCCCCTTAAAAGCTCTCTCACCCTTCAGCTATTTTGCTGGACTTCAGCTGGATCTTCCTCTAAGTCTAAACCACTTTTCATTTTCTGTTAATAAAGCTTTGTGACTTAAAGAGAATTTCTTTGAATTCTTTCAAGCTATCTCCAAACCATTTGGAGGGCAAATCATGAAGAATTTTCTAATTATTTCCACTCTTTTGATTTAAATATTATGAGGACTAAAGGTCAGTAGCAACCTAGCATGGTCTGATGAATTACTCTTGTTTGGCTACTGATTTGAACCTGGCTATTTCCCTGAGGAGAAGATTATCCTTCCCCTTTCTAATAATTTAGTCAATATAACAGTGTTTAGATGTTAGTCTAATCATTGACACATTATTCCATAGGTTAGCTATAATAGGTACCTAATCAGTGACAGAATGAATAATTGTATAAATTAAATCCAAGGAACAGATTTCAATTGAATTGATGATGAGTTTCTCTCTATTTATATGGTCATGTATTAAATAATTGTTTATATCTACTGTGAAATGAATTCTTCAAAGCAGTTTTCCCTTAAAGGAACCCTCACACTGACTGCCTTCCCTCAGAATCTGCATGGGTTCCATTGTCTTCTTCCTTCTGTGCTGTTTCTGTGTTATAATCTTTACAATGGAGAATCTAGAACAGGTGACAGTGGCTGAGGTAGACACCAAATGATGGCAGGCACAAAAATGGTGGAGTTCAATCATGAGAAGAATTCACAATGGTCATGCTCTTTGGCAAAAAGGGGTTTAGAAAAGGGGGTTGCATGCAAAATGAAGAGATGCAATAGACACCAGCAATGGTAAATACAAAATAGAGCTGGGAGAGCATAAAAAGGGTTTTAATAATTAATGATGGAAAAGTAAAACTCACAATTACCATGAAATTGGGGGCATGCCTTTAACTGGCAGGCTAATCTTAAAAGGGACTTAGCATCCTAAAAGAGAAGTAGGATCTAAGAGGAGGGGCACCATAAGTCATGGTGGAATTAGGAATACCATATAGCATGGGGGAAGGGTATGAAGAAAGACACCATGAGACAGAGTGATGAACTGACCCAAAGCCATGGACCATAAGCAGATTGATAGGGAAAATTTAGCCTTAAGGACTTGACATAACTTGGATTTCTGACACAGAGTATGAAACCACAGAACTAAACTGATCTTTATTATCAGAACCTTCTTCTTGCCTGGACAGGGAATAATTTTATCAATATTTCAGTTTTTCTCTGCCAACCACACCACCTATTCAAGACCTCATCAGTGGCAATATGTGCTTTCTTTCTTTTTGACATTTTTTGTTCCTTCTTTCAAATATCACTTCCTTCTTGCAGCCCCCCCCCTTTTTTTTAACTATTTTCCTCACCATTTTCTTAAATACTCCTATTTGCCTGACTAGCTAATAAATCACAATATCTCTAGTCAAAGCCAGAGAGAAAAAGTCTAGGGGTTTTTGTTTGTTTGTTTGTTTGTTTGTTTGTTTTTGGTATTAGAGCCATTGCTGTCATTCCTGCTATTCTTGAAGCTCTGCTTTCATCACTACCAGCCTCTTTATAATTTCTACCCACCATACATTTGCACTGTTTTCTGCTTCCTCACAAACTTCCTGTCTGAGCTATTGCAAGTTTCCTTATTCTGACTTATGTTGCCTTATTCATCCTTCCTTTTCATCATCATCATCATCACTAATGGAAGACAAGTCATCAGCTTGCCTTTCTATGCCAAGGAGCAGATTTTTAAATCACATTAGGGCACAAAAATTATTCCATACTTTGCCCTTCTCACCCAAGATAATTTTTTTTTCCTCTGGCTGCCTTCAGTAATTTGCAACTCAGTTTACTTTTGCAAATTTTAAATTGAGCTCTCAGGGGTTCTTCTAAGATGTTGCCAGACTTGCCTGTGGAAACCAGTTCTTTTTAAACCTTCTTTAAATTCAAAGTTTTCTCCATGTTGTTGTTTTTTTGCCTCAAACTACATCTTTCAGCTAAGGCATTTTTTCTTACATGAATAAAAATTTCAAACACTTTAATGGGAACATTAAATTTGGTTTCACTTGGTTCCCCTGACTGCCACAAGGTCTTTAGTTTAAAGTATTGACAGAAACACAACTCTATTTTTGACTTTTGATAAGGTGTTTGTTTATAGGAATGCTTGATGAGGAAAGATGATTTTTCTTCTTGGCCTATGTGGTCAAAGGTGGTTTATACTTAACTGTTTTGTTAAAGGCTGAGGAATATGAGATGCAGAAACTGTTCTAGTTTCACTAACAGTTATAAATATTCACACAAATCTGTAACTCCTGAGAAGCAGTGATATTTACCTGCATAGAACATTAGCCTTACCTCTTCACTTTTCCTTGGAGCCAAAACTAGCTCTCATTGATTGACCAACTATAGGTCCCAGGGCAAGCCCCAAATGGTCATTGTTTTGGGGCTTGATTGACTAAAAGTGAAAGTAAATAGCAATTGTTTCTCTTTGGCCAGAAGTACTAAGAGTCTTCTCTTCCCAGACTGATTTTTTTTGACTTGGTAAAAGTGAACATTCTTAGCCTCAATCCTTACCTAGCCTTAACCATTGAATGTGCATTGTCTCAGTCATACTGAGATCTCCCAAAGATCTTAGATTAAAAGGACCAAGATCTCCCACTGCATCCGAGGCTATCTCCAGTTGTTCTGGTCTATTTCTTGCCACTGGATCCAGATGGCATTGGAGGAGAAAGTGAGGCTGTTGACTTTACACAATCCACCTTCAATTAAATTTAATTCATTCTCACCTCTCTTAATGGTCTTCTTCAAGAACAGACAATAACACTAGTCATGGGCTTCAGATATGCAAATGTTCTAATTCCATGAAAAAAAGCAACTGAACATCAACACTTTCTTTAACCTAATTGGAAAGCTCAACAACAAAAATTACCCACACATATTAAATATATATTGTCTGGTGATGTCATATGGCTTCAAGTCATGAAATACACAATCTCAGAAGAGCTGAAGGATCGCTGAGAAAGCAAGGAAGGAAAAAAGAAAGAAACGAATGAATAAAAAAATAAAAGAAGGGAGAAGGATTTAAGGTAAGGAGGTAAGAAGCAATATTCTTGAAGGGAGCCTTTGGGATCTGATCTTTAATCATTTGCATGAGAAGAACAAGTAGATTTGAAGAATCATGGGAAGACCCAGAATTTGAAGATTACGGAAAGCTCAAGCAACTCAGCTTTTTGTGGTAGTTAGAATGCAGTTAGAATTTAGGTTGCCAATCAGAAACTGTCTGGAGTTAAAAGGGACTTTATAACCTAAGTTAGATAATCATTTTAGACAGAGACATTTATGCTGCTAGCAGGAAGAAATGAGTTTAAGAGCTAGATTTAATGTGTGCAGGATCTAATGAAGTAATTGCCTTATATTCTAAAAGAGAGTAACTCCTAGAGCTTATACTCTGGGAGCTAGCAGTCTTTTCTCTTTATGAGAGAATACAGATGATGTTTGGTTGCCTGAAGACCTGCCTTTCTCATTAAAGTAGTTGAAATTTAGACTGTGTTATAAATTTGGAAAATTTTTAAAAGGGTGAGGAGAGATGTGACAAACTCAACTTATCCTTGATAAAGAAAAAGTACTATCTGAGCTGAAAAATAAAAATCATTAAAGCATCAAGATTATTTCAGCAGGGAAAGAGTGACAGGGAGCAAAAGGATAGGAGCATATCGCAACTTCATGAAACTTATGTGAAAACTAAAAAAATATTACAAGAGAAATGAACATGCATGTGGAACCCAAAGAGTTCACAATTCATACAAAAGTTTGAACATTTATGACAGCAAGACAGAGGAAACAAAACTCAATCTGAAAAAGTGTGACATATGGGGCAGCTAGGTGGCGCAGTGGTTAGAGCACCAGCCCTGAAGTCAGGAGGACCTGAGTTCAAATCTGGTCTCAGACACTTCCTAGCTGTGTGACCCTGGGCAAGTCACTTAACCCCAATTGCCTCAGCAAAAAAAAAAAAAGCAAAAAAAAAAAAAAAGTGTGACAGGAGAAGGAAGAGTACAATGAAGACAGGACAAGGACAAAGCCTTTTCTGAGCAGGAAGATCAAGGAGATGGCCAAAAACCACATAATTTTTCCTTGGGAACTACTAGACTATGAAAATAGGATGGCCTCCATATCTACAGGGTCCCAGCTACACAAGAAAATTTCCCAGACTGACAGAGACTGGCGGGCATCTGCCTTAACTCCCAAAGAAACACAGGGAAACAATTTAGGATGCAAACAACAAATTATGTCAGCTGTGGGATGAATGGGTGCTTTGGACTTGACACTTAGGACTTCCTACATACTCTGGGGCCAGTGTTTTTAGAAAATATAGCAACTAAAAAAAAAAGTTCAAGGTACCCATTAATGACCTTAACAACATATATATGTGTGTGTGTGTGTGTGTGTGTGTGTGTGTGTGTATGGTGATTTCATGCTCTCCCTACATGTCTATATATTATTTTAAAATTACATATCCTGTCTTCTTATTAATGGATTATTTATTCATAGTAGAGGGTGCCCTAATGGGAATAGAATAGGGACCCTTAATCTGGTATACATTAATGTGTTATTTTCTTTCTTAATATTTTGGTAACTATTTCAATATAAATTGTTTTCTTTGTGATCCCATGAATTTTATCTGAAGCATTTTAAAACCTTACACTGAGAAGTCCAGAGTACTTTGAATTTGGAGTAATTTTTCTGAGGAGACCCCTGTATGAAAGAAGCTATACTGGTTGTTGTAGAAATATAAAATATACCTACTATGAGAGAATGAAACTCTACTTCATACTTTGCAGCCTATCACCAATATAACATCAAGTAAAAAAATTTGGATCAGTTGAGTAAAATATTTCATTGATTTTTCATGTTAGGTTTTGCTATCCTAAGAATTTCTTAAAAGATTACATATGCATATACACATGTACAATACATAGATATGACTGTGCCTGTGAGCTTTGCATTACTGATTAATTCTTTTGTCACTACTTTTTCTACATACCTTTTGGTTCACAGCTCCTTTCACCAATCTTTAATTTCTCCACATGTACAAATGCAGAACTGTTGCAAATATAGCTTCTAAATCACCTGGTTATTAGGATCACCACTTGAGAGGCCCATGTGATGGGTGAGATGCATATATTTTATATTCTAGCTATTTCTGTATGGCATATCTCCTACTTAGACATAACTACATTAATCTGGGATCGTGCCTCCTATAAATTTTGCATTTTACCGAGAGCTTAGCATAATGTTTTGCATACACGTAATTCAATACTTTGATGGCCCGTGTTTTCATCATATCTATCTACACAGATTTGTACACTATGGGCTTTTTCTGTACAGATGTTTTTTCCCTTGGGCATGGGTTGTTGCCTGAGACTCAAAGAATTTAAATGACTTAGCCATTGTGACACAGTATCAGAAGCAGTATTTCAGCCTGTGTCTTCCCCCATTCCATGTACTGTCCTTCTTCCAATATGTCAAACTGCTTCATCTAATACATGCTTAATTGTTTGTTGGATTAGACTGAATTGGATTGAAATGGAAGAAAACTGTTTTCCATATTTAAAATAATGAATACCAAACCTAAATTATTGCCCAATTAGTCAATGAAACTCTATCCATACTGAAAAAGATTGATCATGATCTCTCCTAGGGAATTTTGTTTAAGATCTCCCTATCTCCTCAATTCACTCATGCATTTTATTCAGTGTCCTAACTCTTTCTCTATGGTTATAAAACCACCAGCTATGAAGTTAGATTCTATTAGACTAAAAGTCCTTTGTATAACAAATAAGAATTTCTCAAATCCAAATACTCCACAATTCAAATTATGCCTGTGGCTCCTTGAACCATGGATCCAAGAAAACATAATTTGACAATGTTTTGGGAACAATTTTGCCCATAGTGGTGAATTAATTAGAGGATTAGCTCAGAGAACTGTCATTCAGCAGCTGACTCTGGGGCTGTAGCAATAGTACTAATACTAGTTTTATGTCATGAGTCGTAGTTCACTTGGAAAGGCATTTCTGTTCAGTTTTTTCAGTCCAACTCTGGGTTCTTCCTTGGTCATGACAGCCCATTCTCTTTAGAATGTCTCATGGCTGCCAAACCACAGCAATGTTGGACTTGCAGAAATCATAATCAGGACACACCATGTGCAAACTGGGACATCACTTGGACTATAACCCAAATAGATATGAACAAGGACAAGGATATCGATAGGGTACTAGATTCACAATCATGAAACTCAACTCCCAGGTCTTCTTGTCAATTGTATGGCATCAAAGGGATCCCACTTGGCTTCAGCTGCTTCACTTCCACTAGGGTTTAGACAAATACATGTCCTAAATTTCCAATTAGATCTAATTGGAAAAACTAGAGAAAGGAAATATTTGCAAATCAGTAGTACTTTTTTTCCATTTGATCCAACCTATGATTTCATGGCTGAAGGCAATCCCCAGGGAAGAAATTCCCTCTACCAATGCAAATGGGCATCTTTTCTACCTTAAATTGTTAGAAAATCATTTAGAATATTGACAAGTTAAGCAACTTGTCCAGAGGATTTGAATTCAGGCTCACTCAGAGGCCATCTTCTTGTCATGAACAGTTCTTCCTCACACAAACTCTTTATCTTCAGTAATTTGAGTAATAGTAGGATCATATATTTAGAGCTGGAAAAGATCATAGACTATATCTAGTCCAAATGCCTAATTTTATAGGTGGAAAAATTGAGGCCCAGGAAGGTTAAAAACTTTGGTGAAATTCAGATAAGATAGTAAGTAATATTAGAAATAAGTTGTAAAGTGATTTACAAACAGCAAACCACTATATAAATATCAGTGACTAAAAGCTAGTAAGTAAACCTGTCAACTAAATTTTATTGTGAAAGTACTTTTATAGATACTGGAATTTAAGACTGTTCAGCAGGGACATTCTATTTGTTCCAGACATGCTGCTGATTGCATTGCAGATAGCTTTGCAAGTTGTGTTAATCTTATTTTCTTTTAAAATTACCAACTCCAAGGATGGGTTAATGTCTTCTTTCCCTCCAGCTTGACTCAGAGAATTTATGCAAATGAATATAAACAAGTGAAATTTCCAATCACTTTGTTCTCAAAAGCAGCAGGGCCAAAAAAGAAATCCCCCTTCAACATGAGAACAATGCCATTCCCTATATTCTTATCTATTTAAAGGCAAAATTATACAAAGAGCATCATAGACTTAGAAATAGGAGACCTCAAAGAGGTCATCAGTCTTACCTCCACTTTTTTTCAGCTAAAGTAACTGAAATCCTGAGGAGTCACATGACCTGCCCAAAGTCCAACAGGTTAAGTGGTATAGCTGGTATTTGACATCGAGCCTTTAACTCCAGAATGTAGCTGTCCTATGCTACCTCCTATTCAGATCAAATCATTTCAATAAGTAATAATAGGAGCTTTATATATGCCAGAAATTAATCCCTGGCTAAACAGACACAAAACCACAATAATCCCTGTCCTCCAAGAGCTTATGTTCTATTGGGAGACACAAAATGCATATAGATAAACATGTAGGAAGTAAATTTACAGTAATCTGGTGGAGAGGGTAAGAGAGCATTACTGGAGGGGTGAGGATTAGGAAAGATAAGTAGGAGGTCAGAAAGAAAAGAAAGGATGGATTTAAGATAAGAGCTCATTGGCTATATAAAATGAAGGAAATGGAATGAGAGAAAGTGAAGATCTGTGTATGACCTCAAGTCTATAAACCTGGTGGTAGATAGTGGTTCTCTGGAATTAAATAGGGAAGTTAAGAAGAGGGGATAGAAAAGGAGAAAAGGTAATAAATTCTGTTTTGCACTTGAGTTTGAGATATCAATAGGGCTATAATCCAAAAAGTCCTCTCAATAAATCATGGTAGAAGAATCTGAATTTTGTATAAGCACATAATGAGAATTTTCCCTCAAATTCAGATCTACTTATTCTTCCCCAGACTCACTATTGACGTCTAATCTTGCATTTCCAATTGCCTTTCAGACATAACAGATTAGATGTCCAGCACATATTTTAAATTCAACATGTCCAAAAATGAGCTTACTATTTTCCTCTTAAATCATCTTTCTATCTTCCCTATTATGTGGAGGGCAACTCCACCTTATCAGTCCTGACTTGCAACCTGGACTCGTCACTCACTTCTAACACAGATCCCAGGCACATATATTCAATTTGTTGTCAAGACCTGTCAGTCTCACCTTGGCAAAATCTCTCCAATATATATGCCTCCTTTACTTTGACACTGCCACTTCTCCATTATATACCCTTGTCACCTCACAACTAGACTGCTTTAATAGCCTGCTGGTGAGTCTGTCTGCTTCAAGTCTCTTCACCTCAATCCATCCTCCATTCAACCATCAAAGTGATTTTCTTAATTTGTAGTCCCAGTTATGTCACTCATCTACTCATTAAACTTCTGTGGCTCCCTATTACATTCAGAAAAACCCATCTCCAATTGTCTTGATCAATATCTTGCCACTAGACTTACGTGGGTCTGGAGGAAAAAGTGAAGCTGGTGACTTTACACAACATTCCCTCACTTTCACAAATGACAGCTCTCAAAAATCTTTCTAGATACTGGATGCATGACTAATTGATCTTGTGCATGACTAATCGATCTTGTTATGTACAATCTCAAAATGAGCAGACTATCAGGTCTTACAAAAAACTTATATGATACCATGTCAGAGCCTTAATGCCATTTGATGTCAAAAATCTAAACCATAGCCAAAAAAAAAAAAAAAAAATCTACTTCCTTTCTGAAAGGGCTAGTCTATAAACTCCTTCAAGTCAGAGACTTTGGCTTCCCTTCTGTAACTGCCTAAAATCTAGAATAGCTTTCTATTTATTATGGGGTTGTTAGCTGACATAATTAATAATTAATTTTAACAATTGTTTAAAAAATAAGTAAGAGGAATGAGAGAAAATAATTTCAGAGTAGAAAATGAGGGTAGAGTTTGATGGGGAAGAGATTCTGAAGCTATCCATGCATTATTCCAATCACTGAAGATAATATAGTCTACTAGGCAAAGGAGTGGATTTAGAGCCAAAAGACCAGGGCTTGAAACCCATTTATATTACTATTAAACACTGTAACTTGGATTGTCCTCTAACTTCTCTAGTACTCAGTTTCCTCATTTGTAAAATGAAAGGTTTAGATGTAATAGTGTGAGTTCCTTACTATTTATAGGTCTGTTATCTTAGTGTTCTGATGAATGTCACTGAGGTTCTATTCCCATATTATTGTCGTCTTCTTCCTCTTTCTTCCCCTTTTATTTCCCTTTTCCTTTTCACCCTTCATAATATTCCTTCTTTATCCTCCCCTTCCTCCTAGTAGACCACTTCTAATTTAATTGGTATTCCTTCATTCATTTTTAACACATATTTATTGAGTGACCATAAGCAGAAACATCCCTAAAACACTAAAAACAGTGTGGCAGCTAAATTCTAAGGTGCTGTTGGTAATTCTTCACAAGTTATACCATCAGTCCTTTTTTTGAATAAGAAAAATCCCTAAGGAGAAAGAACAGAAAGGCTTTAGTTATAATTTCTCCAATATCCAGGGGTATTTCTTCATGGTCTACTATAATACATACAAGAACTATGTCTATGTGGTAGTTCTTAAGCAACTCAAAGTTTTGGGGGTTTTTTAAAATATTTTTAACTATGGAAGTTAAAGATAGAAACAAATATCCTTTATACACCAAGACTGCCATAGCATCATTTTGTGCAGTAACAAAGAACTGGAAGAAAGGTCTATACCCCATTATATGAGGAATAGTTAATATTAAGTAAATGTAATAGAATCTTAGAAACACTGAATATGAAGAATTCAGAGAAACATGAGAGAAGCAAGTAAAATAAGCAGAACCAAGGAAAAGACATATACAAAAATTATAGCCCCGTAAAAGGACATGACAAAAAAAACCTCAATAATCTCTAATTACAATGACCAAGCTTGTCCCAAAGAGGAGGTAAGAATATGCATCTGTCTTTTCTTTGAAAATGTGGAGAACTGGGGCAGCTAGGTGGCGCAGTGGTTAGAGCACCAGCCCTGAAGTCAGGAGGACCTGAGTTCAAATCTGGTCTCAGACACATCCTAGCTGTGTGACCCTGGGCAAGTCACTTAACCCCAATTGCCTCAGGAAAAAAAAAAAAAAAGAAAATGTGGAGAACTGGGGCAGCTAGGTGGCGCAGTGGATAGAGCACCAGCCCTGAAGTCAGGAAGACCTGAGTTCAAATCTGGTCTCAGACACATCCTAGCTGTGTGACCCTGGGCAAGTCACTTAACCTCAATTGCCTCAGCAAAAAGCAAAAAAAAAAAAAAGAAAAGAAAAGAAAATGTGGAGAACTATAGGTATGGAACTTTGCTGGGACTGCTAAATTCAGCTGAGGCTTTGGCTACTTTTGCTGAACAATTTTCCCCCCTATTTTGTTGCAAGTCATGAATCAGCAGGTATGCAAAAAAAAATAAGTGAATGATTTATTTTAATGAGTGAAATAAAATAAAGTAAAATGATTTTTTTTAAAAAGATGGACATAAAAACATCCATCCTAATCACATGGTATAAAATCTTTAACAGTCTACTTCATCTCAGGAAGTCTGTCCTAAACAAGTTAGGATCAATAATGATGGATGGGGATGGGAGAAAGAGAGATGCTTAGCTAATACATAGTATGTTGAAAGAAAATGTTTTAGATTGACATTTGATTTTCCCTTTTTTCTTAATATAAGCTTACTGTAAGTAGTAAGGTTAATGCATATAAGTGTGCGTGTGTCTCTGAGTGTATATATATGATATATATATACATACATATATGTGTATATATGTGTATATATAGTCACTAAAAGAACATATATAGCATCTATAATATATATAAGTACATAAAGTGCATAGAGTAAATATATATGATATACATGAGTACATATGTATAGTAAATATAACTACATGTATGCTCTATATGTTATATAACAGAGTATATGTTTACTTATATTTGCTATATAGTAAATATAAGTGCATATATACTATATATAAGTACACATGTAGTATATATAAGTGCATATATAGTATACATAAAGTACATACAAGTACACATATATAGTAAATACATACAATATATATAAGTACACATATAGTATGCATATAAGAATGTATTCGGTATATACAAGTACATATATATAGTATACACATAAGCACATATATAGCACACATAAACATACACATATAATATAGATATAATATAGATGTACAGTATATGTAAATATATAATAAGCATATATGTGTAATATATAAGTATATGTGTATAGTAGATATAAGTACATACATAATATACAGTATATGTAAGTATAGAGAGTGTATGTGAGCATATATATATATGCAGTATACATACTGTATATGTATACAGTATATATAAGTATATATAGTATATACATTGTAGGTATGAGCATATAGATAGTATACATGTATAGTATATGTGAGCATATAGATAATATGCATATATGCTATATATTGTGTACATATATATATACTCTATAAGTATATAGGTATTATGCACATATAGTATATATAATTATATAGATATTGTACATATATATATATACATATATATATAATATATGGAATGGAGAACCTAACTACTTTACCTGAGTCATATGGCCAGTGTCAGTCTAGGGCAATGAAGGCAGCAATAGAATACTTAACACTAAAATGTTGTTGTTTATGTTCAACATTTTGTGACTCCATTTGGGGTTTTCTTTGCAAAGATATTGGACTGGTTTCCTTCTCCAGCTTATCTTCCAGATGAGTACACTGAGGCAAACACAGTTAATTGACTTGCCTTGGGTCACACAGCTAGTAAGTAGCTGAGGCCAGAATTAAACTCAAGGAGAGGAATATTTCTCACTCCAGGCCTCCTATTCTATCCACTTAGTTGCCCCAACTAAGTCTAGCCTAAGAAAAGTTTGCTTGAGATAGATCAACAACAAAAATATATATAGATATAGATAACAGGGAACAATTCAGATAAAGAATTTCTAGAAATAAAGTGTGATAGGAAAATTAGGATTTAAAATTCTTGGGGAGCTAGAAAGATTAAATTAGGTTCTCCTGGTCCATGATCAGTATGTCTGAAATGAGGGAATCTAAATTCTGTGAGGTTGAACTAAACTAGGAGCACTTCATGAAACAGAAGTCTTAAGTTGTTATTCCTCAACCTAAAGGTTTTGGAAGTAACTTCCAGAATTTGTTTCTATGTCCAAATGAATCTACCAATAGTGAAATCTATTATCAGTGATAAAAAATCAGGCAAAAAATGTGTGTGTGAATGGGGGGGGGGGGATAGAGAAAGAAAGAAAGAGAGAGAAGAAACCAAAAGACAAGTCTAAATTTCTGTGATGGACAGGCAAAACAAGGATTAACTCCTAAAACTCAATTTACTCTTTGGGTTTTAGTTAAAGTGGAAAACAATAATAAACCCTTGAACAAGCAAAAGTTTCTGCTTCCAGGGAGCAGAAGAAAGGACAAAAACAAAATGATTCTCACCAACAAAGCTTTTCCAAGCTCTCCAAAATCCTCACCTGTCCTATTCTTCACATGGCAAACTTTTCTAATCCTGTTTCCCCATTAAAACATAGCACTTAATGATTTCTATGGTTCCTTTCAGTTCTAAATCAATGATTCTGTAATCCTGTGTTCCATTCTTTAAGGCATTCCTCTCTGGTCTAAAATAATCTGATAAATAGTTCAGTGCTAAGGCATTAATAGCTGATATCATTATAGGATTTACTGTATTACTCTACCCAAGTAGCATTTGAAAGCAATAAATTTAACTTGAGAAGCTGTAATGACCTGAATGTCAAGTAGGACATTCGTAGACCAGTAATTTAGGAGAATTATTTGGTTTACCAGTCTCTCCAGAATACTGCTCCCACCTTCCAATAACATAATGAATACATAACTGACTTCTTTTTTTCATTCATTTTGGGAAAATAGCAAATCATACTATATACTATTTAGAACTTTATTCTTTCATCACTCTCACACTTTTATTAATTCCCATTTACTTTCTAACAAGCAAAACTGATATTTTAAGGCATAATAACCAGTCTTCCTGAGTTGATCTTAGGGGTCACAAATTACTCAGACAAGAACAACTCTTTACAGTCACTGTACTTCAAAATGGCAGTTAAAATATTTCTTGGCACAACAGCATTAAAAAGTGGTAGAACAAGGGATCTTAGAATGAGATAGTTTGATCTTCTAATTTTACAAATGAAGGAATTAGGTACAGATAGTTTAAGTGACTTACTTAAGAGATATACTAGGAAACCAAGGCCCAGGATAACAAATCTAATTTTCAATCTATTATACAATCTCTCCTTCTCAAATCATTTGCTTAAGTCAATAACACTCATCTATTTGCATTACTATGAAAATGTTTTATTTTCTTCATAAAGAACATCAATTCAATTAAATCTTCCTTTGAATAAAGGCTGCATCATATACCTTTGGGGCTAGAAATAATCTGTTGTCATGGCAGGTTAATACTCTTGATCTGTCCAAAAGAGACCTTTAAAACCAAGTGCAGTTGCTATGACTAAAATATTCTTTTAATACAAGAATAAAAATGAAGGATAAGTCGATTCATTTCTCTAATAGTCTGCTTCTAGGTGCTATGGAAATAGAAATTAGATCAAAACACTGGCAAGAGTGTTATATGACCGTGAAAAGGACAAATGAGACAAAAAAAGCCCAATACAGTACTTCACTTCTTACTAGAAATGTCTGCAGCTCCCCCAATTGGGCCTTTAGAATCAGACATAATAATAATTAATTTTAGAAAAATTTCTAGTGGACAATGTGGCAGGTGAGAAGAAGTAAGAATGCAGCATCCAAAAGAAAAGACAATAAAGGAAGAAAGAGAAAGAAAAGAGAAACAAAGCACTAGGAAATGAAATAGAGGGTGAAGAAGGATTCATTCATTAAACAATAATTTGTTAACAATAATTAGTCTGTGAACTAAGCAAAATTCTAAGTTCTTGGGTAGATACAAAGATAAATACAACCTTGTCTCTATTTAGCATGGAGAGTATGTGTGCAAAAACTTACAATATTGTACAAATATAGTACAAACTATATTCTAATTGAATTATACTGGAGATACAAAGTTTTATGTGAGTGTGGAGGAAAAATAATACAAAAGGAGCTCAGGATCAAATGTGAGGAATGCAAAGTCATATCAGAAGATTTGTATAAACTAATATAGATCAAAATAAGTGAATTGAAAGGACAATGACTACAGTAATATAAATTTAAATATCACTAAAAGGAAAATAAATAATAGAAAAGAATTTTTGAAGATTAGAAAACAGATGTTGAAAATATTTCCTCAAAGCAGAGAAGGGGGGGGGTGATTAAAAATGGAATATTGTTTTTGTTGGCAAGCAATATATGGACAGTGAGAGAAAATGACTGATATAAAAGCAAAAGTCATCAATAAAATGTTTTAAAGAAAAACTAAAAGATTCTAGGAAAGGGATACAAGGACATGAGAACTTGAGGCAGGGGAAATCATTGAAGGACCAAGATGGTCATGAGAAGAAAACAAGATTTACAAGATAGAAGGTTCAAGGAAGAAACCTGAAGATCCCATTATCATTCGCTCTCACCCACAGGCTTTTGGTCATTTGACCTAAGGCATTAACAAAGCAAGAAAAATTTATCTGGGGTCTGTAGACTTGCTGTCATACCAACATTCTAATTGGAACTGTCAGGCTGATTGATTTCCCATGTTTCTCTATTGATTGTCTCTCTACTCAGTTCTTTATGGCTAATCTTTGCCTCCTTCTTAATACCAAACCTCTTGTCTGTTATCTAAATAAAATTATAAGTGAAGTGAACAGAGCTTTGAACCAGAAAGCTGCAGTTTAGGTAATATTAATAGTAGTAAACATTCTTCAAAAATATAAAAACAACTGAATCTTGCAAATTAGAATTAGAATTTGAAAAGAAAAGGGAACTACTCCCTGGGTAAGCTTGTATACAGACACACACATACACAGACAAATATATATATACTCACACAGACCAATAAAATAACTCCACTATCTTTTGGAATCACTTCTCCAAAAGTGACATCCTTCTCTGTCACTGCTTCTTCAATTGAATTTATCTTAAAAGCTTATTTGAAAGTGCTTTTTCATGCTCTTTTCCCCAGTCTTGGTATGCTTTTGAAGCTTACCCTGATCATGAAAGACTAGTTAGAACTCAGCATCTTGACTATCACCTCAGCAGAGATCTTTTTGCTTGCTATGGTATGTTTCTACATGTGCTCACTCTTATGAATTTCCAGTCAGTCCTGTTCCCCTATCTAGTATTTTTTTCATTCTCTGTCTGTTATTGATCACATACCCTTTGGATCCCTGTTCTATTATTAACTCTTCTCTAATATCAATTTCTTCCTCATTCACTCCTACCTCCTTACACTGAAAAACACCTGACTCTCCCTTGAGAACACCAGATCCATGGGGACGTCCTTGTATGCTAATTATTTCCCCAAATCAAAGAGCAAAATGGTATTCTCCTTGCTTCCTGCTACCATTTCCAGATCCTTGCTCTGCCATTTTCATCCAATAAGTTTTCTTATTTTGACATTCATTCAATTTGATTATACAAGCCTTTCCCAACACTCTTCACTGCCAATCTTCATAAAATAATTTGTCATTTAGTTTATGTCCTTTCTCACTAGGACAACCTCTGCCATCATCCCTGTGTCTTAAACTGTCACATGACACTCAGATATACTTCTGATTAGGTAATATCTGCCTGAGAATAAGGAAAGAGATCCTAGTCTGAAGGTGAGTGAGAACAAAGTGAAAAGCCAGGGTGGTCTTGAACTAGGCAATATTCACAGTGTGAAAATCCAAAGCTTAGACAGCCTGGAAGATCCACTGTAAGACCAAAAAACAAAACAAAGCAAAACAACCATCTATTACCAATTTTCTTATCCCTAATCCAGGGCTTTCCTTACTAAGTCACATAGCTATCCAAATAAAAGGCACCATGGTACAGTAGAAAGAGACCAGGACCTGGAGTCAGAATAACTGTATTCAAATTCAGCCTTCAAGACTCAGTAACTGCATGACCCTAGGCAAGTCATTTGGACCTTAGAACCACATCTTCCTCATTTGTAAAAAGATTATAATTCTGGCATTATCAACCTCACAAGGCTGCTTGTAACCAATAAAGCTCTATCATTATTAGCTAGTATAAGAAGTGAAACAGTTTCAAGGGGAGAAAATGAGTTATTTTAGAATAAATTATATTTAACATTAAATTTTTTAATTTAATGGCAATATAAATGCTTTCAAGATCTGAATGAAAGTGATAAAAAAAATTGAAAAAGAGTAACCCCCCCCAAAAAAAAATCGGTGATGGGGAGAAGAACATTAGAAACATCTTTGTAGCCAGAGATTTTACATAGTTAACTATATTCTGCAGTGATGAAAAGTAAAAAATGATCTTAAGTTCTTTCAAATATGCTAAGTACCTGCCTATGAATAACAGCTCCAAATGTTCCCTCAATGCTCCAATAAGATATTACATAATGATGGCATATCCCACCATGTATTCCTTCAGAATATATTGCCATGCAGAGGATTAAGAGAGGTATGTCATAGAGAAGTCTGACAAAACAGTATTAACTTCCATGATTTAAATTCCTTAAATAAACTTGTAGCCCATCAAAGGGAAGCACTTAGTAACCAAATCTAAAAATCAAATTATGTTGCAATCTTTGGGGTTTTGTATATACTTTCCCTACATTCCTACTATTTGCTTATCTCTACCTGTTAAAGCAATGCAGTAATGCCCATTAAGAAATTAAGAAGACATTATGTCTTTCAAATTCAGTGGCTGAAATTTCATAAGATCAAATCCAGGTTCTTACCTACAGGAATATCTTATTTTTAAAAGTCATTTATGCTTATGATTCATTTTTTATTCTCAGGATTCTAACTCTGGCACTCTGTAGACTGCACCAGCCTACATGAAACAAAGCAATTCTTTTGCTTCTCCATAACTGACTTTCTATCACAGTCCCCATAGCAACTATTGTAAACTATTTCTTCTTTCTTCAAGCCTTATGCATAACTCCTAAGCCCAACTTCTCAGCAGAGAACCTAAGTCAATGTTAACTGACAAAATAGAAGCCATCTGCCAGAAGCTTTTTCTTTTCTACTACATATTGAAACCTCTTGATGTCATGAAGTTTACAACCTACCTTTTTGGGAGGAAATATATGCACACAAAGTTAAATAACAATAAAAGATTTAAAGGGCTTTTCAAAATTGTAGCTATCTCAGAGCCATGTATAAATAATTGTGAAAGAAATTGTCCCAAAGACCTTCTGAGATTGAAGCTTTGAAAGTAGTTAATAGTAACAGTGACAATGACTTTGTTCCCTTAGCTCTGTACCTTTTCTTCTAGTCTTTTATCTATACATAAAAATAGAAGAAATCTAGAGTTTGAAAAATGGATAACCTAAAGTCTCAGCTATTTGGCTGTGATTAGGAAAATAACATGGTCTTTAAAGACTGAAAATTTGGAATCATATGAAATACTCACCATGATCTACTATGAGATCTTTGAACAAGGAATCATAGTCTTTGTATCAAGAAGAGGAGTTCAGAGAAAAAAAAATTGAGCATTAACCAGGTGGAAGAACTCTAAAGAGTTTGAAATTAGATTGAAAATCTCCTTCTGGAGAGAAAAAAGTAGCCAAGTCTTAGAGGGAATAAGGGAAGATTTTTTGCTGGCTCTGACTTTTATTTAGGAAATATTTATATGCTCTCCCAATTCTATTTCATTTTTTACCACTTCTGGTGTTTAATGTGTCATTTCATTTTGTCCATAAACTATTCTCCTAAATAAATCTACATTTTTTTTCCCAGAGAGAATGGCCATTATGAATTCTTCACATGATCAAAACCCAATTTTTGGTACCTACCACAACCTGATATCTACATCAACCACATCATTTGGTGCTAAACCCCACATCATAAACTACATCAGTGATGGTGGTACTTTTAGTAGTAATGATTTCATCATCATGGTAGTCATCATCATTCCAGTCATAATAGAAGTGACAAAAATAATAGCAAAAGTTATAATAATAATAGCTCACATTAATATTGCCATTTTAAAGTTTGTAAAGAAATATTTCTCAGAAAGCATTAGGAAATCTTATATGACTTGATGCAGTCAAGTAAGCAGAATCAGGAAAAAACACAGAGAGAGAGAGAGAGAGAGAGAGAGAGAGAGAGAGAGAGAGAGACTACAATATAAATTGAAAAAACAATTAAATTAAACTAAAAATTGATCAACCTTAGGCCTAAAAAAGAGTATGAAAACAGACCAATTTCCCTTCTTTATAAAATTGGGAGAAATTATGTGTGAAACATTTTGGAAACTGCAAATATTGATTGGTTTTTGCCAGATTGCCCTCTTTCTCTTTTTTCTGTATGTCTCTCTATTTCTCTGCCTCTGTGTCTGTATATCTCTTACCTTGTTTCTCTGTCTCTTTCTCTATTGTTGTCCCTCCCTCTGTCTTTGAATCTATGTCTGTGTCTCCATCCCATTCTTTCTGCCTCTGTTCCTGTCTCTGTATATGTCTTTGACTCTATGTCTGTCTCTCTCTCTCCC
Source organism: Myrmecobius fasciatus (assembly GCA_023553655.1). Lineage (NCBI taxonomy): Eukaryota > Metazoa > Chordata > Mammalia > Dasyuromorphia > Myrmecobiidae > Myrmecobius > Myrmecobius fasciatus. Next base: position 342,729 of record JAJPUD010000602.1, on the reverse strand, counting down.
TGTCACTAGATCTACGTCTATTTCAGTCTCTCTCTCTCTGTATCTCTGATTTTTTACCTATGTCTCTCTGCATTGCTTTGTCTCTATTTCTGTGTATCTATCTCTATTTTATTATATTATCTATATATGTATATATATATTATTGTATTTGTTTTGTTATAAGAAATGGCTAGCTAAGTAGAAAGTAGAGAATACATTGAGAAATTAAGGTTTTATAAAAAACTAATGTTGCCAAATACTACTTTTATAATGCAAAAAAAAATTTAAATAATCTTCCATGGCACATGTTGAATTTAATTTATTTAAAGGATCTCCTCCAATATTCAAGATTCACCATTTGCATTTTTTCAAAGTAAGATTAAAGGTAAGAGACTCTTGGGACTTACTGGCATCATCTCTAATTCCCATTTCTCAGGAACAGACTCAGTCTCATCCCTATTTTGGAAACTTCAATCCTAATTACACACTAAATCAACTCTTCCACCAAATGCCTAAGTAGGGTATACATTGAAAATATTGCACAGAATTTGAGGTAGTAATTTTTTCCTTTTAGATAGCTAGAATAAATTTTGAAGATTTGATCATAAGATCTTGAAACTTAGCCCATCTGGGAATAATTTAGATGAGGTGTAGAAATGTAATTCCTTTTCTAGTTTTTGTATTATTTTTTAAAAATTGCACATTTCCCATTTCTCTCTGGGTAATTACGACTGTCTCTTTTTGCTTATCACTACCAGCTAAAAATCCCCCTCTTTTAATTGGATATTAAATATGTAGTCACAGTCCATAGAATGTAAAAATGTTTTTCATAATGTTGGTCAGCTGGAGCTCTGTAATATTAATTCCTGGCACAGCTTTTGAGGTTTGATTGAAGCTGCAGTACTGACATCCTGCACTTCCTTAGCTAAGAGCATTGGTAGGATGAAGGTGGCCTTTGAAGTTTGCCTTTAGCAATGAATTCTCTATTGCCTTTCAAAAACAAGTCGGCCTAGGATCAGCTTCTACTCTGGACCTGTCTTTAACCCTTTTTAAAAGAAAAGCTAAGTGTAATTTCAGTGTTTTTAGGAAAAAGAACTGGAGCAGCTAGATGGAGCAATGGATAGAAGTCAGGAGAACCTGAGTTTGAATCCAGTTTCTTTCTCTACGTGACTATAGCAAGTTATTTAACCCCAATAATCTTGCCAGAAAAATAAAAATTTAAAGAAAAAGAATAAGATCAAGCAGAGAATTTGGAAGAGACCAAAAAACAAAAACAAACAAACAAACAAACAAAAAACCAGTAATACCCAGGAAAGAGCAATGGTTTTGGAATCAGAGGACCTAGGTTCAGATCCCACTTCTGGTGCTTTTTGCCTTTGGCAGTTTCAAGTCATTTAACTTTCACTGATTACAGATTCCTCATCTATTAAATGAGGGGATTAAAGGCCTCTGAGGTCCCTTCCAGCTCTAAATCCATGAAAATCTGATGATTCTGGTTTAAACCCAAATAAACACAATGTTATCACCAAGAGTCCCATTGAATTTTATTGTTTAAGGTCAGCTCTTGAAGTTGGAAAGTATTATGGAATCACAGATTTTGAGAATTGCAAGAGATCCCAGAAGCTATGTAGAATCCTTGCTCTAACAGATGGCATGACAAGTAGGCACTCTAGAAGCCTCCAAGGACATAGAACCCAACACCCTTTGAGGTGAACCGTTCTGTTTTTGTATAGCTCTGATGGATCCAACATGAACTTAAACTGCCCCTCTTCAGCTTCTAGACCTTGCTCTTCTTTTGGCCTTCTAGGATCAAATAAAACTTAATTAATCACTCCTCCCCATGGAAATTTTGAAATACTTGAAGATGGTTACTATAACATTTCAATTTCCTCTCTTGTCCAAGCTGAATATCCCCAGTTCCTTCAACATCCTTAAATGGCATGAACTTCAGGCCCTTAGCTATCTGGCAATCACTTTTTGGTTATGGTGAGTAATCATTTCACTTATGACTAATTTATAACTTCTGAATTCCCTTTCAGCTCCCAAAGTCTGTTTCTGTAGTTTTATTTGAGTCTATTCTGCTTGTTCTACTCTAGATACTCTACAGTTTACCAGCATCCTTGTTAAACTGTGATATCTGATAATGAACACAATACTCCAGATCATCATAGATAGTTTAAAAATACAAAATTCCCTTCTAATGTGAGGAAACTTAGCACAGTGAATATAAGGCTTTTCTTCTGGAAGACTTGGGCTTAAGTCCTGTTTCTGTCACATGCAGGCTATAAATGTGACTCTGATTAAATCACTTACTCTCTCAGTGATATAGGCAAACTGTAGCCTGAGAGTCAAATCCAAAAATTGCTTTTTTGTTTATAAATGGAAAAAAAAACATTCTTAGCTTGTAGGGCTGGCCAGCTTTTCCCCTTTTTGCTATATTTTGCCAGGTCCAACTGTTGGCAGTTCTCCAAGTCTATGCATTACAAGGAACATACCAACCTACCCTGGGAAAAGGTGGTTATTATTAGGAATTCCTAATTCCTATCAGTGAAATAATAGGTCTGTTCCCTAGCCCACTGATGTGTCCAGTCAAAAGCTAGAAAACTGACATGAAGAGACATAGTAACAAAGAAATGTTGAGTTGACACTAGCATGAATAGAAAGGAAATGAAGCTGTTTCCAATAAACAGGTGAATATAGTTCAATAAATAGTAAAACTCAGCAAGGTTTTAAAAAATAGTCTTCATTTTTTTAGTTTTCATTTTAATGAAAAAAAAATGAAGCATATTACCTTGTTATTTTCACCTACTACTTTTTTTTTTTACAGTAGTCACAAGATAAGGTGAACCTCAGAGGATTTGTTCCTAGTTATAAATAAAATTTAGGGAAGATGTAGAGGAAACCTTCCTAAACCCAATTGAAACTCATTAGGACTACATCACCAAGGGAGGGAGAAGGGCTCCCAAATTTATGGTTCTCCCTGAAGTGATGAGGATTGCCTGAGGTGAAAAATGAGGTAAATCATTTTAAATCTCTGATTTACATGGATTTCATCTAGTATGTTGGGACTTTTTACCTCATTTATTGCTTAAAATTACAGTTCATCTTACCGACTTAATGTGTCTGTCTCTCTCTGTCTCTCTGTCTCTCTGTCTCTCTGTCTCTGTCTCTGTGTTTCTCTCTCTCTCTGTCTCTCTCTCTCTGTATCTCTTTCTCTTTCTCTAACATTCAATATAAAGCTTCTATAATGTGGTTAAGTCTGATAACTATCTAGGTAAAAGATGAAAATAATCTAAAGTAAGTGAGTATAATCTAAGTGATCACTGAAAAGTCTTTTCATTCTGAATCATAATAAAAGAATCACTGCATATTAGAACTGGAAATCATCCAACATTACTCTATTTTTTCACAGCTAAGAAAACTGAAGGCCAGAAGGATGATGAGTTGCCCAAACTTAGCAGAATTGAAACAAAACTGCAGATTTTGACCCCCAACATCCTTATTTGACCCCCCAAGACAGTGTCCTTATATCTACAAGTTGCTACCTATATGGAATATTGTATTTGTACTTCTGTACAGGTGATACTCCACAAGTGAAGACATTGCCCTTGTGATGCCATTGATCCTCTTTGAAAACAAAGGATCAACCGCAACTACAAGCATTCTGCCCCACATGTGGAATGCACTTTTTCATCTTCTTTGCCTCTTAGAAACTCTAATTTCCTTTGAAGGACAGTTCACTTGACCCCCTCTAAAAAGGACTTTCTTCAGGCCTTGATTAATTGGGTTCTTTACCTCTTAAAATTGTTACATTATTTTGCATATAATTTGTATTTATTTGTGTATATGTTGTAAGCACACACATACATACAGAATCACATTCTGTAGAACAAACTCTTTGAGATCAAAGGTTTTTATTTTCTTTTGATCTCACTAGGGCCTGGATGACACATACATATGTATTTGTAATATATATGTATATATATATAATACAAATATATATATAAAAATACAAATATATATATATATACATGCATATACACACATACATAATATGGAGCTTAAAAAAGTTGTTTTGTTGAACTCAATTAAATTGAATTGAATTGGGTAATGACAATCTAAAATTTGTTTGCTGTTTCCCTTCCTTTTGGTAAGCTGTATTTAGCAGAAATCCCTGGATGTTCATTGTTCTTGCTTTATTCTCAGGGGTCTCTTCTACCTACCCTGTGGGAATTTCCAGGAAACTTCTCAGCTCCATGTTAAATACAAATAGTAGTAATTTGAGAGTAGAGAATCTCCAACACATGAATCCTTTAGAACGAGGAACATATTCAGGTTATTTTATCTTATCCTCATGGACACCAGCCAATAAACAGCATAATAAACTACCAATTAGAATTTGAGAATATGAAAACACCATGTATAAATTTCATCAATTTTTTTAATAAATACCTTTGAGAGAAAGAGAGCCTAATGAGCACTATGAGAAAAGCTAAACTGCAGATTTTGCTATCTAAAAAATAAAAGACCACCTTGAATATAGTCATGTATGTTCATTATACTTTTGCATGTACAATGTATGTACATTGTACTCTGGGCTCCAAATGCCTGATGGACATCCTGACTTGGACCGTCTTGGACTTAGACATCAACATATCAAACTCATCATGTCCAAATAAGAAATAATCCTCTTTCCCCCTAAACTGACATCTCCTCCAAACTTCCATATGTATCTTAAAGAAACAATCCTCTTCCCAGTCTTTCAAGTTTACAACTTCAGGATTATCCTTGACTTTTTTCAATTCTTTTTACAATATTTAATCAGTTGAGAAGTCTTGTCAATTCTTCCTTCAAAACATGTCTCATAACTGCCCCTTCTCTCCACTCACATGGCCAGTTCTTGAGCTCAGACCCTCATGTCTTGCTTGGTCCATTTTCATAACCTTCTAGTTGGTTTCAGTATCTCCAGTCTTCCCTCTTGAATACATTTTCCACACAACTTTGATTACTAATCTTCCCAAGACAACAGTCTAACCATGTCACTCCTTTGCTAAAAATAATTGTTGATTACTCTCTATTTCTTCTTAGATTAAATTATATACTGCATTCTAGCATTTATGGACTTCTGCAAGAGCCTGGGCTCCAATCTGCCTTTCCGCATTTGATATTTTTCATTCATTCTCCAAGCATTCTCCTACTCTATGCTGACATTTTTAGGTGCTAAATACAAAAATGCATTAGGACTCCTCTTCACACACTGTATGCTTCAGTCAAACTAGACTGCTAACTCATCCCCTATTTTGGCATTCCAAAGTTGTCCATTCTGGCAAGAAGCTTCATCCCTAGAATGCCCTTTCTCCTCATTCCTGCCTTAGTTTCTTTCTCTGGAGTTTTCTCCTTGGGAGAAGCCTCTCTCATGCTCTGGTTTTTCAGTGTTATCTCCCTCCTCAGATGAAGCTATGTGGGTTGATGTATGAATGAACTGGAAGCTAGGTGACACAGTGGATGGAGCATTAGGTCTAGGTCTGGACTCAGGAAGTCATGAGTTCCAATCTGGCCTCAGACACTTAATTGTATGACCCTGGATAACTCACTTAACCCTGTATACCACATTTTCCTCCTATGGATAATAACCTAGAGAAGAAAATGACAAAGCACTCCTGTATCTTGGCCAAGATACCCTCAAATGAGATCACAAAGAACAGCAACAAATATATATATGTATATTTTTATATACACATGAAATATGCATAAGTATAGTTTATACATATTTGTATATATACTAATATGTAGCAAAATGCTAATACATATAAAAATATGTATGTGTTATGAATATCTGTGTATATATATATATATTCATGCAGAGACCATTTCTTTTTTTCTCTTGCAGCTTCAGCACCTAGTTCAGTGCCTGATACATCATAATCACTCAACATTTTTTAAGTTTATTTGAATTATCATCATCATTATTACTATTATTCATTACAATATAGTTTGCATTTGCATTTATAAAGCACTTTCACATAAATCATCTTGTTTCATTCTCATAACAGTCCTATGAAAGAGGCAATAAAAATTACACTCATCTATGTTTTACAGAGAAGGAAACTAAAAGCTTGTGTTTCTAAAAGATTGACAGCATATTAATGATGTTGGAATGCTACTGAATGGACTAACAATAGCAATAACTCGGATTTATATTGCACTTTACAGCTTTAAAGCATATTATATATGTTATCTCATTTGATCAGCAAAGGCCCCTGATATAAAATATTTTTGAATACACAGGGGAAAACTATATAATGTATATGGTAAAACTAAAAAGAAGACCATATCTTGTTCTCATGCCTCCCATTTATTTGAAAAAAGTATTAATATTCCCTTGGGATACAGAAAAATCACATTAAAGTATTTTATTATTTTTATTGCTTATAGTGTCAGCAAGAAATGTGGAAAATATTGGCCATAAAAATAAGTTCCATGTACAACCAGTTCAAAAAACAGCTCCCCTCAAGTGACATTTTCAAGGAGTAAGTTCTATAGATCTAAGGTGGGGAGGGATAGGATAACTTCCAAGTTGAAAAAATAACATTGTAGATAAGACTATTGAGATGTCACATTAAAACTCAAGCAAGAATGATTTATTTATTTTATTTCTTTTAAAAAAAAAAGTATGAATGGCCAGGCATGTTGCTACATATCTGTGATCATATTGTTGTTGTTGTTTTTCATCTTCCATTTCAAAGACCAATGAAATCAAGGAGTTAGCATCTTGACTTCTCCATGAATGGGATTTAATAGAAATAGAATTGTGCAAAGTCATCAGCCTCTCTCTCTTTTCCAGAGCCATCCAAATCCAGTGGCAAGACAAAAGGCAAGATGACTGATGAGGGTCTTGGATGTTGCCTGACCAAGCACTGGGTGTTCCACAATACCTAGCTCAGTCACTTTCATGGCTCTTGGAGAACAAATTATTCACATCTGCCCATTCCTCCCCATTAAGTTTTCACATGAAAACTCAATTTTGGGGTAGACATCTCCCTAACTCACTGATGTATCTGAGGTCTGGGGTTTACCATCAACTTACTTTAGTCCATCTAATTCACCGAAGTGGGGCTACTGTGCATTCTACAGCTTCTTGGAGCCACAGATGAGAGAGTTGGGTGAGAGGTGGACACCACTGGTACATAAGCAGTCCTAAAAAGGGTTTGGCAAGCCCTCATCCTAGGGGTTCGGCTCCTCTCTGAACATGGAGGCTGAAGCTGGTGGTCACCAGAAGTCAAGTTCTGAGTTGTAGAAGGGCTAAAGAAACAACTTTACTTTAAAAAAAAAAAAGACATGAATGTGAAGTGGTTTAGAGTCAGAAAACCTGAATTTGAGTTCTAACTCTGTTATTGATTTACTAAATTACTTTGGAAAGCTAAATGAGATAGGGGAAATTGGACAGATTTCAATTAATTTTTGAACTACTGGATGATAATTATTTTCATATTTTTAACCCTAAATCAATCTGAGGTTAATATACACACAATATTTTTGTATATATATATATATATATATATATAAAAAAAAAAAAAAAAAAAAAAAAAAAAATATATATATATAAAACTAAGATCCAGACAGGCAGCCTATATTTATACATGTATTAAAGATGCCTGAGTGGTGAAAACTAGTTCTGAGAGGCAAATGTACATTGCTACCCATCTTACTGTCTTTCCTCCTCCAGTGCTCATGTCAAGACAAATACTTCTGCTTACAGTAAAATGACATGGCAAATACTACTTATAATCAGATATAAAATCTCTGCCTGAAAAAGCAACTGTTTGTGGAAAACTAACCCTGCCTCCTCCTCATAACTCTCCAATGGTCACCAAAATTAGTCCTTCAAAGGCTTGGCCCTAACTTTCAGGGTCAATTGAAATTCTAGATTCATAGATTCCATGTTAACTTATTTCCTACCCTTTTATTCCAAATTCTGAAGATATAATCAAAAACCTAGATTATTTGCTGTTTACATTAATACTAGCCTGTAAATATGTTTAGAAGAATTGCACATGTTTAACTTATATCAGTTTGCATGCTGTCTTGAGGAGGGGGGAGGGAAGAGAGGGAGAAAAATTTCTAATACAAGATCTTGCAAAAATAAATGTCAAAAACTATCTTTGCATGTATTTGGAAAAAATAAAATACTACTAAAAATTAAAAACAAAAATAATTAAATAAAAATAAATAGTAAGATTTAAAAAAAAAAAAAAGAATTTTTAGGCCAACTCAACTAGGCCAGGAGTTTCTTTTTTCTTTGGTTTTAGAGTTCAAGTAGAATTCTCTTTTATGATTTATTTAATTTCTTGTTCTGAAATAATGTTGTTTAATTTCTCTTTCTTATGATGTCAATATGGGTATATTTTTGCAAATATCACTAATTTTTTTCAGCATTGCTAGCTTTTTTTGAGCAAAATATATCTTTTATCTTTTTTTTTCTGTGCCATGTTATACATTAGATAGTTCAAATGATTCAGAAAAAGAATTTTCCAACTCTATCTTAACCTAGAAGGCACTATAACCCCATTTTTAGCTATAGTTATAGCTATAACGAATTGCAGTAAGTTTCTATAGCAAGTATCTGAATGTCAGCTATATAAAAAATATAGTAGAGGATGAATGTAATACTGCAATAGAAGTTTTGGATTCCCTTCTGCACCTGAAAGAGTATATTGTAGATCTTGGGCAAAATATATTAATGAAATAATAAAATCCTTCAAGTATTCACAACTTCTCTGTGTATAGCACCCTGCTCCCTTAGATCTATTCACATATCATAGGATTGCAGTCTAGAACTGAAAGAGAATTCTAAGGACAGCTACTCATACTTCCTTCATTTCAAAAATGAGGAAAGTGAGACCAAAAGAAATTAAATAATTTGCCCAATATCACAAAGATTAAAAAAAAAAGTGGGAAATCTGGGATTTTAACTTAAGCCCTGTAACTCAAAATTCAGTGTATTTTTCGCTGTATCACATTGTTTCTATTCAAAAACTCTAATTAAATGGTCATTTCAATAAGGATTTTTTCAAAACTATTTGTGTACCCAGAACTGTGATTGAAAGCATAGAGAACCCAAGTGAAGAGGAAGATATAGACTCAAGCTTCAAGAAATTTGTAATCTTGAAAAAACAAGATTTGTATATATTAAATAAAATAGGATATTACCAAAACAGACTGGTACAGACTATAAGTGTTGTAGGAATTTGAAGAGATCAATATGGTTACCATGATTAGAGAAAATGTCAGCTTTATGCCAGACCTTGAAGAAAATGTAGCATTTAAATTATAGAGAGAAAGGTGAGGCATGTTCCAGGTAGAGAAATCAGAATGGCAAAAGTAAAAAGCCAGAGCAAATACAGTATTATAAGGATAAAGACCTTTATTCTGGCTACTCACTGTTGTCACTCACATAGAAAGTTCTTGTGGGACATCAGTGGAAAATGAAACTAGAGAATTAAAATGGGCCCAGACTATGGAGAGCTTTCAACATGGGATTGAGTATTTTAGATACAATCATATAAACAGGTCTTTGATTAGAGGAATTACAGAAAGAATGTGATATTTCAGGAAGATTATCCTGGCAGAAAAAAGATTAAATCATTGATAATTACTGAAAATTAAGAAAGAAGGAAAAAGGCAGAAGATAGACAGAGGAAAGGAGAATTTTTTATAGTTATTGCCTTTTACTTAAAAAAAGGGGAAACAGTGGAAGCAACATACCCAAGACTCTCACAGCAGAGATATTTGGAATATGATTTCTCATCTTGATCATTTTAATCATAAATTTGTCCTTAATGAGAAACTGTCATTAACATTCCAGATTCCAGATTGGGGAGAAATAAAGGCATAGGATGTGAATCATTGAATCTCAGAAAATGGGAGAGACCATGAAGGCCATCTAATCAAAACCTCAGATACAAAAGAATTTATGTTGCAACACAAACCAGAAGTGGTCTACCAGTCTTTGCTTCATGATCTCCAGTGAGAATGTACTGCATAATGGCAGAAGCAATCCATTCAATTTTGGAATAGCATTGATCATAATATTTTACTTCCCATTTTTAGCTTTGTCTCCTATACCTACAAAATTCCCTCTCCTTTCTTATACATCAAAAAAAAAAAAAAAAAAAAAACAAAAGCAAAAACCTTTACTTCCTTTCAAAGCTCAGATCAAATGTCCCATGTATCTTATATCCCCTCATTAAAGGGGAAATGACTTTTGTTTTTGTATTTGTACATCCAGTGCCTCGCATAGTTCTGGGTACATAGTAGACATTTAACAAATGTCTGTTGAGATTAAATATATTTGAGTAGAATAAATCTAATCCTCTTCTATGTGACAGTTAAATAAATAGTTAAGCAAAACTCTCAGACCTTACTACAAAATGGTAATCATCAAAATAATCTGATATGGGATAAGAAATAGAGTGGTTGATTAATGGGATAGATTAAGTATACAATGTATAGAAGTAAATGACCACAATAGTCTTTGATAAACACAAAGATTTCAACTATTGGGAAAAGAATTCACTATTTGACAAAAACTTTTGGGGAAAATAGAAAGTAGTTTGGCAAAAAACTAAGAACAGACAAATATCTCATATTTTATATCAAATAAGATGAAAATGAATACATGACCTAGACATAAAGAGGGATATCATAAGCAAACTAAGGGAACACTACAAAAATTACTTATCAGATACATGGAAAAGGGAAGAATTTATGTACAAACAAGAAACAGAGAATATCACAGAAGGTAAAATGAATTATTTTGATGATATTAAATTTAAAAGTTTATACATACAATAAAGCAATTCATCCAAAATTACAAGTGCAAGACTGGTAAACATTTTTGCAGCAAGTCTCTCTGATACAGGTATCATTTTTCAAAAGTCTGGGACTATTTTGTAAGTTATTTATAAAATTAAGAGTCATTCTCTAATGGGTAGTCAGAGAATGTGAAGACAGTTATTAGAAGAATAAAACAGTGCTACCAATAACCACATTAAATGTTCTAAATCACTAATAATTAAAGCAATGCAAATCAAGACAACTTTGAGATACCTATCATATTAGATAATATTACAGAAAAAGAAAATGACAAATGCTGGAGGGGATGTAGAAAAACATTAATGCATTGTTAGTAGTTGAGAACTTTTAAGTTAAAAAGTTTCTGTACAAATAAAACTAATGCAGACAAGATTAGGAGGGAAGCATCAAATTGGGAAATCATCTTTACATTTAATGGTTCTGATAAAGGCCTCATTTCTAAAATATATAGAGAATTGTCTCATATCTATAAGAATTCAAGCCACTCTTCAATAGATAAGTGGTCAAAGGATATGAACAGACAATTTTCAGATGATGAAATTAAAACCATTTCTAGTCATATGAAAAGTTGCTCCAAATCACTATTGATCAGAGAAATGCAAATTAAGACAACTCTGAGGTACCACTACACACCTGTTAGATTGGCTAAAATAACAGGAAAAGATGACAATGAATGTTGGAGGGGATGTGGGAAAACTGGGACACTGATACATTGTTGGTGCAACTGTGAACGGATCCAGCCATTCTGGAGAGCAATTTGGAGCTATGCTCAAAAAGTTATCAAACTGTGCATCCCTTTGACCCAGCAGTGTTTCTGCTGGACCTATATCCCAAAGAGATCTTAGAGGAGGGAAAGGGACCCACATGTGCAAGAATGTTTGTGGCAGCCCTTTTTGTAATGGCTAGAAACTGGAAACTGAGTGGATCCCATCAATTGGAGAGTGGCTGAATAAATTATGGTATATGAATGTTATGGAATATTATTGCTCTGTAAGAAACGACCAGCAGGACGATCTCAGAGAGGCCTGGAGAGACTTGCATGAACTGATGCTCAGTGAAATGAGCAGAACCAGGAGATCAATATACACAGCAACAACAGTATTACATAATGATCAATTCTGATGGACATGGCTCTCTGCAACAAAGAATTGTCTCAAACCAGTTCCAATTGTTCACTGAAGAAAACCATATACACCCAGAGAAAGGGATATGAAATATGGACCACAACGTAACATTTTCATAATCTCTATTGATATTTGCTTGCATTGTTTCCTTTCTCTGATTTTCTTTTTTTTCTTGTAGATAGGATTTTTCTTGCATAACTTGTCAAGTATTTCAACATTATTAACATGAAGTGGACTTCCTGCCATCTAGGGGAGGGGAGGGGACGGGGGGTAAAATTTGTAATGGAAAGCTTTGTAAAGATCAATGCTGGGGAACTACCCATACATATGTTATACAAATAAAAAGCTTTAATAAAAAAAATTTAATTTAGTTTAATTTAAAAAAAAGTAGTTGAGAACTGGTCTAATGATTCTGAACCAGTTTGGAATTACAGAATGAAGACCAAAGAATTATAAAATTCTGTATAGCCTTTGGCCTAGCAATACCATTACTAGATCTGTATCCAAAAGAGATCAAAGGAAAAGGAAAAGGATCCATATATACAAAAATATGTCTGGCAACTCTTTTCATGGTAACAAATAATTGGAAAATTAAGGGATGTCCATCATTGGGAAATCACTGGACAACTTATAGAATATGGCTGTGATGGGAATTCTATTGTGCTAAAAAGAAATGTTAAAAGAGATGATTTCAGAAAAACCTGGGAAAACATATAAAATGATGCAGAGTGAAGTGAGCAGAACTATGAGAACATTGTACAAAGTAGCAGCAACATTACAAAGATAATCAGCTCTGAAAGATTTAGCTACTCTGATCAATATAATGATTTTACAACATTTCCAAAGGATTCATGACTTTTAAAAAATGCTATATACCTTCAAAGAGAGAACTGATGGATTCTGAATGTAGATTGAAGCATTTTTTTTTTGATTTTTCTTGCTTTCCCTACACATAATATAGCTAATATGGAAATGTTTTGCATGATTTCATATGTATAATGGATATTATGTTTCTTACCTTCTCAATAGATGGAGGAAGTATAGAAGGAAAGAGGTAAATTGGAACTGAAAAATTTTCAGAAATTTAAAATACTTTAAAAAAAAACTCTCAGTCCTCCCTTATATTTATTCTTCATGTTAAGCCTCCTCAATTCTTTCAATAGATCATTATATGAAATGATCTCAAGGACCTTGACAATCTTGGTTGACTTTCCCTAAATTCCATCTAGTCTTTCTTAAAGGACTGAGTCCAAAATTGATCCAGATTATGTCTGACTAGAGCAGAGTATAGTGGTAATAAAAGCTCCCTAGTCTGAGGCACAATGTAACCCAAGATCACATTAAAACTATCCCTTCCTCATCAAAGGGGTTAGGGACATGTCACTCCTATGATCTGGAAAATATGCATGAAATTTTTTAGCCCTCCCTTCATCCCAGAGAAAAAGTCTGAAATTTTTCTTTTTCTTTTATGGGGTGTTTATAGCGCCTCATTGCAAAATTTGGATTGGTATTATACAACACTATGAATGTATGCTATGCATTTCTGAGTTAATAAACTTTCTGTATTGTGGGTTGGTTTTTGTATGTAATCTACAGCAAAACTCCCAAAATATCCTCATTTAATTTCTCATTCCAACCTGTGACATATGAAAACCATGATAGGAAATGTGAAAGGGAAAACCATAATTATTTCAGCTGCCATATAAAATTTCAATTTAAGGTATCGCTTAATTTTCCAATTCTTTATTAACATGAAAAGAGTTGCTAGAAATATTTTTGTACATAAGGGTCCTTTTCCTTTTCCTTTAATCTCTTTTGGACACATACTTAGAAATGATATTGTTGGGCCAAAGGGTATACAGAATCTGCTAATATTTCTAGATATTTGCAAACTGCTATCCATAATGCCTTGACCATCTGGTACTAAAGTTTATTTTTTAACCCAAATGTGAAGTTCTTAGAAACATACGTCAATGTATATATACACATGTATGTATTTATCTATGTATAAATAGATCTTCCTAGTAAATTCCTTCTTATTTAATTCAATATAACATTCTAGTCTGTCATGAATCTGATGTGCTACATACACCTCCAAGGTTCATGTCATCTGCAGATTTGATAAGCATGTCATGTATCCTTTGTCCAATTCATTAATTAAAATGTGAAACAACTCATAGATCTAGTGAAGTACTAGAAATCTCTTTTTGAGTGGACATTAAGTGACTATTCTTTGGATCTGATCATTTAACCTTTTTCATAGCCATCATATTGAAATATTGTTTAAATCACATACCTATATCTTGTCCATAAGAATAATGTGAAAAAAAACTTATCAAATATTTTACTAAATTGTACATAAAGTATAGTTTCCACATTCTCTTAATCTATCTACCAGTCTACTGACCCTGATGAAGAAAATTAGGGTTATCTGGAATGAGATATTCTTGATGATGCTGAGTTGGTTTCTTATAATAGCTATTTCCTTTTCTAGGTGTTTACTAATCATTGCATTAATGAAATGTTTTAAAATTTTGTCCAGGATCTTAGTAAAAGTCAGTTGGCCCTAGTATAAAGATACCATTTTCTTTCTTATGTTTTGGAAAAACAGAATATTTGTCCTTTCCTTATCTTGTGATGCCTTTCTAGTTCTCCATAATCTTTCAGAGACTCAAAGAATTGACTTAATGATCAGAGCTATTAGTATCCTGGGATATAATTCATCTGCACTTTCTGATTTGTATGCCTCAAGGGCAATAAGATGGATCCTCGATATCTTTCCTAATTATCTTAGCTCAACATTTTTATTCTGTTCTTTCCAAACCAGATAACATTTTTCTTGGTAAAGAAAAATGGATGACAAATAAGAGTTGAGTAATTCAACCTTCTCTTGACAACTATCATCTTCTCATATGCCTTTTGTAATAGAAAGATAAAAGGAAAAAATATTTTTGTTTTTTGAGAATTTCAGCTTTATCTCATTTGAAGCTTTATAGCCCCTCATGATATCTTTTATAAGACTTTGCTACCATGTGTTTTCTTCATCCTTCTGGAAGAAAATGGACTAAAATAAATTGATTTTTTATTAATTTAATAATTTATTATAAAATTTATTATAAAAATAATTTATTAAAAATAATTTTTAAAAATTGACCTCACTTTTAGCTATAGATTTATAGTTCTATGATCCATTAATTTTCTCATTTCCACTTTTATTTCCTTGTCTACAATCCAACTTTATAATCTTCTCCATATCTTTCTCCCCATCACATGCTCTTTGATCCAGTGACACTAGAGTAATTCCTATTCTACAAAGAAAAAAAATTTTTTTGCCTCTAAGCATTTCTACTGGGCTTTCCCCTACACCCCCCAAAGATATATCTTCCCATACCACCTGGAATGATGTCCCTCCTCATCTATGCTCAGTAGTTTCTCTGACTTTGTTCCAGTTTCAACTAAAATCCCACCTTCTACAGGAAACCTTTCCCAATACCTCTTAATTCTAGTATTTTCCCTCACTTCAATATTTCTTCTATATCATATATATACATATATATGTATGTGTATATGTATATGTACACACACACACACATATATATATACATATACATCTTGTTTGTAGATGTGCCTTCACCTGTTGTCCCTTTTATTGGATTGTGAGCTTCCTGAGAGCAAAAATTATCTTTTGCCTCTTTTTAGATCCATAGCATTTAGCACAGGACCTTTCACATTAATTATATTTCACATTAATAAATATATACCATTTTAAACTCTTAATTGTTCATTAGTTTGTTGTGTATTCAAATCATTCTTCTTAGCAAATTCCTACTTCTCTGACTCATGGGAAATGTCTCTAATAATATTTTTGGAATTTCCATCTTAAGCTCTTTTGTGAACTTATTTCCCCTGGAGAATTTGAAACCATAAATAGCATTCTACCTAATTTTTAAAAATCTACTCTCTCAAAATCTATCAGACAATAACTGCTTTTTCTCTCTCTTTTTTTTTAATCACAAAGTTTAAGGTAGAGTGGTCACTTTCATCAATGTGCTTATTATTTCTCCCCTAATAATGAATCACTTTTTGTAAAAATTAGATTCTAAATGGGACTGCCTGTTGTTTCTTCCATGTTTTGAAAGATGAAATCATTAAATCAAGAAAATATCAGTTGCAATCTTCGAGGAGAGAAGAGAGAGAGAAAGAAAAAAAGGGGAAAGGGAGAGAGGAAAAGAGGGAGGTAGAGGGAAAGAAGAAGGGAGAAGGAGAAAGAGGGAGGAAGGGAGGAAAGGAGAAATCTGTTGTGAGCTCCTCATCTATTTATTCTTTCTGTTTAGGTGTATTGTAGCATATATCTGCTTCTGACTCTCTTGATTTTCACTCAAATACTCTCCACTAAGGTTTCTCCATCTATCTGGTTCCTAGATTTCTCAAATGAATATAGTTTCTTGCTATAAATTATTACCCCTCTTCTTACTGATTTGGTCCTTTTTGCATAAGGCAATCAAAAGCATAAGAAAGGGATTGAAGGGAAAAGAATTGCTTGTAAGACTGAGTGAGAGAAACCCCTCTGTGCTTCAATCTCATTTGTTAAAGATAAAAGAGCTGCCCTATAGCTGTATAATGCTGAATCCAATGTGAGAATTAAAAACACCAAAACCATGGAATAGCTGAAAGCATATTACCTCAAACTTCTTGAACTCTGATTGTAGGGACATTGACAAAAACTAAATTTTCACAAAGTAAGTATACATAATATGTGAACATTTTTGTCTCATTTCAAAATAAGCATTTACTTTTCTCAAAATTATCCAACTGCAAAGGAAAAAATGATTTCTCAGTAAAGAATAAATTCTTGTTCATGCCAATATATCTCAGGAGGGTCTTATTTTGAAGTCTGAGCATCTCAAAACTACTTTCCTGCCAAATATAAATGCCATTTTGAATAGAAAGAAAAGATTACCAGCTGAATTATGAAATTCATTTTTACTTATGAAAAGCCACTTACAAAAATTCAAAACTATCTACAACTAACTGGAATTTATAAGCCTGACACACTCCATATTAAAGGAAATCCACCTTCCAGTGACAGAAATAAACATTACCTAGATATACCATAGTCCTGGTGATAATGGCACACAGGAGACAGAAGGGGAAAATTCTGCTCACTAATGGGCCTCAGTTTCCTCAAATGTAAAAGAAAGAATTTGAACGAGACCGCCTCTAAGGTCTCAATCGGGTCTAGATGTTGATCTTTTGAGCCATAAAGGAAAATAAAGCCCAGAATGGGGAAGGGATTTGGCCCAGATGGCACAGGATAGTAAAAAGGATAGCTGTGCATAGATAAGCCACTAGAGTTAGAATAAGGAGCTTTGGAATTCAAATATCCTTTCAGAGACATACAGACAGAATTCATGACCTTGGGCAAGTTACACAACCTAGAAAGGCATCAGTTGTAAAATGAGCAGAACCAGGAAATCATTACACAAAGCAACAAGACTATAGAATCATCAATTCTGATGGACAAGGCTCTCCTCAACAATGAGATTTTTCAAACCAGTTCCAATTGTTCAGTGATGAAGAAAGCCATATACATCCAGAGAGAGGGATATGAATGTGGACCACAACATAGCATTTTCAGTCTTTTTGTTATTTTCTTGCATTTTATTTTCTTATTTTTTCCCTTTGATCTGATTTTTCTTGTGCAGCAAAATAATTGTATAAATATGTATACATATATTGGATTTAGCATATATTTATACCATGTTTAACATATATTGGATTACTTGCCATCTAGAGGAGGGGGGGAAAGAGGGGAAAATTTGGAACATAAGGTTTTGTAAAGATCAGTGTTGAAAAATTATTCATGCATATGTTTTGAAAATAAAAAGTTTAAAAAAACAATAAGATTCAAAATAAAGTGTATCCTCCCCAACTGAAAGCACAGTATTACAACATGCTGACTCCTAAATGCTTAAAAATTTATGTTTGTATTTGCCTTAGGTGAATTCTTATAAAGTAACTTTAATACACATGATATTGTGCACATACATTTTGTTACATAGAAAAGAATCGCTGTTTAATGAAGCCCTCAAGTTTGAGGGCCTAAAGATTCCTTAGAGATTTAATCTTAATGTGCCATTTAACAAATGAGAACATGAAAATCCAGAGAGGTGAATGTATTTACATCCTGCCTATGGCACACAGAATTCTGGACTCTGTTTTCAGTCTTTCCTGTGAAAAGGACCACCTTTAGCAAATGTTAAATCTTTACAAATTTTGGCACATTTTTTGGCACAGAAATTTCAGGCATCCCTAAACTAAATGTTGTATGGTTTTCTAGTTTGTTTGTTTTTTAAGTTAAATTAAAGAAATCAAATTTTCTTTCTATATCTCTCTCCCCAATTAGGAAAAAATAAAAATAAAATTCTATATCAGTTCATATAACTTCTCTGGATTCTCTCTAAAACAAAGCTGCTTAAATTGTGAGTCATGACCCCACATCATCACCGAATATGGGGGAATTGTGAAAAATTTGGTAACAAGTTTTTGAATGCTCTCTGATCTGTAGTAACAAATATTCTGCCAAGCATCTATCTTATTAGAATATAAATTGGTTTTAATCTTTAATAAATGGTAAAAGGATATGCATATCAAAAATTGTTTTAAAATAAATTTATGATTTATTATCAGTGTACATTTGGTTTGTATACTGATTTTATATACATGTATATATAACGTACATAAAAATTTCTCAAACAAAAGAAGTTGAGTGAAAAAAATTAAGAAGCTCTGCTTTAAAACCACCTCTTTCATCATGTCTTATACTACAATATAATTTATTTCTTTCCTATACCATAATTTATTCAGCAGTTCCTTAATTGGTGAATATCCCTTTGGTTTACAGTTCTTTGCCATTACCAAATGAGCTGCTATAAATGTTTTTGTATGCTTGAATTCTTTCCTTTTTTTTTTTTTTTTTTGATTCTGTTGAGGTAAAGACCTAACAGTATTATTGTTGCTTCAAAGGATATACACATACATATGACACATTTGTAGTATCAAAGTTACAAATAATCATGGGTGTTTAAATAACTTTTTATAATTAGTTTTTCAAGTTTTTTTTCTAAATATTAGACCACATGCTTTTGAACATCTGATAGAATACTAAAAAGGAAGAGAAATATTTTTTAAAGAACTTAATTATTCTCTGATTTCAAGCCTGTAATCCATATGCTCTCTGGAAACAAGGAGAAAAACTCAATTTTCCTCTATGTCTTTCCCCAGGACTATTCTTTTTTTTTTTTTTTCCTGAAACAATTGTGGTTAAGTGACTTGCCCAGAGTCACACAGCTAGAAAGTATTATGAGTCTGAGGCCAGATTTGAACTCAGGTCCTCCTGACTTCATCAGGGCTGGTGCTCTATCTACTACACCAACTAGCTGCTCCCCCTCCAGGACTATTCTTAATTTAGGCTTAGAAACACAGAAGAAAATCAGTTCTGATGTTCTATGTCTGTATATAGAGTTATCCAAAATAGATAAAGACAGTGTGCCCTCCTTTCCCTATTTGCTACAGGATGGGCTATTCCAAAAATGTAACTTACCTGAAATCAAATAAAACTAAGAAGCCGTGACCTTGTTATTTGTATCTATGATAAGTCATTGTTTTCCCTTAGGCTTAGGTTTAGAGGAACAGTCTTGTTGTTACAACCATGTCCTTCCTTTTATGTAGCTGTAAGTATAGCAGGTAAAAGGATAATTTTTAAAACATAAGGAATCTTGTTGCAATACTCCAACGCCTCTGAATTCCCATAATGGGAAGCAAATATAAGGTATCTATTGGATAATCTAATGTCATATTCTTTCCATAGCTCTGTTGTTGATAAGATTAGTTGAATAAGGTCTGAATTGGTTTTTGTCACATGAATAAAATTACTGGAAGACCAATCTGATTAGATTTTGTCAGGTTTTACTAAATTATACTTAGTTTTATCACTAGTAGATTTTTAGCAGCTTTATTTAAAGAATTTAACAAATTATCTAGATGATTTCCATGAAACATGGATGTTGGTCAAAGAGGAATGGAAGGGGGCATCTTGGGGAGTGACTGAAAGGAATATATACAGGTGCTTAAGAGGTGCACTGAAGATGCTTACTAAACACTCAGAGGAACAGATCACGGATACTACCAAAGTACTTGACAGCCCTCTAGATAAATTTAGATTAGATTTCTTAATTTATCCTATTAAAATTTTACTAGTTTTATTAGATCATTTCTATGTTTTTGACCTGTGACATATTCCATAAGCTGTGAATCATTTCTGCTTGAATTAATAACATTTGGAAATCGTTAGAAAATCATAAAACTATTAATAGTCTGAAAAGGGGAAACTGAAGGGTTAAGTTTTATGTATGGCTATAACTGAATGCTGAAAGAAGAAGAAAAAATGTGCCAATCCACAAGGTTGCAAAACAGAAAAAGGCAGCAATAGAGTTTCTGATAAATTGCAGTAGTAGGAAAGGAGACATCTGGATGTTCTTGAAAGCAAAATAGCTTCAGGATAAGGAAAAAGATTATGTCATCTGGGGAACAATATGTGGTAAATAGAAAAAACCAATTATTTTATTAAGGATATAAAAATTGGAACAATTTAGGGGAACTTGTTAGTCTCTCATGGGCTACCTGCACACTTGTATTCGGGCTACTGTATATGACAATCAATAAACTCTTCATTAACATGAGATCATTTCTGTCTCCTGATTTTCATGACCTAATATTCCAAATAACATTTCAAAGGTTGATGTTAGGGGAAAACCTTGCCAATATGATCTATTGCTTCAAGGGATGCACAAAGAACTATCTTAAGAAGTGGAGATGGAGCCAGGGTACATTCACTATACTGAATTCATACTTTGAATTTAACAATTAAGAGGTCTTTGGTGATCTTTAAGAGTCATTTTAGTGAAAAAATTGAGATACAAGTCTGATTTTAATAGCCTGAGAAGTGAATGGGTAACAAGGGAGTTCAATTCTTGGTAGAAATATGGAAAGTGAGACAGCATACTCCTAAAATCCCTGCTTCCAGGAGTTCTGGAGCCAGTGATTCTGAGCTGCTTTATACTTAATCAATTAGGTATACCAAGTCAGTGCCATTCTACCTAAGGGCTGTAGAACTCATCCAGGGAGGGAAGGAAGGAAGGAAGGAAGGAAGGAAGGAAGGAAGGAAGGAAGGAAGGAAGGAAGGAAGGAAGGAAGGAAGGAACTAGATTCAGTAAAAATCAGATGGGACTGAAAAATAACTGAAAATCCTGTCAATAAAATAGAAAGTAGATTAGTTACTGAAGATAAATGAGATAGGAGATGTGAGCTAAACAATAATGGTCTAGATTTTGAATACTTTCTGAGAAACATTTAAGCATCCATAAGCAATGAATAAAATTATTTTGGAACAACAATGGGGGCCTATCCTGGGTTAAATATAAAGAATTTATAATGGGCCCAATAGAACAAATACTCATATGGCAATATATCAATTTAAGGTTTGTAAAACACTTCTCATATTATGTCATTTAATACAACATCCCTATGAAATAGGTACAATTATTATCCCCATTTTACAGATGAGGAAACTGAGGCTAAAAGAGGTCATGATCTCCTTTGAGTCAGACAAAGTTAATAAATATCTCAGGCAGAATTTAAATTCAGATCTTCCTGACTCCAAGTTTAACATTCTATCTAATAAGCTACATTATTTCTAATAAACAGGGTTAAACATTTTTCTCAAAATCTAAAATCTAGAAGTCAAAAATTAGGAATTATTTTTTTGTGGAAATTAGTAGGATGGAAATTGCAGAAGGTCAAGGGAGCAATGAATTCTGAGGATTGTGAGGTTTACATTGCTAAAATGACTGATCATGCATAAATGGCATAAATTAAACCAAAAAGGAAAAGATAGCTGGAGGCAGTAAGTAGGGAAAAAGGACTAGAGATGCCAATGAAGGTAAAAAGCAGGTTCAGTTGTATTGAAGAAAATAAGAGAGGTTAAAGGAGAGGACACTGTGGATAGAGGAATTTTAGAATTCAAAATTTTGAAGGTGAAACAATTCAAGGTGACTGAAATCTAAAGTGTGGCTATGTATAAGGTAATTGAAGTGAGGTAGAGATGAAAGTTTGGGGGAATTAACAAGTCAAAGAAAACTGTTGGGTCAGAGTATTTTAAGGCTAATCAACTTGGACTGAAGTCTCACAGAGTGATTATAAGTATTGGTGGTGAAGAAAACTAAGCCTAGTTGAGAGAAAGAAAAAGTATAGGAAGAAAGTAAAATGTGATAGCATTGAGGAGAGGTTATTAAATGATACTGGCAGAGCAATGGTCTGGAAACAGCAGTAGCAAGCAAAGAACATACACCATCCCTCTTTCTGCATCTGTGATTAAGGGAGACTAGGAGGAAGAAACCACTTAAAGAGGGAGCTACAAGTAATATGTTTTTGGGGAAAAAAAAACTGGATTACAGTTAATACAAGTAGGAATAAGAAATCCTGAGCACTGAGGTAGGAGTCATGGTAATACATAAAAAAGTATAAAACAGATGACCTACCTGCAAGGGGCTTACACTCTCATTAAGGACACAAACTAATACATGATACAATTAGAAAATAATACAATATAGTGCTAAAAGCCTTCTGATTATAAGTTCTAACAGGAAAAAAAATTTTCAACCAAACCATATGCAATGAGGTGAATACAAGGCAATACAAAAAATTTTGGCTATAGAAATTTATTATGCTGCTGCTTAATTTGCAAGACACATCTGCTTTGACACTATGTCCAAAAACTCTGCACCTTCCCTCCCCTCTAAAAAATTCCTGTTGGGAAGAATTTGAAAAACTAACTTGGCATAAGCTAATACATAAAAATAAGGAAAGGTTGAACAGTTTTCTGGTTATGTTTTCTTATGTGTTCACAGAACTATAAAATTGTAAAGTTGGTTCAGACCTTTGGAGTCTCACTTAACCCCCATACAAATCATAAATTCACTCGACAGCATTCTCAGCAAGACATTTGTCCAAGTTCTGCTTGATGGCCTCTAATTCTACATATACACAACTGGTTCATCTCTAACACATACTTAAGGAACATAAGCCTGAATTCTTCTAGGCTTCTCTCAGAGTTACAGGATAAATCATAAGTCAGTTTTCCAATTTGCTCCTATGGAAATCCAAAATATCAGAATTAGAAAGATGGACTCATTTTACTGTGACACAGCTAATATCACAATAAATAAATTACCAAACTTTACTAATGTACTTTTGACCTATGTACAATCTACCAAAACCACCAATAGAAGGTCAGAAGGAATGACATCACTAAAAGGTCAGAAGAGGTGAAAGGAGATTTAGTCAAGTTCAGCAAATTGTTTCTATTTTCTAGGAGCTTTCATTCTATTTGAGGCATTAATATATAATATATTAATATTCTTAGACAAATCAATACAAAACATGGACAAAAGAAATGCAAAATAATTTGCAGGGGTTAGGAAACTGACAATTGGGGTATCAGGGTAAGTTTAGGTGTAGGTGATACTTGCTGAAACTGAAGGGATCTAGAGGTTCTAAGGAGCAGAGGTGAAAAGAAGGTAGAAGTTAGATATGGAGGACAGATTGTGCAACGTCATGGAGGCGGAACATTTTGATTTGAACACAAAAGTGAATAAAAAAATCTTGAAAAGTGTCTCAAAAAGTAGGCTTCCCTTAGATGGAAAAGAGGTTTTAAAGGACAAAAAGAGGAATTTATATCTTAACATAGGTAATGGAAAGTAGGTTCAGACTGGGGCTTTTGACATGGCTTGTAGGTGACAAGCAAGCTTGTTCCTGTTACTATTTTTTTTCCTAGCTATATTTACTGGCTAGAGAAGACTTGGTAGAGGAGAAAGAATGAGCTGTCTCCAGTCTTTAGGGTATGAGCTTTGTCTTTCAAGAGAAAAATTTCTATAAGCAGAGGGCTGGAAATGCTTTAATGATTAACAACAGCTTCTTGTTTAAAACACAGCTTTTTATTGCTTTATAGACTTGGAGACTAAATTTTTGACAGCTTGGTTTTTATACATGAGTTTTTTTGGAGGAAATCTGGAAAATATAAATGTGGATTTTTCTTTCTAGCTTGAATAGTAAAGTATGTTGTTTTAATTTTTTTTTTTTTTTTTACTTAGTGAAGCAACAAGGCTTGAATAGGTCAAAATATATTTATCAAGTACCTCAACTACACACATGGTGACTTTTGTGACTCTGGGAAAATAATTTCATGACTATGTTATGATTAACATAGCCAGCCTTTTCTCTGCTAGATTAACAATCCTCCAACCAAATTTGACATCTCCTATAGATCGAGGTGGTCAATCCACTGACAAAGTGATCCATTTAGAATTTGGAAGACATCAGTTCATCATCCTACTAAAAATCCTACTTAGATTCTGAGCAAATTGCTTAAATTGTCTCACCCCATTTCCTCATCTGTAAAATGTGGGTAATAATGGTATCCAACTCATAGAGTTGTTATGAGGATCAAATGAGTTTTTATACATACCATATTTATATATATACATATTAAATATATAAACATATATATATAACTTTGCAAATCTTAAAATGCCATATAAATGTAGATATTATCTTTATGATATCCATAAATGTGTATCGATAACTATGTGGAACAATGGATATAGTTATAGGCCTGTCAGAAAGATCTAAGTTAAAATCTAGCCTCAGACACTTATCACCTACATGACCCTAGACAAGTCATTTGACTTTTGTTGCCTCAGTTTCCTCATCTGTAAAATGAACTGGAAAAGATAATGGCAAACCACACTAGTATCTTTGCAAAGAAAACCCTAAATGGGGTTGTGAAGAGTTGGACACAAATGAAGCAAATGAATAACAAAAACATTTATGTCATTTTCCTTCCTCCAAGCCATATCCTTGGGTTGCCTTCTAATCTGCCTCCTCTGTATCTGCCCCAGAAAGCCTATTTATCAGCAAAGTCCAAACCATGCACAATTTCTATCATGTAGCTTTATCTGATTCCCCACCTGAGAGTAAGGTCTCCCTTATCCAAATTAATAATCCTTTATTTGCATTTCTCTTATTTACTAATATGTTAAATGATATATTTGTGTACATATTACCAGAGAAAACCATTATATTGGACAATATAAATTTTTAAAATAGAAATTACATTCAAATAATACTTCTACAGGTATTATAATAAATCTTGAGTGCTATTTGTTTTTATTCTATTCAGTAAATATTTGTTAAGCACCTACTACATTTGAGACAGCAAACTCCCCCAGCTCTTCCCAAAAATTGAAAGCACTATTCTAGGTGCTCAGGATGTAAGTAGACTTCACCTGAATCCTGGCCCTGCTCTCAGATATGGCATTTTTCTTTCTAAGAGCCTTGCACAGCTAGGCATTCTAGAGAGTATTCATGAGTTTAATGCCACTGGCTGTTTTCTTGCTCCACTGGGGTTCTTGAAATTTCTGCAGCTTTTCTAATCTGTAAAGGCATTAAACTTCTTCCCTCTTTATCCAGTAGGGATCTGAAAGGGCAAAAAGAACATAGCTTTGCTAGATGCTTATTGGACAATGTAACAGGAAACAATCTTGATAAAACCTTAGGTGAAGGTTGCACATGGCATATTTATTCTATAACCTTGATCTAATTACTCCTCTTTTGCATTTTCATTATACGTCTTGAATCTCCCCTTCCTTCTGAGATGTATAGCAGGAATGAGGCATAAGAATAAGTCATATTCATGGGCTCCTTCTGCTAGACAAATCCTTCAAATGAAGACGGGGTCAAGTTTTTTTTTTCTTTTTTCCGAAAGAATATCAAGATGGTTATGGGTGACTCTGTCCAATGAGAGAGACAGATTCATATCAAGTACAAAAATCGTTTTTATTTACAAATGACAGTATTTATTGCTTATACTTGAAGCATTGCTTCTATATTTTGAAGGCAGGAAGTCGGGGTGAGGGAAGGAGGAAGATGGAAGAAGCACTTAATGAGATCTCCAAAAAAAAAATGGGAGGGGGGAGTTGGGATATGATGAGAAAGAATATGGATCATATTCAAATCTCTTATTTACAGATGGAGAAAATGGGACCTGAAGTGGTTGTGACTTAATGATTTTCATACAGGTTGTCACTTGTACATGATAAGCCTAAGGAGAAAGAGAATGAGCATGGTGTTTTAGTGAGAACCAGCCTCAGATCAGAAAACCCTGGGTTCAAATTCTACCTTTGAAACAGACTTAATGATTTTGGTCAATTAATTTAACCTCTCTATGTTTCAGACAACTCTCTAAGACCAAAAAGTGCAGAGCAGGGGCCTATCTGCATTGATAAAAGCTCTTTGCTAAGAGTTTCCAACACTAAGGAAATTCCTGGTTTATACCAAAAAACAAAAACAAACAAACAAAAAAAAAAAAAATGAGTGAGAGAGAGACAGAGGAGGGGAGGGGGGGGGGGAAGGCAGAGAGGGAGAAACAGAGAGAGAGAGAGGAAGGCAGAGAGGGGGACAGAGACAGAGACAGAGACAGAGAGACAGAGAGACAGAGAGAAAGTTTAAGTAAGCCTGGGTGTTCTGACTCCAAACTTAATGCTTTTTTCTGTTAGGTTGTGCTGCTTCCTCTATCAGTGTGGTATTGATAGGGAGTACCACCAACAAAATCCTGGTAGCTATTGTCTACAGACTCCACAAGTCACTCTCCTTTCTTCTTCAGAGTTTGATCCTTGGCTTACAATTTTCTGTCCTCTCTAAATCTTTTCCTCATACTCAGGGACTTCAACAGACGTAATGATTTCCCCTGATTGATACCTGAAAGACACAGTTCCTCAATCTACTCTACTCCTATGAGTCCTATGAGCTACTCCTCCACCTCACCTCTGTCACATACAAATATGTTGCCCTCATCCACAAATGCACTACCTGACCACACTCTATTGCCTTTTTACTCTTTCTGGCCATAATCTATTGGCTTTTTACCTCTCTTTCTGCCTTCCCTTATATAATTCTTCACTTCATAAATCTACACTTCACCTTGATTTCCAATCCCTTGATGCCCCCAAATCTCTTCCAGGCCATACTCCCTGCATTACTCACTCTTCATCTTCTCCCCATCTTGATTCCTTGGTAAAACAAATCAACTCTATATGCCCCTTTCAAATTTCTATTTCTCTTAGATCACCAATTATGCCCAACCAAACCTTAACTTTGGATCATTCACACTATTCATCACCCTTGTGACTATACATGTACTGCTGAATAAAGATAAAGAAAAACATAAAGCAATTCTAACTGGATCCACTACAAACTTATTTTACATAACCCCAACTGGATCTTCCTACTGATAGACAATTCTACCATCCCTTTCTTATCAACTTATCAACCATTTTCCATGATAGTGCTTCCAAATCTTTTCATCTCTCCCCAAATCTCCCATGGCTCCCCCTCTCCCCACTCTCTCAGCTAAGAACCTTACTTTATATTATACTTAAAAAAGAGGTCACTTACCATGAGCTCCTTCTCTTCTCTTCCTTATCTCTTAACTCAATTACCTTCTGCCACTTTCTCCTTTTTCATTCCCCTTTTTTTATAAAGTGACTTTTTTTGCAAAAGCTAATCCTTCTACTTGTTCAAACAATCCCATTCCATCGTGTCTCCTCTAGCAGTTTATCCCTTCTGTCATCCCCATTCTTTCATTTATTTTCAATCTCTATCGCCTGTGTCTTCTCTATTCTGAAAAAACCTTCACTTGATCCTTCCATTCCTGCTAAATAACATCCTATTTGTGTTCTGCCCTTTGTAGCTAAATTCCTCCAAAAGGCTATTTACAACAAATGCTTTCACATTTTCTCTTCTCTCTTTTAGTCCCTTCCAATCTGGCTTCTGATCTTATTGTTTCACAAAAACTGTCTATTTCTAATGTGTAATATGTTCAAAATATCCTGAAAAGCAGTCTAGCTCATGATTGGCTTTTTATCACACACACATAACTTAGACATAGGCTTTCAGGCTCTATCTATCAACAAGCATTTATTAAGAGCCTACTATGTATTAGACACTGGGCTTGCCCTCCTGGTAACAAAAATCCTTTTGTTTCTGAGACTAAGTGGCAAAGAAGTTTCTAACATTTCTTCCTTGCTTACAGTACCTCCTAGGAAGCTTTATCTTAACTTCAAAAGATAGGAGGTCTAGATAATAAGATGTCACAAATGATTCAGCAATGAGTCATATACACTAGCAAAGTATTGGGATTTATATCATAAATCTATGTCTATCACTACCTATCTTTGTCTTTAAATCTATTTACACACACAAATACACACTAAAACATATACACACACATATATATGCATACACACTCATACACATGTACATATGACATTCACAGTAGACAAATAAGTCACTTATCTGGTCTATAATTTGATTCCAAATATAGCTTTATAAGTGGAACTCTAGCTTTGGTTGTTTGGGGGAGGGAGAAATAAAAAGTTAAAGATTGAATATTCTGTTTCATAAACCTTAAAATAAAAAGCTGAAATAGTGAAAATAGTTGCGTATTATATCCTTTAATTCATTCAATCATCAACCAGAACTATCATGGTATGGTACAAAACACCATGGATCTCAAAACACAAAGACTTGGGTTCAAATTTTGTCTAACATTTCTCTTCATAGTTTTTAACTGTGACCCAAGAAAGTCAGTTAACTTTTCTGGACCCCAGTTTTCTCATCTATAAAATAGAATTATACTATCTGTGGTATGTACCTCATAAGATTGCTATGAGGTTCAAATGATATAATATATTGAAATCAATATCTATATGTTCTATATAATATATATCTTTATAAACTTTAAAGCACTATCTAAATATCCATTTTTTATTACTATGGTGGTTTAGGTTAATGGTCAGGTAGATTTAATGAATAAGGGGAAATCCTTAGAGGAGGTTTAATTATTTGTGTTTCTCATATGTAAATTCTCTCCTAGTTTTATAATTAGTCTGTGATAAACCAGAAGTTAACATTGTTTTGGCTCTTATTATTTTTCAAAATGGGAATAATTACTTCCTCCACCTTAGTAAATATAGTCTAGTAAAGGGGTTGTTTTTACAAAATATTTTGATAATTGTAATTTAACATAATTGGCTTTCTTTGTCACCATATGTATTTTGTTTTATGCATTAAAAAGCATTGTAATAGTTTTCACCACACTGCTAAAGATGTCCATGAAATTTAAAGAAAAAAAAAAGGTTAAGAATGCTGTAGTACAATCTAAGCTCCTTGAGGGCCAGAAATATTGTGTCTATTTTTCTCTCTTGTATCTTGATAACCTTGTTAAGTGCCTTGGACTTTGGGGGGCGGGGAGGTGGAGAGCAGGAAAGGGGGGTGGTGGTGGTATGTCAGGCTACACAATAAATATTAGTTGAACTGAATGAAAACAAATGGTACAGATGTTAGCAAAATTAAGATAAATGATAAGAGCTGCAAAGTCTTATTTTAATGCAGTATCTTTTTCAAAAACATTTATTTTTATTCAAGGTCACATTAACTACATGCTGATAAATTTGTTGGCAATTGATCTATGAACCATGTAATGAAAATAAATAATTGTGTCTCTTGTCTTTTGTTTTCTTTCACATCACCTACAAGTTTGTATTTCCTCGCTGTTTGGAAACCTTGTGCTTTCCTAGTAAGTCCTAATCTCTGCTATATACATATCAGATCCATAGGTAGATAGATAGCAAATCACTGCTGTGGACAAGATAAGCTACTAAGTTGTGTATGTGTTTACCTGCAAATTTATAAACTCCCTTCACCCACATTCCCAGAACAAGATATTTGCTTCAGTTTTTTGTAATAATAAGGTTCTCCTGGCCACTGCTCCATGACCAAATTGTTCACTTGCCCTATCATTTGTTCTGCCGGAGCGGTGGGAATGGTCATGCAAGAGAAATTTGATCCTGGAGCAGCACTTGAAAATCACTATGCTGATGCTTCTGTTTACCCCCTGCATTA
Organism: Myrmecobius fasciatus; assembly: GCA_023553655.1. NCBI lineage: Eukaryota > Metazoa > Chordata > Mammalia > Dasyuromorphia > Myrmecobiidae > Myrmecobius > Myrmecobius fasciatus. The sequence continues at coordinate 312,673 of JAJPUD010000602.1, read as the reverse complement.
TGGACACCATAAATATGGCTGTCTACCTGCTGACTATAAACACAGATCCTCAGTGTCAACCACCTCTGGAGAAATGACAGGCATTTGTTTCACATGTGTTTGACAGGAAAGTCATTATGATACACATGATTATTTTAAAAAGATATTTGCAAAGCTACATTACGGAGAAAGGACCCCAGATGGTAAAAGTTTTGTTGCATGGTTGAATAAAAGTAGAAAATCGCCTATTTTCTCTCCTATTTTCTGGCACCACAAGAAACATTGAAGAAGAGAAAACTCTGGTAACAAACAAGATAATGGAATCTCCTGCATTTAAGCAGCAGCTCACATTTATTCCTCTGGGGAGTTATTAAATTATTGAACTTAGTATAATAACATATTTAAATGAATATAATTTACTTTAAAAGGCAAATAACAAGAGAAAGCACTACTTCTTTCCCCATTGTTGAATTTTTTTTAATCCCACACCTGTATTTGATAAGCCCAAGGGGCTCATAAGAGGAAAAAAAAGAAAAAAGAAAAAAATCCCTAAACTGAGCCACCTAAAGATCATGGCAACTGCCACTTGAACTAAAATGCAACAGTGAAAGATTGTCTTCTCTCTTCTTAATCTATCAGAATGGGATGGGGAAGAACCCTGGATCTTTTAGGTAACTCCAGTCAAGATCAAGACAGGGCTCAAAGGGAGGAAATTGTAGATGGTCTTTGGGGATTTCTTCTGGAGTTTGAGAAAATGAAGTATGTGCTGGAGCTGGCATCTTAAATCTCAAGTATTAGCTGTAACTCAAGATCAGCTCTTGTGTCTAAAAATAAATTTTCATCCCGACATTTGAAAGAGATTTATCATTTTCACTAAGAGAATTTAGTATACTGTAAGATACAGGTAAGAAAGATGGTCATTTTTAGAGTTACTCCCTTTTTTACTCCTCATCCCAACATTGATGAATTGAGGAGAGAAAAGACGATTCACATTTCATTGAAGATCTAATGGCAGGTATTGTGATCAGGATGCTCAGGTGGGGATTTTTTTTTCCTTGTTTCTTATGTTCCCCGTTGGGTTTTGTCACATACTTGTAAGGCATTAAAAATTATAATAATTCAAAAGTGGGAAAAGATGTGCTTTTTATTGTTATTTGCCTTTTAAAATAAATCGTGCACATTTAGATATTTTGTTACATTTATCATAAACTTCATGATCTACCAGAGAAATAAATGTGGACTTGGGCAACATGTGAAATCTCCTGGTATTAAGTCCTTGTTACCCCAAACAATAAAATTCTCATCTAATTGATACCTCCTAACTGGTTCTTGGGTTTGGCCTTGAAAAGTGTGTGTGTGTGTGTGTGTGTGTGTGTGTGTGCGCGTGTGTGTGTGTGCGCGCGCGTGTGTGTGTGTGTGTGTGTTGGGAGGCACAATTACAAGAGATATGGAGAGAAGAGTTAAGTCACAGTCACATAAAAGGAAATCCAAAGTAATTTTTTTGGTGGATGGAGACTACTAACATTTATCAGTATCAAAAATGGCCTATATACATGGTGACTTCTGAGCTGAGCCTTGTAGGGGAGCTAAGAATCTTGAAAGGCAGAAGGTGGAAAAACAACAAATGAAAGATGAATGTTATTCAGGAACATCATAATTACTTCTGTTTGGTCTGAATACATAATTCATAAGGAGGAATAATGTGAAATTAGAGGCAGATTCTGAAGGTCTGTAAATGTTAAATAGATTAGTTTATATTTCATCTGAGAAGTAAGAAAGAGCTACTGAAGCTTCTTGAGCATGGAAGTGACATGTTCAGACAATTAAAAAGTACAATGTAAATAAATTTGGAGGGTTCAATTATTGATTTTTCCCACTATGCCAATATGTTATGACTAGATAAATCTAATACCTGATATTTCCTCCTTTAGGGAAGTTCTTTGTCTCAGCTTGTAAAGCTTTGTTAAGGGAGGGAAGGAAGAAGAAATTCTGGCTAGGCAGGAAGAGCATAAAAAAAATGATAATTTCTATTTCTACAATAATTTATGATATATAACAACTTTCTTTTTTCTAACAACCTTGTGAGACAAGTAGTATAAATATTATTATTCCCATTTTGCAGATTAAAAAACTAAGAGCCAAGGAAATGAAGTATCTAACCTATGGTCACAGAATCAGTTATTTTTCCTCCATGTGTCTGATGGAGCCAGCTTACAAAGAGAGAGATGAAATGTTTTAAAAATCTGAATTAGAAACAAAAAAGACCAAATAAGGAATTAGTTCTCTGGGCTGTCATTTTTCTGCACAAAACTATGGCAGATTTTCAGCAGGACCAACGCTTATGTTTTCTTTTCTCTATATTTTTCCTCTATTACTTGATGGCACAGTTATTTGGTCACATACAGCACCTTTTATCCAAGACCATTGTGCTTTGGCTTTCGGGACAGCAGTGTCCTGTCAACATCCCCCGTCAGTCTTTTCCATTTTCCCATTTCATTCAGGTGTGCTAGGAAAAAATGACAGGTATTGACTCTGCGGACAAAGCAAGTCATAGAGCAAGCAGGTGGTGATTGTTTGGGCTTTTGATTCACGCCAGAAACGATAAACGTGAGCAGCTAGTGGAAGAGGGGACGGAGGTCTGCGGCACCGAGACACTGACAACTGCTGCTCTCCATCCGCTCGCGGTGCCAGATCCTGACTGCAGAGAGAATGGAAGGTAGCCCGGCCCATCTTGTGCACAATCCTGCCGTCACATTTCATACGGCTTCATCTTTTCCCCATCCAACCCCTTTATTTTTCCTCATTTTGAAAGGTTCAATGACCAATGTAAATTATGCAAAGCAAAGGAAACTCAGTAAGAGCCCCTGGTGATTTTGGCACAATGATAATTGAGGCGAGCCAGGGCCATTTAAGAGACAGCGGTCTATGCCCGCTGAATCTGTGCCTTCAGACTCATCTCAACCCTCCCTCCACCGCACTTGTTTTATCCTGAGGCAGAAGGGAAGAAAGGGTCAGAAGGGCCCTCCAGAGGCTATTGGAGGGTCACCAACATTGCCCAAAGGCAGCAGCGCAAAGCGTTTGTCTGTTATGTTGTGCCATCCCGAGCAGCTGCCTTGTCTGCTGATGTTTATCATTTCCAGTCAGCCTCATTCCAGCAGGGATTTCTCAGCATCCAAAGAGATGAGGGCCATCTGGGGCTCCACAGGTGACATCCAAGATGAGAAGAGAATTGAATTCCCTCTCTATGCGTTTTTTCCTTGCTCATGTGTTCAGTGCGTTTTTCTGGAGGACAATTTTGTTGCCCTTAGAGATAAAATATCAGGAAACTTACTGGAGCAGTTAGTTCCTTCCAACATTCTTTATTATAGCCTTACTGTCATACTGTCATATTCATCTCCTTCCCCCACCTATTTCTTCTGGGTATGCTTTTTACACTGTCTTCCTGTCTATTTCTGTCTCTTTGTCCTTTCCTTTTATCTCTTCCCACTCTTTCTTACTCCTTTTTCTCCTTACTTTTCCTTCTCTCTTCCTCTCTCCCTCTCTCTGGAACTTTCTCTTCCCACCCTCCCTTCCTTCTTTTGCTTCCTACCTTTTCATTGTTCCTCCTTTTTTTTTCAAACATACATATAATTAGTTCTCTGTAGAACTAGAATACTTAATGATTCTAATCCAGTATATGACATGATTTTTTTTAATAAGAAAAGGAAATTCAAGCATTGTCTATGGCATAAAAATAGACTAAAATAAGGAATTTGGGGGCATTTAGAATGGAGCAACCCTAGAATTGAGGCTCAGTGGGAGTGTTTGTGAAACCAAAGGATCTGGTATTGAGCAAGTAGATATTGAATAGTGGGGAAAGGGAAGAGGGGAATAGCTGACATTTTAATAATTACTGACATTTAATAGCATTTTGAGGATTACAAAGTGCTTGCACACACTCATTCCATCCTTAGAGTAATTCTATAAAGGAAGTGTTATTATTATCCCCATTTTACAAAGAATAGAACCCAAGGCTCAGAGAACCTAGTCTTCCTGAGATGATCCATTATGCCATGGGATCCATAAGGCACATGTGTATGTGGTAGATGTCAGATATGGGATATTACAGAACGCAGAAAAGGGAAATGGGAAAAAATACTGAGTCAGTCCTCCAAATCAGAGGACCTCAGTTTAAATTCTGACCATTATTATTATGTGACCTTGAAAAATTCCCTTCACCTACCTAGGTCTTGGTGGTGGCTTCATCTATAAAATGAGGGGTTGGATTAGATGATTTCTAGCCCTATGAACTATATAAGGATTGGTCATTGGCATGTATAGGACTGGGGAAACATTTTTCTGACAAGGACCATTTGGATATTTATAACATCATTTGTGGGCCAAACAAAATGATCAATTTAAAAAACTCAAGCAGTAAGAGATTGTTGTCACATGCAGTTGTCTTTGCAAGGTCAGACCAAATGATTTCATGAGCTTTCTATGGCCCAGATATTCCCCTGGCATAAAAGAGAAAGAGACAAAGATGTGTTCTGATTCTGAAGCATTCTGGGCCATTGCTAATCATCTTGATTTTTTTTGTCTTGCCACTGGACTTTAATGATCCTGGAGGAAAGAGTGAGGTTGAAAACTATGAAAAGCTGAGCCTCATTTAAATCCAGTTCACGAACAAGTCAAGACATCACTGTCAAAATGTCACTGGTCCTCTTGAAGAATGAATGAAGAATAACGACAACAGCTCCTTGGAGAATCCAATCCACAGGATTGCAAATCAAAAGGTGGAAAAGAAACTAGAAATCATCTCATACAACATGCTCATTTTGCAGAGGAAACCAAAGCATATAGATGACATGAGGTGACTTGTCTGAAGTCATATACATTTTGGCAGATCCAGAATTTCAACCCAAGTCCTTTGACTCAAAATCTAGTACTGTTTGGTAGCAGAAAAGAGAGTGAAAGTGCATAATCTGGTATTTCATTATACTGTCTTCTTAGTTAGTAGTTATTTTTAGAACTGCTATCTAAAACTAAATTTAGGAATTCTATATCAGTTATGTGAGAGAAAACAACATAGCACCTAGAAGCCAGGAAAGCTTGAGTTCAACTTCCATCTGTGCTAATAGGGTGATTCTAGATAACTCAATTAAATTTCCACTCCTCTGTACAGCTCTCTAAGACTATAAGTCACAAAGAAGATATATTTGGAATATTGGTAGAGGGAATTACTCTAGGGAGTTTCCTATACTAATGAAATAGAGTCCAGTCTCTATTCCTGTCCTTGTAAATTATAATGCTTTATGGAAGGACTCTATAAGCATTTCCAAGAGGAGCTCACTGGTTTTTCCCTATCCTTCCTTTCCCTTCTTATTCCCTAGCCTTTAAACTGACTGAAAGTAGATTCAGGAGGCCAAATTTCTCTGTCACAAAAATTAATAATGGAAATGAAATAACCTGGATATGCTATGGAGGTCCCATAGACCTTTATTGGCAAATAAGGCTCTCTTCTGATCCAGTTCCCATTACTATTCTCAATTAAAATTAATCTTCCCTTTTTCATTCCTATTGCCGAGCAGCACTGAGTGCTGCTGGAGAAATTCACAAAAGAATTCAGAGTGGGTCCATTATCCTTTCGTGTTCTTTAACCTAAACTGCTGCATAGTAATCCTTTTATTCACTTGATCGATTAGCTATTATATTCCCAGCTATGGTTGTTCCAACCTCTTTATCCTGAAATATTCAACTTCACTTTTGGAAGTACCAAGCTAATGATTTTTTTGAAGTTGGAATCACCATAGTGATAGCAACAGAGTGCATATAGAGTCAGAGAGGGAATAAGAAGGCTTAAAAGACTGAAAAGTTGTTAAAGTCCTCATTACAAAAAGGGAGATTAAGAGAGAGGGAAGGTTTTAGTGAGGAAGGTCATAAACTTGGGCTTGAACATTTTGAGTTTGAGGTATTATTAATATGTTGAGGCAATGTCTAGCAGGCAATTTGAGAAGGGCAACTGAAGTTTAAAGGCAAGATCAGGACCTGACATATAGGTTTAGTAGTCTGCTGCATAGAAATGAAAATGTTACAACTAGAGGTAAATGAAATCACTAAGGGAGTTTTGAGGAAAAAGGAAAAAGAGATTAGGATAGAGCCTTGGCTGATATCTATACTTAGGAGGTCAAAGGAGATCAATGATTGGTCAAACAGATAGGAGTGATCAAGACAGGTAGGAGGAGATGTTGTAAAGTACTATCCCTTTAAAGTATTATCCTTTCATATGAAACAAATTATTGCTGAACTAATTCTGCTTTGACATTTCATTTGTTTGGGGATTATTATGTCTGTTCAAAATTCTTGGAGAAATAGTTACTTTTTTACACAGATATTTCTTTTATTTTGAAAAAGCACTTCTATAACCTAATAGAATAAAAAATGATTATTGCACATGAAATTGCAAATCTATTATGAATAATTTACTATTCCTTTTAAATATAAAATTAATCATATAACTTTTTTTTTACTTTTTTTCTTTCTTCCCCAATCCTCATCATAGTGATGGCTACCATTTTATACATATACACACATACAAATACACAAACACACAAACATATGTAAAATCATTCTATACATGTACCTTTTTATCAGTTCTTTCTCTGGATATAGATAGTATCTTTCTTCATAGATCCCTTATAGTTAATTTGGGTATTTTATTCAAAATAATTTAGTCATTCAAGGATGTTCTTAAAATAACATTGCTGTTGCTGTATACAATATTCTCTTGGTTCTGCTCATTTTGTTCTTCATTATTTCATGCAAATATATCCATGTTTTTTTTTCTAAAATCATCATGCTTATCATTTCTTATAGCACAATCCTATATCACAACTTATTCAGCCTTCCCCCAATTGATAGACAGCCCCACAATTTCCAGTTCTTTGCCATCTCAAAGAATGCTGCTATAAACATTTTAGACTATATAGGTTCTTTTCCTTTTCCCCTTATCTTACTTATAAGAATTCTCATATGTATTTATTCATTTTTAATGTGAAAACTTGCAATATATACTCTGAAGAATGGACACCTAGAACTGTTTTAAGCTTATGGGACAAATGTAATTTGTTTGATTACAGACAAAAAAGGAGAATTTTGCTATTACTGCTTAAGATGGGATTGTTCCCAGCACCCAGAGATTGAATCCAGAAAAAAGAGAGGAAAGAAGAAGAAGAAAGGAAGAGGAGGATGAAGACAAGGAGAAGGAAGAGGAGGGAGGAGGGAGAAGAAAAATTGAGAGGACAAATGGAGGGTTTAGCCTTTGCTAGGTAAAGAACTAGTCACTTTCCTGCAAATGGAGCAAAAGAAGAAAATATAGATGAAGATATAGAAGGAGAGATGAGAGAGTTTTTAATGGATGCCTCATTCTTCTCAGTAAAGGAGGAGTCAAGGTCATCTGTTGAGAGAGGGCTGTATAGAAGAGAAGCTGAGTATTTGAGGATAAAGAGATTAGGAATACCCACTCTATGGGGTATTCCTATAAATCAATGATAGGAAATCAATCAGATGAATAAAAGGATTTTGTTAGTGATGGTCAGTTCAGGTTAGAAAACATGAAATTATAGTTGACCCAATATTAATTCTTTTGTGAATTTTGCTAGTAGTGTTTAGCAGTTTAGCAAATGAAAGCAAGTGAAAAAGGAATGTAGTCCTCGACTCAGGGTTAAGCATTGGTAAAATGTGACCAATGAAGAATTTATAACTATCCCTGGAAAAATGGTAAAGCATTCATATTAGAGGCACACTTTTTTTTTTACTAGTAATATTGCCAGAGTCAATTAGGCTCCTTGGGTTGGGCAGGAGCTGAGGAGTAGGAGAAGGGGAAGAGAAAAATTTGGTTGATGATTATAATTCCCCCACTTTTGCCTCCAAAATAGGGGTGACAGTTGCCCTGGCTTAGTGTCTAGGAAGCTGGCCCTTCTCTTGTCTGCCCTTTACAATAAGTAAGGAAGCTCCAAGTGTAATGCATGGAGAAACTGAGGCAGGATAGAGATTAGAGATTTTTAATAGTTTATTGATAGTAGGGGAGAGTTTGGACTGGCAGCCATATCTGCCAGCCATCTGGATAGGACTCCTTTCTCAAAGTACCTAGCCCTGCTCCAGTGACTCTTAGAGGGCTTCCACACTCAGGGAAACAAAGGCAGAAGGAGGGGCAGAGCACTGTGGGGAATAGAAGTTCCAGGAAAGGACCATAATTCAGTTCTGACATGTTGGGGGTATGGTGGAAGGATCATAAATTCTGATAAGGAGTGAGGAGATCCTGAGTCTAAGACCAGAAGGATATGCCCAAACATTGGAGATAAGCCATCTTTTTTATGCATATTTAAACATAAAGAGTTTTATGACTCTTTGGAATGCCAGTGGCCATACCTCTGCAGCCCTAATTATCTCAGTCCTAATGGCCAGGAAGCGGGGGGGGGGGGCTGCCACCACGGAGACAGAGACAGAACAGTTCAGGGAAATTGAGGCAGAACAATTCAGGGAAACTGAGACAAGGGGACTGTGGCACAGCACAAGCATTGAAAAGTGAGATCAGACACCCAAAGGAGGAATCTTTGTTTTTCAATGTTTTTAACACAGTGTGTGGCACATGGTACCTGCTTAATTGATTGACTATTGATTGATTGATTGATAAACTAAAAGAATTTTCCCCTATCTACCCATAACATAGTATAAGTCATAATTATATATTCTTTATACTTTATAGTCTATAATACCATCTAGTATAATTCATAGTGGAGTGATGCCAAGAAATGAGATAAGAGATAAAAGTTTAAAAACCCAGACGAGTATATAATATTCTGTTTTCCAAAGAGCGTTCTTGTATCATCCTTTATTGAAAGTAGTGTTAATATTTTGATCCCCATTTTACAGATGGGGGCAGAAGGCTCAGAGAGATAAGTGATTTTTCCACAGTGAGTAGTAGCAGAGCTGGGGTTAAAATCCCCATTTCTCCTGACTTTGAATCCAGGGCTTTCTTCATTAGGCATACAAAAAGCATCTACCACAGCATCACATAAACACAGTGCAGGACAACAAAGGTCATTCCAGCATAAAATTTGCAAAAAAAAAAAGCAGGTTGAAGAATGTACTCAGAAACTTGGAATGACAAATGTGAAAATGACACTTTGTACAACTATAAGTAGCAATCCCTGATGTACTTCTCCCCAACCCTACCCTTCACCATCAGAAACATTAACGGGGTTAATTTTCTGGGAAAACATTTCAATAAGAGGCTTGAATCGTAAATCAATCTCTCCACAGGAGGTTACCCTCAGGTATGGATGATTTTATTCTTACTAGCCGGTTGGTACAGTGTACAACATGACAAATCACATGAAAATGGGAATAGAATTCTCTCATGGAGCTAATGTATGTCCTTTAAGAAGAGTCAAGTGGAGGACAGAGCCTAAAGCAGGGAATGTGAGTAGAAATCACAGATAGGATACAAGGGAAATAGCAGCTTCATTAGGCCAACAAAGCTATCCCACATCATTCTGCCACATCATGAAAGCAAAGCCTTATGAAAGCAATGGCTATTGTTTAGCAATAATTTTACAGCTCCCAATCTTTCATATCAATTTAAGTGATTGCCATGATATTTAATGCATTTTTTAATTTTTATTTTTTTGAATTTAAGTTGAAACATTAGGCATCATGACAAGCTAATATTTAATCACTTAAGTAGATGGGAAAGGTTGGAAGCAATAAAATTATATATACATATATATGTGTGTGTGTGTATATATATATGCATATAGATATAGGCTTATATGGAAATATACATATATAAATATCTCAATATCTTATACATATGTCTCTTCTATCTGTATATGACCAAATAATACAATATACATATACACATATAACATAATATATACATATATGTGTACATATATATATATATATGTTGTTTAGACTCATGATATTTTTTGTGTAGGAAATTGCAACTGAACATCTCTGTATCAATGCAGATCAATGACTCCCCTGAAAGGTATAATCTTATAGAGTTGTTTTGGTGTCACTAGAAGGTTAAGTGGCTTGCATTGTTACCTAGGCAATATGATCAGAGGCACATTTGAAGCGTAGCACATTCTGACTCCAAAGCTGGCTCTTTTCTCTATGCTATCTATTCTTTTAATATTCTCAATATATTCTTCCTCATTGAACCCTTGTAGCAAAAAAAAGCAATGAAGCAAGACTAACTGATGAAATGATCAAATGTACCAGGGTATACAACATTTGATTTCCATGGTTCCTCACCTCTGTACCCAGAGGAGAGATGGGAATTTCAGCACCTAACCCCTGGGATGATCCCATATATTCTCAACTAATTCCCTAAGTGAATAAACATTCTCCATATTATAAGGACCACATCCTTCTAATTTCATGTTCTTTTTTTTTCCCTTTAAAGTCATAATGAACATTTTGCTAATGAAATTTGTGTTAGTCGTAGGTTTAGAAACCTTGTTATGGAAATCATCTGGTTGCAGAGAATATTAACAGCTGCAATTCACTATCCTCTTGCTTCATCAGTGAGATAATCAGTGCATCTCAACTAAATCAGCATATGTAATGATGATAGACAGGGTGGGTGAAGTGGGGGAAGGAGGGGAAAGAGGGCTCTGTTTTCAAAAATTTAGGGGCAATGTGACTACCCAGAGGTTACAATATCTGCTGTAACCATCTGGACAGTAGGAAGAGTTGAGAAAGTAAACTCTGATTTTAAGGCTGACTTTCACTTTTTTTTTTTTTTTTGCTGAGGCAATTGGGGTTAAGTGACTTGCCCAGGGTCATACAGCTAGGACCCGTTAAGTGTCTGAGGCCAGATTTGAACTCAGGTCCTCCTGACTTCAGGTCTGTTGCTCTATCCACTGCACCCCCTCTGACATTCACTTTTAAGGTAATCTTTAGAACATCATTAAAAAAAGAAACTTGTGGACCAATTTGATTGTTGAACAAAACTCAGGTCAAAAGAGCACTTTGATTTGGTTCAGTCTCATTTTTTGTTAAAGTTTGTGAAAAGAAAGAAATGATGTTCACCAAAAGTTACTTTAATCACAGTTTTTGCTATATTTACTCATAAATAATTAAATGGTTGTTTGTTTTTTCATGAAGAAAACAGCATTTATTTAGATAATGAAAAGTTTATTTATCATAAATAAATTAATTGAAAATAGTGTAGATGATAGAAATGGATTTACCTGCTCTGAAGAGCATTGCATTCCTAATCATAATGGAATTTCTTCATTAAAAAGAATACCTGTGTACACTAGTGGAACAGATTAATTTAATACAAAAAGCTCTGAAATGAGTTTCCTTTTTACTCTCTGAAAGTTGCAGAATTTGTAAGTCATATTTTTAGTCGTTTGCCGATTACAACTCTGAAGTTATAGTGGAAAAAGAAGGAGAAAGACATTTTATTGAAAATCTGTCTTTTCAAAAGGAGAGAAAATTAATTTTTGACATTTAAAAACTGAGTTAGCATATATTAAAAGCATTAGAAATACACTCTTGACTCTGAAAATCAGACATCAAGGGAAATTTATTAAAGAAGACTTATAAGGATCAATTTACCATTTCTGGCCAGAAGGACCCCACTCCTCTTTGGGAAGAGGGAACCCTGAGCACAGAAGTGGGAGAAGCTTTATACGTGTTAGTTTAGCACAGTCCCTTCCTTCAAAGATTGAATTGGTCTGTTCCCTTCTGGGTTACAATCTTTCTGATAGGCCCACTATATGTTTCTCCCTAAATATGTATAAACACGTTCCCCCTCCTTCATCTTACATCCCATGTTCAAAAATGGTGGAAAACTTCTCCTAGGGATATGTTGTTTAATATTCAATTAGTCTATTAAGTAGGTGCAACAGTGATTGGCCAAGTCATGTCACTGACCCCCAACTACTTTGGGCTGGAGGGGCTATTATTTTAAGCTTATGGATGTCTCAAAACCACTAAACTTTCTGATTGGGTGAATCCACTTGTGCCTTCCTCCCTCCTCAATTCCTTGTTTGCTCAAGAAAGACCAGTTGATCACTTAATTGTTCTGTGGAATCTTAACCTTCCTTAACCTCTCACATTCTGAAAAGTTTACAATACTGTGTAAACCCAACTTTTCAGTATTTCTCACAAAAGGAACTTCTTAATCCAACTCTTTCAATAGATAGACTAGAAAACCAGAGAACCACAACATGCTCAATGTCACACATCTACAAATTTTAAATTCTTTCAAAATAAAAGTATAAAGGTGTGATATGTCTCCAAACATTTTTTTTATTAAAGCTTTTTATTTGTATAACATATGTATGGGTAGTTCCCCAGCATTGATCTTTACAAAGCTTTCCATTACAAATTTTGCCCCCAGTCCCCTGCCCTCCCCTAAATGTCAGGAAGTCCACTACATGTTAATAATGTTGAAATACTTGACAAGTTATGCAAGAAAAATCCTATCTACAAGAAAAAAAAAAGAAAATCAGAGAAAGGCAACACAATGCAAGCAAACATCAATAGAGAGCATGAAAATGTTATGTTGTGGTCCATATTTCATATCCCTCTCTCTGGGTGTATATGGTTTTCTTCAGTGAACAATTGGAACTGGTTTGAGACAATTCTTTGTTGCAGAGAGCCATGTCCATCAGAATTGATCATCATGTAATACTGTTGTTGCTGTGTATGATGATCTCCTGGTTCTGCTCGTTTCACTCAGCATCCGTTCATGCAAGTCTCTCCAGGCCTCTCTGAGATCATCCTGCTGGTCGTTTCTTACAGAACAATAATATTCCATAACATTCATATACCATAATTTATTCAGCCACTCTCCAATTGATGGGCATCCCTTCAGTTTGGCCACTACAAAAGGGCTGCCACAAACATTCTTGCACATGTGGGTCCCTTTCCCTCCTCTAAGATCTCTTTGGGATATAGGCCCAGTAGAAACACCGCTGGGTCAAAGGGTATGCACAGTTTGATAACTTTTTGAGCATAGTTCCAAATTGCCCTCCAGAATGGTTGGATCCATTCACAGTTCCATCAACAATGCATCAGTGTCCCAGCCTTCCCACATCCCCTCCAACATTCATCGTTATCTTTCCTGTCATTTTAGCCAATCTGACAGGTGTGTAGTGGTACCTCAGAGTTGTCTTAATTTGCATTTCTCTGATCAATAGTGATTTGGAGCACCTTTTCATATGACTAGAGATGGTTTTAATTTCATCATCTGAATATTGTCTGCTCATAACCCTTGACCACTTATCTATTGAAGAGCGGCTTGAATTCTTATATATATGAGACAATTCTCTATATATTTTAGAAATGAGGCCTTTATCAGAATCATTAAATGTAAAGATGATTTCCCAATTTGATGCTTCCCTCCTAATCTTGTCTACATTAGTTTTATTTGTACAGAAACTTTTTAACTTAATATAAGCAAAATTATCCATCTGGTGTTCAATTAGGAGTTCCTCATCTTCTTTGGACATAAATTTATTCCATCTCCACAGGTCTGAGAGGTAAAAAATATTTTACATTCCTCTAACTTGCTTACAAAATCGCTCTTTATATCTAGATCTTGAACCCATTTAGATCTTATCTTGGTATGTGGTGTTAGGTATGGGTCAAGCCCTAATTTCTTCCACACTAGTTTTCAATTTTTCTGGTATTTTTTGCCAAATAGTGAGTACTTATTCCGAAAGCTGGGGTCTTTGGGTTTATCAAACACTAAATTGTTAAGGTTATTACCTCAATTGTCCTGATAACCTATCCTGTGCAACTGATCAACTGCTCTATTTCTTATCCAGTACCAAATGGTTTTGATGTATGTCTCTAAACATTAAGAACTTCCTAGTTCTCATATAAGAGGGATAAACTAATTATCTGGGTTGGGCCTTTCACCTTAAAGAGCCCTTGCACTGATCCAGTTAGATTCCCAAAAAGGGGCCACCACTACACAATTATATTCAGAATTTCTCAGGGTCCTACAATTCAATTCTAGTAGCACAGTCCCCCCTGCTCACCACTTTTCCCATAGAGCTTCTACTGAGATCTCTCCCTTTGTACAAACAAGCTTCCCTCATCTCTCTAATGATGTTTAAAATCCCTCACAATTTTTAAGGGAATTAATGAAAAAAAAAAGGCTGATGAAGGTGGCCTTGCTGTACCAGATCTAAAACTATATTATAAAGCAGCAGTCATCAAAACCATTTGGTACTGGCTAAGAAATAGAATAGTCGATCAGTGGAATAGGATAGAATCACAAGACAAACTAGGCAATAACTATAGCTATTTAGTGTTTGATAAACCCAAAGACCCCAGCTTTTGAGATAAGTACTCACTATTTGACAAAAACTGCTGGGAAAATTGGAAACTAATGTGGAAGAAATTAGGGCTTGACTCACACCTAACACCACATACCAAGATAAGATCTAAATGGGTTCATGATTTAGATATAAAGAGTGATATTATAAGCAAATTAGAGGAACATAGGATAGTTTACCTCTCAGACCTGGGGAAATGGAATAAATGTATGTCCAAAGAAGAACTGGAACTCTTACTTGAACACCAGATAGAAAATTTTGACTATATTAAGTTAAAAAGTTTTTGTACAAACAAAACCAATGCAGTCAAGATTAGGAGGGAAGCAATAAATTGGGAAATCATCTTTACATTTAAGGGTTCTGATAAAGGCCTCATTTCTAAAATATATAGAGAATTGACTCACATATATAAGAATTCAAGCCATTCTCCAATCGATAAATGGTCAAAGGATATGAACAGACAATTTTCAGATGATGAAATTAAAACCATCTCTAGTTATATGAAAATGTGTTCCAAATCACTATTGATCAGAGAAATGCAAATTAAGACAACTCTGAGGTACCACTACACACCTGTCAGATTGGCTAAAATGACAGGAAAAGATAATGATGAATGCTGGAGGGGATGTGGGAAGGCTGGGACACTGATACATTGTTGGTGGAACTGTGAACGGATCCAACCATTCTGGAGAGCAATCTGGAACTATGCTCAAAAAGTTATCAAACTGTGCATACCCTTTGACCCAGCAGTGTTTCTACTGGGCTTATATCCCAAAGAGATCTTAAAGGAAGGAAAGGCCCCACATGTGCAAGAATGTTTGTGGCAGCCCTTTTTGTAGTAGCTAGAAACTGGAAAATGAATGGATGCCCATCAACTGGAGAATGGCTGAGTAAATTATGGTATATGAATGTTATGGAATATTATTACTCTGTAAGAAATTACCAGCAGGAGGATTTCAGAGAGGCCTGGAGAGACTTGCATGAACTGATGCTGAGTGAAACGAGCAGAACCAGGAGATCATTATACACAGCAACAAGACTATACGATGATCAGTTCTGATGGACATGGCCCTCTTCAACAATGTAATATTTCAAACCAGTTCCAAAAGTTCAGTGAAGAAAATCATACACATCCAGAGAGAGGGATATGAAATATGGACCACAACATAACATTTTCATGCTCTCTATTGAGGTTTGCTTGCATTGCGTTTCCCTTCTCAGATTTTTTTCTTGTAGATTCAATTTTTCTTGCACAGCAAGATAAATGTAAAAATATGTATACAAATATTCGATTTGTCAAGTATTTTAACATAATTAACATGTAGTAGACTTCCTGCCATCTAGGGGAGAGGATGGGGGAAGGAGTGAAAAATTTGTAACAGAAAGCTTTGCAAGGGTCCATGTTGAAAAATTACCCATACATATGTTTTGCAAATAAAAAGCTTTAATAAAAAAAATAAATAAAAATAAAGTCCTTCACAACTTGGCCCCTAGGATCTGATGACATTGGCCTACTCGTGCAGTTCTTTATAACCTGTATCCCATCTTCTGAGTCAAAAGTCTTTGCCCTAGAGGTTCCCCATGACTGCCTCTTCCTACTCCCCACTAAGTCTTCTGTATTTCCTGGCTTCTCTCAAGGCTCAGTTCAAACCCTATACTTAATGGGGAAGCTTTCCTTATCCATTCTTTCATTTCCTTCACCACTGTCCTTCCACATACAGCTAGTGTCTTCCTTCTGAGGTAACTTTCAATTTATATTGTATATATTTTTTCTGTACATTATTATTTGCAGTTGTGCTCTCCCTTACCATCAGTTAGAATGTAAAATACTTGATAGAAGGTACCATGTTTTGCTTTCTTGTTATTTCTAATACTTAGCACAGTGCCTGACATACTAAATGCTTAATTAATGTATGTTGACTGAATTTCAGACTGAAGACACTTTTAGAGCTTAAATTATAAACATTTACTTAACAATGTTATTGAATTATTTCAATCATGTTTGATTCCTTATGACCCCATTTGGGGTATTCTTAGAAAAAAATATTGGAGTGGTTTGCCATTTCCTTCTCCAGTTCATTTGACAAATGAGGAAACTGAGGTAAATAAGGTTAAGAGTGACTTGCTTAGGGTCATACAGCTAATAAGTGTCAGATCAGATTTTAATTCAAGTCTTCTTGAGACTATCTATTGAACCATCTGGTTGTCCTTTACTTAATAGTAATTTAAAATAAATAAAAACAACTCAGGAACTGGTATCTTAAAGCAAAAGTAGGAATAATAAATATGCATCTACATGTAAAGCAAGGTCATTCTCTCCCACCAATACAGTCAATGTTTGTGACAGAGAAGACATATACAATTAAAGAAACTTGTCAGGGAGGCATGTGAATAAAGAAAAACTCTGTATTTGAGGTAACTCACAATAATGAAATTGTAAACTTTGGTGTTCCCTTTCTGACTTTGAAACTGTTCATAAAAGTTCCTTGATGAAAGTATCTTCTGTGTTGAATAGATAATTTCACTGCTAAATTCAGTTGCCTAATACCTCACCAGCCAATACTGCTCTGCCAAACTAATTGACATACTGGGTGACTTCTCTGATTTTCTGTTTGCAGATGTACTTACTTTTCCTTTTGAGAACTGGAGAATCAATCACTTAGAGTTTTTTAGTTATTCCAGTTTTGATATTTGTACTTTTGTCTCTTTCTCTCTTTTCTATCTGGGTTAGACTCTTAGTTCATCTCTGTGAACAATTTTATATTAACTTAATATTTGTTAATTTTCATCTTGTCTTTGATCAGGTAAATTACATTTTTTCCACACCATAGAATGATTCTAATGTCCAATATGGTATAAATTGTTACATTTGAAATGAGCGACAATCGGTTCCAAACTGTTGGAATAACTATTTTAGAACTCTAAACAGACCTATGTCTCAGAGAAGGAGCTGTCACGACAGACTGGAATCAACAGCTACTTTTCTCAAATGCAGACATGTTCCATTTGGGTGAATTGTTACTCCATTAAGGAGTCATTTTCTTGTAAACAGATAAAATTTAAATGAGTATGTATCGAAACACAAATATTTCTCAGATATAAAAATTAGAAGGATTTCTGGGGCTTGAAACAGGTTTCCTGTTGTGAAGAAATAATTTAAGTTCTATGGAGAGAAAAAAGTCAGTTGCCAGAATTCTTGTTCCCACAATATTTAGAGTCAGAGAGAGAGGGAACCTTGCCCACTGAGAGAAACTTTCTAGGTTACATTTTCCAGAAGCCTGTGCACCAGGCAGGTGCATGGAAATGTTATTCAGTCAATTCAGGTCCAAATTGAGTGAAGAGTGGTAATTTTTGAAAGATTATGAAATTCTAGCAGGGGTAGTAAGATAGCATGATTGTGATAACAAGGGTAAGGGAGGATAAGAAAGATGGAAAAGAATGGCAGCTAGATTTAATGTTGAGACAATGAGACCAAGTCATGAGAACCAGTCTGCCATGGGCAGAAATGACAGAAAGATGGAGAGACACCCAGGAGGTTTAGACCAAGGTCAGACACTCTAAACCTACTGGTTTCTAAGATGTCAATACCCTTCATTTCATATGACAAATTAAAAGAAAGAGGATTAAACAGATCAGTAGGGTGTCCTTCGGCGCTTTTAGGGAGAAAGGGGGATTAATTGAGAAAGACTGCTCTCTGGGAGATATTTGGGCTAGCACTCCCATTAGCATGGGTGTCTAAAGTAGTTATTCTCTGATTCAATTCCTTCTCACCTTGTCATCCAATTTCATTAAATGCTTTTTGACTTGAATTCATTCTTCCTTTGGCAAGGTCTTGCATAGAAATACACTGGTTGGGGCTTAGAGACATAGAGACTACCATAAACCTAAGAAATAATAAGGAATTTCAGATATATAGACAAAGATATAGAATTGATCAGTCTATGGGAATATAAAATTTCCATTGACTGACTTTTTAAAAATATGAGTTTGATAAAATAAAGTCTCCCACTTCATTTTATTTATTTGGTAAAATAAAGGCAAAATTGATCTCTATCCATCAATTCCCTTTATGTATATAGGAGGTTTTAGATCTATAACAGAAAGACAATCATGACTGCCAGTGATAATAAAAATAGTCAAAATCCATATTTTCAATCTCACATAATATATGTGAACGAAGTGTGAAACTACTGACATGGACTTTTCATTCTCTTCTTCCATTATGTGATATATCTAACAGAAGAACCTTTTGGGGGTATAAACTTAATAGTTGAAGGCTCTTAGTCTTGGCATAATAATCTACCTGTATACATTTTTCCTACCTTTTAAAAATTAGAGACATTAATGTGATAGTTTCAGTTCAGACTATTTTCATTTCATTAACCCAATTTATGAAGCTTATAATTGGTGAAGTGTATGTACCAGCATATTCCATTTTAAGAAAATGTGATATATAAAAACTCAGAATTTTGAACTAATGATTTTATATAAACTATTCACTTTATAAAATAATTAATAGCAATTCTTCATCAAACAATATTACACGAAGGCATTTCATGTATGGTTCAACCTAGAAAAAGGAACAAATTATGTGATACAAGAAATACCTTTCTCTTAACTGTTTTTGGTATAGTGACACTGTCCCCTTTCCTCACCAAATCTATCTCCAATCTTCTTTCTTCATCATTTTGATTTTTTTGTCAATCAAATACTGATGCAAGGTCAACTCCATTGTAGTGCTAAGGAAAAAATGAGAAAGCATAACCTATAATTAACTTGTGCTCTAGTTTTAATGCATTACTTTAATCAGGTGTGTTATAAGAGATACCTGATCACACCTAAATGAGCCAGAATTTATTTTGATGCATTTTCCTTCATGCATGAAGTGCAGAGCAGTAATCTGGCTCAAATGTAATTAGATTTCTTCTGGTCACTTAACCTTTGGCTCTCCTATCAGTGTTGCTCTTCAACTTCATGCAATGATCTTCTCAAGCTAATTGGTAATCTTTTCTTTTAGAGCATGGCCGCTGATGAATGACTACTTTCTAGATCCAGTAATTAAGACTCTGCTAATATATGGGGCCCTGTTGGCCCCCAAAAGCTACAAAACCTCACAAAGTGAATTAAAGCACCACAGTCACAATGGGGAAAGGGGGGATTTATCTGGTGTTTAGAGCCTTTTCAGGTGCAAATGAATCAAGCAAGACTTGTTCTAAATATCTTTGCTATTGGTCTCTACCTGCCCAGCTAGCTGCCTGGTATTCATTTAAGGGAGAGATACTTTAAATGGATAGGTATCAGTTCTGGGTATGGGAAAGTTCTCACAAGGCTATTTCAAAAGTTGGCAACAATTCTCTTAAGATAAAATAATAGAAGTCCAGTATTGATGATTCTACATAGTTCTCAGTCCATATCTCCTCATTATTCAGCATCTGCCAATAAAATAAAAACTTATCATTTTGAAGCTTTCCAAACTCCGAGCAAGCAAACAAGTCACCATATTTATTACAAGCAGTACTAAGATAGAAAAGACAGATGTTTGACATAGGATGCAGAACTGTCAGAGTTAAAACCTATTTCCTGAAGGATGAGCAAGAGAGGAACCAAGGGAAGACAGACAGTCTTTCACAATTTCAATTTGTCCAACTATTCATTAATATGTCATATATGTTGGGCCACAACCACATCAAACAATATTTGAACTAAAAGAGATCTGATTTGTATTTATTTTTGGACTTAGCATAGACTAGTTTGCTACTTTTGACAAGCTCTTTAGCACCTTTCTATCTCTCTGTAGGTGAGTGAAATAATTTTTTATTAAATAAATAGATGAAAGATGACCAGATGTTTTGGGTTTCAAGGTACTCACCTGAATTTCGTTGTTACAAGATTATTCTCTCATTTGTCCCTAGTTTAATTTGCTATTCAGAATCTTGTCAATCAGCAAACAAATCCCAAAGGCAAGGGAAAAGAACACAAACATGAAATATTCATTTAATAAAATACTCTGGAACAGGCAAAAATGCTATGTATGATAGATGTTATTACAATTATGATTTTAACATCATTATAATTTATAGTATACTATTTATCATGGAAGAGACAGAAGGGCAGCCTTCTTAGTCCTGAGGATTTACATTGTGTGGAATCAGCAAAGGGAAGATGGAGGGTGACTTTGCCAGACTTGATGGATTGAAGTATCCAGGACTCAAAAATATCAAGAACCCTTTCTCTGGAAATGATCTAATCCAACCTCATCATTGAAATCTGGAAGGGTAAAGGAACTTTCTTTGTGTCACATAAATGTAATAAATGTTGGAGCTGAGATTCAAATCCAGGTGTTCTGACTTCTACTACCCTACTGTAACCATACAACACTGTTTTTTTTCTTATATTTTTATAATCATAATAGAAAGCTTGACTACTATACCTACATTTTTAAAAATACCACCTGGGATTCTGGGTACATACTCTGCAGTTTGAATAGTAGTTATAGTGTAATCTCTAGACTAAGTACTCTAGAGATTGAAGAGTAGAGTGACTAATGTGATATTATTGGATCAGGACTCATATGGGACTCCTTCAACTGAAACCCTCTTAAGTTACCCCAATTACCATTTAATGAAATAAAATGGTTTTGTACCTGTAGTGCTCAGAAGTGAGTAGTTTAAAGATTTTAGTTAGACTTCTTTTGTAAGGGGTTTTTTTTTATGATATTGTTCTGAGAGATAATGAATGTGATGGATATACTGTGGGCCTTGGAATTTAAAAAATTCTAGGCTAAATTTCAGCTTCTAATAGGGGGATCCTGGGTGAGTCCTTTAACTGCTCAGAGTCCCAAACAAACATGATTGTAAATTGAAGAGCAAGTACTAATTTTCATTGGTAAATTTCCCTGTACCAATGAAATCAAAGGTATGGCACAAATGCATTTGTTTGTAAATATTCAGATGTATAAATGATTATAAAAATAGATATGTTTCAGTATATATACATACGTTTTCCTGTTCTCTTCCTTAGCAAAAGGAAATTCTGTGTATAATCCTGACTGTATATATGTGTGTTTTTGTAAACACACGCACACATACACACATACACATATACACACAGAGATGTCTGTATGTGTGTGTATGTGTGTATTTCTCCCTCAAAAGTTCTACCTCATTGCTTCCTGGTAGCATGGTGATAACCTCACCTGAGTTCTAGGAGGTTATAACATCAGAATGCAAGAGACTCTAAGTCAGGCCTGGTGACATTTGGTGTCTGTACTCTGAAGATGAAACTAGTTCATTTTGGGTCAGCTAAAACAGCAGGTGATTCATTCTTTAAGTTGTCACAACATATATTTAGTTTTCTTTTCTTATTCATCACCAGGTATCTCTTTTAGGGGAGATACAGTGGAATTTTTCACTAACGTCTGAAGGGCAGCAAATTGTATTCATATAAACAGGAATAATAGGAATGCATGACATATATGATCTCCATTGTGGGAGGAAATATCTGTGTAGATTGAAGGAGTGGAGTAATGGAGTGCTAATATGTCTATATAACATTTCAAAATCATATAGCTATGACTTATCCAACAAGGAGACTGAGAAAGATGAATCAGGAGTAATGAGAAACAGTATTATAAATGTTAAAAGAAGAATTATCCAGGATAACTACAATATAAGAAAACTCAAAAATTAGTTTTCATTTTTGTCAGTGTACAGTAACTTTGATCAGTGATCTTATTTGTAGATAATACAACTCGAGATTAGATTCATTTTAGTTATTATTTGTATTTTTATTTATGTGTTTTGATTTCTATGCCAAAGTCATTTCCTAAACTACTTCCCTCTCGATCCCCTACTCATACATTGAACTCTCTTGTAATGAAGAAAAACAGTTAAGCAAATCTAACAGACAAAATGACCAAATCTGACAGAGTATGCGACATATCTCTCCTGAAGTTTTGCATATCTCAAAATTAGAGAGAAATCACTATCATCATTGATTCTCCAGTACTAAGCTTGTTCCTTGCACTTAATCTGTTGAATTATATTTTAGTGCTTTTTTTTCCTTTTTGTATTATTGTGGGAGAAGGAAATTGCAAATCACTCCAGTGTCTTGCCAAGAAAACTCCAAATGGGGTCACTGAGAGTTGGACATGACTGAAGGGACAGAACAACACAAATCTTTGTGTATTGTTTGTTCTTCTGACTCTTTCCACTTTATTATGTCTAACTTTATATATGTCTTTCTGTGTTTCTCTGAATTCCACATACTTTTTTGTTTTTTGTAGTGCAATAGTATTCCATTGCATTAATATGCCATAGATTATTGAGCCATTTTTCTAATCAGTGGGCACCAACTTTGTTTCCAGGTTTTTGCTAATAAAAAATAGATCCAATTTAAATCAATAAGACCATAAAGCTAACAACTTTTGGGAAAAGTACAGAGACAGATTGTCTTTCTATGGTTTTCCACCATTTAAGACCCATCCCATTCAGTTTTAATTGATGCTTATGTTGTGTTGCCTCTTTCATATATGAGTATTTTGGCTACTGAAAGGGGAAGAAACAAGAATTTATGTTAACAAAAAACTAATGAAATCAACTTCCAAAGCAAAAATTTCTCACATAAGATATAAAGTAGACCCACTGATTTTTTAGGAGAATAGGTTAGAAATATGCCCCTTTTATAAGTGTACTGAAAGAAATTGAGAGCAGAGAAATGATGGAGGCTTCAGGACCCTGTAATCCTTTTATTCATTTACATGTGACTCTTTTTAGAGTCTGAGAGGTTACCACCAAAACAATAGTCATGAAATAAAATCGTTTGGAAATAATTGAAAGATTATAAAAGGATTGCTGCTTTCATACATGACAGAACCATCAGGTTGATGACTTTTATCTCATAGGAGAAAGATAGGATACTGACAAACAGAAGGTTCTGATGTGAGACATTATAGGTAGTGAAAAAGTAAAGAAACAAAGTTAGAAGCTACTAGCAATATTTGATGAGTCAAAAGACCCTGTGAATTCAAAAACCCTGAATCGTTTAAAAGAGAAATAACACCTGTGAGAGTAGAATGTATGACTTGCACAACTAAAATAACTGACAAACTAAAAAAACTTGAATCTGCCTTGCCAAGTCTCAACAGAGAAACAAAAAAAAGGGATAACTGATTGGAAATGTAAATACATAGAAATGAAGGATTATCTAAGAAGAAAAAATTATAATATTAAAAGAAAGTTTATTCTCTATACACTCAAAATCAAAAAATGATGTTGAAGAGAGAATGTATAAAAACAGTTTATGGATTATAGACAATAAAAACAAAAGAACTAAGATAACATAGAAATGGGTACATGATTTAGACATAAAGGGTAATATTTGTTTATAGTATAGTTTACCTACCAGATTTATGGAAATTAAAGAACTTATGACCAAACAAGAAATAGAGATACAAAATATAAATTGAATGATTTTGATATATTAAATTTAAAAGGTTTATACAAACAAAACCAATGCAACCAAGATTAGAAGGGAAACAAAATGGGGGAAGAGAGGAGAGATGGAATTTACAGAAAATATGTGTGATAAAGGCCTCATTTCTCAAACATATAGATAAATGAGCCAAATTTATAAGAATATAAGTCATTTCCCCAATTGATATTTGCTCAGAAAAAAAAATCAAAGCTTTCCACAGTCATATGAAAAAAATTCTAAATCACCATTGATTAGAGAAATGCACATTAAAAGAACTTTGAGGTACCACTTTCTCCATCTAGTAGATTGGTTATTATGACAGAAAAGCAAAATTATAAATGTTAGATGGAATATGGAAAAATTGGGACACTGAATCATCATTGTTGGAGTTATGAATTAATCTTAAGAATTCTGGAGAGCAATTTGGGCGATGCCCAAAAACCTATAAAACTGTGCATAATCCTTTGATCCAGAAACACCACTCCTAGGTCTGTATCCCAAAGAGATTAAAAAAAATAAAGGAAATGATTTATTTGTACAAAAATATTTATAGCAGTTCTTTTTGTTGTAGCAAAAAAATTAGAAACTGAGGTAATGTTCTTTAATTGGTGAATGGCCAGACAAGATGTAGTATATAATTGGAATGTAATACTATTGTGCTTTAAGAAATAACAAGTGAGATGATTTCAAAAAAGCCTGGAAAAACTTGGCAGAATCAGGAGAATATAGTACACAGAATAACAATATTATATGCTAATCAACTGTGAATATTCTTAGCAACTCATATGCAAGACAATTCCAAAGGACTTATGAAAAATGCTATCTACCTCCAGAAAAGAACTAATGGAGTCTGAATGAAGATTGAAGCATACTATTTTTTTTTGTGGGGTATTTTTTGTCTATTCCTTCTTTCACAACATAATTAATATTGAAGTATGTTCTCCATGATTTTGCACAAATATTTCCTACATTGAATTGCTAACTGTCTCTGGGAGGATAAAGTGAAGGAAGGAGAGAATTTGGAACTAGAATTTTTAAAAATGAATGTTAAAAATTCTATATGTACTTGGAGAAAAAATGAAATATAATTTTTTTTTAAATTTTATTTTATTTGCATAACATATGTGTGGGTAATTCTTCAACAATAACCCTTACATAGCTTTCCGTTACAAATTTTTCCCCCCAACTTCCCCACCCCTTCCCTAGATGGCAGGATATCCACTACATGTTAATTATGTTAAAATATTGGCAAATCGAATATATGTATACATATTTCCAAACTTATCATTGTTGTGCAAGAAAAATCTTATCTACACAAACAATATATCAGATAAAGGAAACACAATGTAAGCAAACATCAATCAAGGAGTATGAGAATGTTATGTTGTGGTCCACATTTCGCATCCCTCTCTCTGGGTGTATATGGCTTTCTTCAGTGAACAATTGGAGGTGGTTTGAAACATATCATTGTTGAAGAGAGCCATGTCCATCAGAATTAATTGTCATATAGTACTGTTGTTGCCGTGTATAATGATCTTCTGGTTCTGCTCATTTCACTCAGCATCAGTTCATGTAAGTCTCTCCAGGCCTCTCTGAAATCATCTTGCTGGTCATTTCTTACAGAACAATAATATTCCATAATGTTCATATACCATAATTTATTCAGCCATTCTCCAATTGAAGGGCATCTATTCAATTTCCAGTTTCTAGCCACTACAAAAAGGGCTGCCACAAACATTCTTGCACATGTGGGGCCTTTTCCTTTCTTTATGATTTCTTTGGGATATAAGCCCAATAGAAATGCTGCTGGGTCAAATGGTATGCACAGTTTGATAACTTTTTGAGCATAGCTCCAAATTGTTGAAATATCATTTTTATAAGAAAAAAAATTGTGATGTTTCCCAGAAGAACATGGCTTGAGAACAATAATATAAAAAAACTGCCTGAAATTTCTGAATCAAGAAAATGATGTGTCAGTGGAGAGAACCACAGGGGCGGCTAGATAGCACAGTGGATAGACAATTGGGTCATGGAATCAGAAGGACCTGACTTCAAATAGGGCCTCCAATACTTAACACTTCCTAGCTGTGTTACCCTAAACAAGTCACTTAACCCCAATTGCCTTGCAAAACAAACAAACAAAAAGAACAAAACAAAAGAGAGAGCCATAGATTACCTTTAAGATAAAAAAAATATTATGTTGTATACTCCAAAGTTCATACTTGTTAAATTGAACAATTCCATTGAAAAACAAAAAATTCTGCAAGTGACCAGGACAAAGACCTTCAAATATAAAAGAAATAACACAAAATTATTATGAACTCATCAGAAAACACAGGAAGGAATGGAATGTGTTCTGAAAAGCAGCAGAGCTCAAGCTATTCAAGATGATGTCCCTGAAAATCTGAGCCTAACTATAAATAAAAAAAAAGATGGATGTGTAATAAGTATTTAAAACATTCTTAAAAAGTTAAACCTGAAGATATGATCCACTTCTCAGGCCATGAAAATATAATATGGTTAAGTGAATTTAAGCACCTGAGAACAATAAAAACAAAAGAACAGCTGAGAGACCATTAAGAGACTTCTTTCTAAATATACACAAATTGTAAAAGCTGAAAACTAGTAGAAGTTAAGATGGGGAAACAGGCTTGAAAACATCATAGGCTAAGTTTTATAATGTCTGCCTACACATGAATCCAGGTTTGATTTTTGTTGGGTTGGGATAAGGGAAATATTTTTGCTGAGAGGGAAAAGGATAGAGGTAACTAAAGAAAGACAGGAGAATCAAATAAATGGAAAGTTCCAGCAACAATGTAGGGAGCCTGCTGATAATAGCAGTGCCATTGCCTTTTGGATTAACTACAAAGAATTGGAGCAATTGCTGAGAAGTACATTGGAAGAAAATTAAACTTAATTGTGATTTGGACTATTTATCACCTCCCAGTTCCAGCTATAATTTCAGAGACATTAAATTTCCCAGAAGTACCAAGTTGCTCTCTATTACTCTCTCTAGTTTGAAATGGAGAAACAGAAGGAGAAAAAATGCATTTTTTTAAAATCAGTTTGGCTGTGATAAGCACATGACTGGAGCTGATCAGATGAAGCAGAATTCTACTAAAAGAAGAAATAACAGGTTTATCTGAAAGAGAACTATTCTCCAGAGGACTATTACATATAACTTTTCTAAAATTCTACTACTTAACTTTTCTCTTATTTTTATTTTGTGGTTAGATTTATCTAGGTCTGAGAAGGGTGAATTTAGTGGGCCCCTCAATTATAGATTTATTATTTCCTCATAAAACTCATTTAACTTTTTCTTCATGAATTTTTGTGCCATTCCTCATATTTCATATATTCTGATATTAATTCATTATCTATGATACTGATGTGGTTCAAGAACTGTGGAATTAACTGAGTGAAGAATCTCTCATATGAATATAGCCTTAAACTATACCTTAATTGTGACTTGAGACTTTATAATCTCAAGTAGAGCTATAGCTAAAAAAAAAGTTGCAGGTGTTTGTTCCCTCCAGTTTCCTACTATCTCTTAATTAGTATTTAAGTACTTCTTATAAAGGCAATTTATTCTTTTGTTTCTGGATTCGATTTCTACTATTAGAATGTAAGCCTGGACTTCCCCAAACATTGGGAGAAAAAGCCAAGCTAGGGGGCTTCTGCTTTTTGGGCTATTTAATCTTGTGTTATGCAGTTTTTACCTTGCACTCCTTTTGCTGACAAACACCTTATCAAATGGAAGATGCCCTTTCTCACAAGTTTGTAATAAGCCCCTTTTTGTTTTTTCTTACTTTGAGAGTCTCTGATTGTTTTTGTGACAGATACTGTCCCACACAGGCCCCAAAATGATGTGGATTATGTAGACATCAAATGATAGCAGGCAACAAAAGTTGGGGTTGAGTCATGTGAAGAATTCACAAATGTCCATTCTCTTTGGCAAATATAGATTTATTTAGGGAAATGGATTACAGACAAAATAAAGGATATGACAGACATAAGGAATGGTAAATATGAAAAAGAGTTGGGAGAGCACATGAAAGACAAGTTCCTCAGTGGACTTGCAATTACCCAATAGAAAGGGAGCACCCCATGAGGTTGGGGCTTGCCCTTAGCTGGCAGACTAAATCCTGAAAGGGACTTAGCCCCCAAAAAAGAGTTAGCTGTAAGGGGTTAGGAAGCACAATGAAATTAGGAGTGATATCTCATGGTAGGGAAGAAGGGGCAGTGTGCTGTGGCAGACTGATCAAAGG
Organism: Myrmecobius fasciatus; assembly: GCA_023553655.1. Taxonomy (NCBI): domain Eukaryota; kingdom Metazoa; phylum Chordata; class Mammalia; order Dasyuromorphia; family Myrmecobiidae; genus Myrmecobius; species Myrmecobius fasciatus. The sequence goes on along the minus strand of JAJPUD010000602.1, from coordinate 284,601 downwards.
AAGGCAGCAGCCATGGAATAGCCCATGAGCAGATTTTATAGGGAAAATTTAACTTCAGGGACATGACTGGATTTCTGATAGATTATGGTAAGGTGAGACTGCTCAAGGCCTTTACAAAGAGTGGCTCTGAGGGGTTGACTTGGATTTCAGACAAAATGGGACCATGAAGCTAAACTGATCTCTATCAGTGCCTTCTCCCTGCCTGCCAGAGGGGTCAATTCTTTAGTTTCTCTTTGTCCAACACACCATTCAAGACCTCATCAGTGCCTTTCAGCAATATTTACTTGCCTTGGTTATCTCTTACCATTAAGTCTATTTTTGCTTTTGCTTTGTCTGAGATCATGATTGCAACCCTCAATTTTTTTTCACTTTAGCTGAAGCATAATAGATTCTGCTCCAGCTACTTAGCAAATCTATATTGTCTACATCTCTCTCCTGAGCTCTAGCCCTACATCCCACTTGAATGTCCCATCAACACTCAAACATGACATATCCAAAACAGAATTCATTATCTTCCCCCCCAGCCCATTCCTCTTCTAAACATTCCCATTACTGTTTTTTAAAAAAAAAAAAGATCTGCTCAATCTCCCACATTGAGCCTTCCTCAAATCTTCCCTCTACCTCCTTCTTCCTACAGTTGCTAACTTTTATATACCTTCACAGCATCTATTGTAACATTTTTTTCTTAATAATGATGTAATCTTTTTTTCTTTATCCATACAATTGCTACCCTAGTTCAAGACCTCATTGATGACGTATAACTCCTAGGAGAATGTAGTAATTTCTGAGAAATCCTAATGCTACCCAGTCTTGGGAGTGCCACAAAAAATGCTGGCTATCAGAGAACAATCTGTTGGTCAGTAAGTCATAGAATTCAATGAGGAGAGTTGCTCCACCTCTATTCAATACTCTTCAATCAATCTTCAATTGGATCTCTAAGCCATAAAAGTAACATATCAGTGACTTGAACTTGAAAGACTTTCGATCTTTGCTTCTTTTTTCTATAAAATTATCTTCTTACTTCTGTCTCTTTGTTAAATTCCTTTGGAACTTAGCCCACTTCAATTGGTGTTACAATTATAATAAACTTTGCCCCTTGACTTGGAGATGGGTCCAAGCCTGCAAATTTGCTAGAGACACCTCTCAATACCAGTCTGGAACCCCAATTTTGGGGGGGCCTCCTTTGAACTCCAATATCATCACAACTTCCTAATTGTCCTTACTCCTTCTAATTGCTTCCATTTTCCATCTATTTTCCATATAACTGCCAAAATAATCTCCCTAAAGCATTTCTGATGTGAAATTCTTCTTGTCAAAAACTTTCAATAGTTCCTTATTATTTGTAGTGCATTAAAATTCCTCAGCTTAATATTAAAAGTTCTGCACAATTTGTCTCCAAGCTGCTTTTCCAGGATTATTTCATATAACTTCATATGCCATATATTCCAATCACACTGGACCTACTGAACATGAAATTTTATCTCTCCCCTCTGTACTTTCACACAAGGTATTTCCCAAGCTTCGAATATCTTTCTATCACTTTTTGTTATAATCTTTAGCTTTCTTTGAGGCTCTAGTTAAGTGCCACCACTAAAGAAACCTTTTACAATCTCCCCAGTTAGTAGAACTTTTTCTCTCCTCAAATATCCTTATATTTCTCTATTTGTTACTTGCTACCTTCCAAAGGAGGGAAGGGACAGAATTGTGGGTTTTGTTTATTTGTTTTAGATCTTTGTATGCCCCCAGGCTAATACAATGGTATAAGCATGGTAGGTGCTAAATAAATACTGGACTGAAAAAAAAAAACTTTTGTAATATCAATATTGTTTTAGAAGAGACACCTGGATTTCTCATCAGGGAAACCAGTCTCAAATTTTACTTTTCCTATTTGGCCTTGGACCTGTCACTTCCTCTATCTAGGATTCAATTTCCTTATCCCTCTAAAAAGAGGGAGTTGGACTAGGTGATTTTTGAGACTCCTTCTAACTCTAAATTTATAATCCTTCACAAAAGAAATTCCTGTTCTCTCTCCTTCTCTATCTCTTTCTGTTTCTGTCTTTCTTGTTACCACTTCTCATTCATTCTCCTCTTCTATCTCTCCACTTTTTTTTATCTTTTCTCTCTCTTCTTTCTGGAATCTTGTCTAGCAGATTTAATTATGAAAAATTATTGCCTGTGGAAATGGACTGCTCATGTGCTTAATTCCTGTGATGAGTTCTCAGTGTGGACTCATGATTCAGTCTCTTGTGCTTTTTTAAAATAGGCTCATAAATGTGTGTTCCTTTGCTTATTTGTTTGCATTTACAAATGATACTGCTAAGTAGAATGAAAAGAAATAAAATAAAATGAAGGGTTATTCCATTCTCATCTGCTAGACCAGATGGTCAAGAGTATTGAATGATGTGAATACACCAAGAGAAAATTTAGAAAGAGGACAGAATATCTAACTTTAAGTGTTGAATGGAGGAAGAAAATTCTTAGAGGCTGGAGAAGCAGTCCTCAGAGGATGCAAACCAGGAGAGTGCATTATTATGGAGAAGAAACTTTTAAGGGGAAAAGGATAGTTAAGAATATCACATGTCATAGAGAGATTGAAGAGAATGAGGATTCTGTTGAGACTATAAAGTTTGGCAGTTCAGCATCACATAATTTAAGGTGACCATCTAGAGAAAGAAGCCAAGAAGAGCACAGGAAGAAAGGGAAAGGTTGGGAGCAATGATTTTGGGGTGCAGCTCTGTTGTCAGGAGTTCTTGTCCAAGGGAGGGGATATAAATAGTATTATGTAGTTTTAGTCTGGATTTCCTCCTTCAGTTTTTGTTCTAGAAAGTAATCTAAATAGGTAGGGCTTGGTTACCATTTGGTAAAATGGGTGCGTCCTGTGTGTTATGATTCCATCTGAGAAAGCCTCAAAGAAACTTCTCACACCCTCATGTAAAATTCCAACTACTAGAACATCATCTAGTTGATTTAAGGCTTTAGTCCCTATTAAATAAACCAAGAAAAGAGTAATACTTAAGAGATAAGTAATCTGAAAGCCACCTTTGATAAGGATTAGGAGAAAGAATATAGGAATGCTATTAGTTTGGAGTAAAATGGATTTGGATAAGGCAACAAGAGATTAGGGAATGGAACTGTAGCCAATGGGTAATAGAAACAAACTTTACAGTTTGGTTTATGGTCAGTTTTTAAATAGATAAAATTTATAAAGAAGCAAGCAGAAATATAAGGAAAAAACAGACTTACTGTTTAGTGATTCATAAGATTTTAAAGCTGAAAGTGATGGGGTCAAGGTAGCAATTTCTAGTTTAAAAAGGAATTTTAGATGAAGATATACCTACTCATCTTTTTTAAATTTTTTTTTATTAAAAGCTTTTTATTTACAAAACATGAGTGATTTTTCTACATTGACCTTTGCAAAACTTTTTTTTTTTGTTCCAAGCTTTTCCCCTCTAACAGGTAATCTAATACATGCTAAATATGTTAAATTATATGACAAATCCAATATATGTATACATATCTATACAGTTATCTTACTGCACAAGAAACATCAGATATAAAAAGAGAGGAAAAAAAACAACCTAAGAAGGAAAACAAAATGCGTAGAAATATTCACAGAAAGCATTAGAATGCTGTGTTGTGGTCCAAACTCAGTTCCAACAGGCCTCTCTCTGGATGTATATGACTATCTCCATCGCTGAACAATAGGAACTGGTTTGAATCACATCATTGCTGAAGAGAACCATGTCCATCAGAATTGATCATCATATAGTCTTGTTGCTGTGTATAATGTTCTCCTGGTTCTGCTGATTTCACTCAGCACCAGTTCATGCAAGTCTCTCCAGGCTTCTCTGAAATCGTCCTGCTGGTCATTTCTTACACAACAATAATATTCTATAACATTCATATACCATAATTTATTCATCCATTCTCCAATTGATGGGCATCCTTTCAATTTCCAGTTTCTTGCCACTACAAAAAGGGCTGCCACAAACATTCTTGCACATGTGGGGCCCTTTCCCTCCTTTAAGATCTCTTTGGGATATAAGCCCAATAGAAACACTGCTGGGTCAAATGTATACCTACTCATCTTTAAAGGTACCTGAAGTCCCCGCTGAATCATATCTAAAGTTCTATAACTTGAAGTTGTTGCTTAGAATTATTGTTGATATGGTCCCTTATTTTGTCCATTAGCATTATTAACATTAATCAATATTTATAATTTATATACAATTATAATATTTATACATATCTAAATTTATAATATATAAATTTGCGTATGTATATACATGATTATATATGTATATATACACATTATATATATGTATATAATGCTTGCTCTGTAGCAGGTAGTATAACACACAAGACAGAGAACTAGCGTCAGAAGCAGGAAAACTTTGATTCAAGTTGCATTTCTGAAATATCAGCTTGAGCAAATCACTTAACTTCTCAGTTTCTAGACAATTCTCTAGGTTGCAGATGCCATCCTGCATTGGTAGTGAGTATACCTTTCTATTCCATATAGAAATGTATGTATATAAAGCAGTTAGGACAACTGAGTGGGTATGATACCAGAAGATTCATCTTCCTGAATTCAAATCTGGCAATAAAGCCAATAAAGGCTGTGTGACTCTGGTTACGAGCTAAAGAAGGAAATGGCAAGCTATTCCAGTATTGTAACCTAGAAGACTCCAATGGAATCATGAAAAGTCATGGAAAAAATTCAACTATATATATGTATGTATGTATGTATGTATGTATATACACACATATATACACACATATATGCACACACATATACACACATACATATATACACACACACATATATATACAAACATATATATACACATATATAATTGTTGAATTTTATACACACACATGCATATATATATACACACACATATATATGCACACACATATATATACACATATATAATTGTTGAATTTTATACACACACACATATATATATATATACACACACACACATATATACACACATTTATAATTGTTGAATTTTATACACACACATATATATATACACATATATAATTGTTGAATTTTATACACACACACACACACACACATACAGCTATACATTGTAACTGCCTTTATCAGTGAAATCACAGGGACACTCTACTATCTATACCCTATATAGGTCACTGTAAACTATGTGATTGTAATTGATGCATCAAATGAATCTTGATTAAATACAGTTGTGCTTCTGAAGTGAGTGTACATATGTTCCAGAGCCCCAGACATTTGTAGTCAAATCACTTTCAAGGCTTTCTTGGAATGATGGCAGGAAAAAATGTTGAACATTTGAATAACATGAATGAATCCTAAACTCATACATGTGAACAGTATTGCAATCAAAACAAGGGTCCCTACAATAGGACCGTGCTAAAAGGGTACAATGTGTGGACATTGAGCTCAGCGCAGCTATTGCAGCTGTATTCAACAATCTTCCAATCAAGAGAGACCTATAGCCCTCATCTTATTTTGGCTATTCAAAATACTCTTGTCATTGCAGGAACATCAGCATTATTATTTTAGACTAAAGCAGGGAAGTGAATTACAGTAATTATGGCCATTGGGTAACTGGAAGACTTTCAGACAAATGGTACATTTCAAATGGGATCTTTCTGAACTCAATAAATTCTGTCTTATACATCAATTTCTTAATAATGCAATTGTTATTAACAAGATATTAGCAGAATATCATTTCCTTTAAATATAACTTGATATCATTTAAAAATTGGAAAAAAAACCAAGATTTATTTGAACAATTAGAGACTGCTCTGGAATCTGTAATATGAAGACATTTCAGTGTCTGCTTCTGCCCTGGTCTTCTGATCTTCTTTCTGACAGAATTAACAGCTTTTGAAAACCTGTCAAGTACTTTTGCTGATCTACACTCTAAAATTCATAGGAGGAAATGTCCTTCTGTTCATGTCAAAGATTACATCAAACAAACAATGCTTTTGTCATCTGGATAACAAGGTAAACTTCAGAATTTGAAGAATTTCTTTTGATTACTGAATTGAAACCTTATATAGTAGGATAAACAAACATTTCTTTATGAATATATGAATATATGCTTTGATTAGCTTTTTTTAATTCAGGTGTATTATTTACACTTAAGCCTATAAAACAGGCTCTATTGATAAAACAGACCATTACTGCTGGCACTTTCATAGATTTATGGAACAAACTATCATTACCAAATTCAATAATGATTTATATACTGATTTTCTATTTCTCATGGTACATTATTATTATTATTATTACTAATAACATTATCAACAGGAACAAGGATTTATGTACCTATTTTGTCCCAGGCACTGTTCCAAGAAAGCAATTTTCAAATATTAACTTATTTGGTCTTCACAACAATCTTATAACATTGTTATTATTTCTATTTTATGGCTGAGGAAACTGAGGCAAACAGAAGTCGTGACTTTCCCAGGATTATACATCTAGTAAATATGGTAATGAAATTAAGATCAAAAAGATCTTGAAAGCTATCTCTTTCATTTCCCTCATTTTATAGAAGAGGTTAATCAAAATTAAGCAACTTCTTAAAATCTTATCATTTTAGATTTGGAAAAGAATTCAGAGACCATCTAGTCCCAGTTGTACCATTTAACTTTTATAATATTACTAACAGGTAAACATCAGTTCACATTTGAGAATATTCATTGAGACAGAACCATTTTAAGATCTTCCATCTCATTTTTGGATAGCTTTTCTCCCTTAAATTGTCTCTTTGCTTCTCTTCTATTAATTATTTCTATTTTTGTCCTTTTGGACCAAATAAATATTCAATGTGATACCCTTCAAATATTAGAATATCATTGCTTTCTTTGCCTTTTCCCATTTCTGTTTTTTTCCAATTTAAATATTTTCATTTACCCAAATTAATTTTTACATGGGATGATATTAAGTCCCTGACCCTTTTGGTTGCTGTGCCCTAAACATGCTTCATTTTCTCAATGGCTCCCTAAAAAGACGTTGAATTGAAAACAGACTTTAGATGGAATCTCTTGAGAATAGAGAAGACTTCTCTTATTACAGATGCTTTCTCTTAATGCTGCCTAGCTCCATTAGCTTTTTTGACTTCCATTATCAGCCTGTTGACTGAAATTAAAGCTTTCATTCCCCTAAATCCCAACTGTTTTTCATATATTATTTAGTCATGCTTTCCCCATTGCATACTTACACAGTTGATTTTTTGGATCCCCAAGATAAAGCTTTAAATCTGTGTTTTATATAAATTTCCTCTTTTTTCGTTGTTCTTCAATCATTTCTCAGTTGTGTTCAACTCTTCATGACCCCATTTGGGATCTTCTTGAAAAAGATTCTGGAGTGGTTTCCCGTTTTCTTCTCCAGCTCATTTTACAATGGGAAAACTGAGGCAAACATGGTTAAATGTGCCAATGGTCACAAAACTAGTAAGTATCTGAGGCCAGATTTGAATTCAGGAAGATGAATTTATCCCATGCTACCTAGCTGTCTGACATTTCATCTTACTAGTCTTAAATTACTGTTAACATCAGTCCTTTGAGGAGTTCTGATGTTATCATCAAACATGTTAGAGAACATTGCTTAGGACCCTAATACTCTAGATCTCTTTCTTTTTTCATGGTAAAATGATTTAGGGTAGTATTATAAAACAAAAAGCACTATCTAAATCTTTGAATGATTACCATCTAATTTTACATGAATCTTCTGTAGCTTCATGTTCTTTTCTTTTGTGGGATTCCCCACCCAAGATAATACTAGAAGTTTGTATAACCATGTGGTATAGAAATCTGTCAAAGAGAAAGGCTTTCAGAGAGGAAAGAAGAGTTGACTTGACTATAATCCCTTTGAATTTTCTGCTGTGCCAAATAAAACCTATCCTATGCCAGATATTTTGTCAGCCTGATTGTTTGCAAGGAAATTGAATATATTTGTTCTGGTTTATTCCAATTCCCTGAATGTTCCACTTAAGTATCTAGTATGTAGTAAGTTGCCAACTAATTCAGACATGGGAATACTACATGATTAATAGTCAGGTTTCCAATAGTATACTGAAAAATGATCCAATGTCCAATTCAGTTCAGCAACTGAAAACACATTGTCCCTGTCTTCAAGAAGCTCATGATTTAATACGGAGACTATGATGTTTCCATAAATAAGTATTACATTGCAGAATGTGATAAAAACTAAGAAATGATGAAGATGAAATATTCTATAAAATATGAAGAGGATGAAATAATTTTCAACTGTAAGGAAAGGTTCTTTGAAGAGGTGATGCCCGAACAAAGCATGGAAAGAAGATAAAATTTTCAGGAAGTAGAGATCTGAAAGAAATGAACTTTAGTCACTACAGGGTGGCCTATGTGAAATCACGAAGGTAGGAAATAAGGCTAGGAAGTTAGGTTGGAGTCATACTGTGGTGGTCCTTACAGGTGAGGTACAGATCAGCTAAATGATTTGTCTTGGAAAAAATAAACTGTTAAATCTAGGACCAGAATTTAGGTGTCCCAGTTCAAGATTCATTACTTGAAGTTTTCTATTCCATAGGTACAATGGAATACCAGTAAAAGAAATTCTTTTGTGGTGTCCTAAAAGGAGCTCTGGATTTTGACTCTACCACTTATGTCCTGTGTCACTTTGGCAAAAACATAAACTTTTCTGAGTCTCATTTTCCTCATTTATATCCATATTTACAATTCTATGTATCTACGTATTTTAGATGCCCATACTAGATGACCTCAAGTCCTTTTTAGCATTAGAAGCATAAATTTTAATTAATGACAGTTATTAAAAATAAAGGAGCAATTTCAAGAAAGTAGAAGAGCTGTTTGGAGAAGGATCATTGGAGATTTCAACTTTTGCCTCCATGTTTTCTCCATTTGCTTCCCCTCTCTCTTTTCCTGCCCCATCTTACTGATTTTGTTCCAGACATTGCTACTACCTGCCATTCCAAGATCTATATCCCTGGCTGCTTACCTCTGCTTGCACATACTATAATTCTGTTTCCCTCTACCCACATAAACCCCATAATTTGGCATCCATTAAGATTTACTGATATTTCCACAAATAATGTCCAAAATGCTGGAAAATTTTATAGCATGATTATTCTAATTTTTATCAAAGAGAAATAAATTCAATCTAGTTCATATTTATGGGAAGTCTCTAGGGTACTGTGTTTGGCACTACATTAAATACTAAGAGGACCAAAGAGATTAGGCAACTTTTCTGAGTGAATCAGTAGCATAAGGGGAAAAAAAGGAAATAAGGTTACCTTACAGCAGAAAATAGTGAATAGGACGGAAGATAGATATGAGATTGGGATAGGTAGTTTTAAGTGGAAGAAAGACTTAACTCCAACACAATTTTCATTTTTGGCTTTATTGCTGCTGTGTTATTTCAAAATCCCTACCCATGATTTCTATTGCATCAGTTCCATAATGGAGTGAAATAGGGGAGAGGTTCCAGGTGGGACATTTTTTAGAATTGTAGCATGTGCAAGCATGTAGGTATTGTAACTACAAGTTTCATCTGTCTGATAAATCAAGGTATCAATTTGTCTGAAGTATAAGACAAGGTCATTTATCTAAGACTACTGATTTTACAGCAGAAGGCAGCATGGCATAGTAGAGAGTGATTTGGAGCCATGGCATCTCAGTTTGAATCTCAATTCTTTTAGTTTATATTTTTGTTATTTGGAGCAAGCATTTACTCACTTTTTAAGGTTTTTTCTTTGTTTATTTTATTTTTAATTTATGGAATAAGCAAACATTTTGTTACACATTAAAAGAAAATGATTGATTGTACATGAAACTGCAAATCTATTATGTGTAACTTGATATTCTTTTTAAATGAATAATAATGTTATCATGTAAATTTCTTTTTTCCCCTCTCCTCTCTGCCTTAAAGATGGCTACCATTGGACACAAATGTGTATAAACATACATACACATACACACATATATGTTTGCATATGTATATATGCATATATGTTGAATGTTTCTATACACACTTTTATTTATTAGTTTTTTTCTCTGGATGTAGATAGCAATTTCTTTCATGGGTCCTGTGTAATTAATTTGGGTAATTTATAATAGTCAAAATGATTTAGTCATTCAAAGTCATTCTTAAAACATATTGCTGGGGCAGCTAGGTGGCGCAGTGTATAGAGCACCAGCCCTGAAGTCAGGAGGACCTGAATTCAAATTTGGTCTCAAACACGTAACAGCTGTGTGACCCTGGGCAAGTCACTTAACCCCAATTGCCTCAGGGGAAAAAAAAACATATTGCTGCTATTGAATACAGGGTTCTCTTGGTTTTGCACATTTCTTGATTGTTTTATGTGAGTCTATCTGTGTTTTTTAAGATCATTGAGCTCATCATTTCTTATAATACAGTAGTATTCCATCACAATCATGTATCACAACTTGTTCAGTCAATCTCCAAATGATAGTCATCCCAGTAATTTCCAGTTCTTTCTCTAAAACTCTTTTTTGTAAAATGAGGGGGTGAGACCATATGGTCTTCAAGGCCACTTCAAGCTCTGAATCTTGGATATAAAGAAAGATTTTTACATAAAAACTGTCCTTATTCCCAAATACAGTACAAAAAGAGGCAGGGCCCTGAGTAAGGTGGCCTGGACAGATTTAGTGTCCCTGGGTCATAATTTACTGATCCTATGAATGGCTCCAAGGCAGTAGAGATGTTCAAAGAGGAGACCTGTTCAAAGCTAAGAATATTATCAAGTCCAAGGATGTTAGCAGAAAGTAAAATTTCAGGAAGATATTAGGCTAAACTTGGAAAATTTTATTTTGTCATACTTGATCTTTGGTAATATGTATATATTTTAAACCAAAATGTCTTTAAAAATACCAAGTCCTAAAAAAAATAAAAATAAATAAATAAATACCAAGTCCTTGCCTTTGGTCTTACATCTTTCCAATATCTCATCATTGCAACTTTTTAACCACATTTTGGGCAATCTCATGTATTATAAAGGATAACAATAATAGTGACCAAAATTTAATAGTACTAAAGTTTACAAAATTATTTACATACTTGTATATGTAAATTTGATTTTTGATCTTTACAACAACTCTGCAAGATAGGTATTATCAGTGTGGGAATAGGGATCATGGAGAGAATATTGAATTTAGATTCAGGAAGATGTTAATTTGAATCCTGACTCAGCCACTTTATGGTATGATCCTGATCAACTCACTTAAATTCTCTCACCCTCAATTTCCCCATATATAAAATGGACACAAAAATAGCAGCTCTCTCAGATTTGTCATGAAGATCAAATGAGGTCACGGAGGTAAAGCAAAACACAAACCTTAAAACTCTGTGATCCATAGTTTATGGATGAGAAAATGGGGATCATATAGCTAGTGAGTTACAGAATCACAATTCACATCCAGATCTTCCTGGCTGCAAATCTGATGCTCTCTCCACAGGCCTGAAGAAAAAAAATTACAGGGAGGGGAGGAGTTTGGGAAGCTAATTTCTAAGAATAGTCCATCATCAGAAGTCCTAGAGAGTTTCTATCATTTTCTTTAGATGTGTAGAAAGTTCTGCATTTGTCAAATTCTTTATGTCCAATTGTATATTTATATTTTTTAAATTGCCCTGCACTCATATTATTATTGAAGAAATTTTACAAGTTGAAATATAACAGTGTTACACTTTGTCACATAATAAAACTCTTTCTCCATTATGGAGAAGAAGAAAAGTCTTGTTAATCAAATATGTTCTCTGTTTTAGAATGAGGGAAACAGCTAATGTTTTAAACATATGCAGTACTGAAAACATTGTATTCTAAGATAAGTCACTGTATGATTTAACTGCTGCAAATCTAGAACAGAATAAATTTTAAAAAGGCTTCCTGCTGCTGACTTTGTTTAGTTTGGGATTTACTACCTTTTATTATCCTTGGAGATTATGAAGTCTGAATAAATTAAACCTCAATTCTAGACCTTTGCTTTACTAAGTTGTTTTTCTTCTGCATAATTGCTCTTAGAATAAAGATAAATAAATTAGGCAGATGTTTTCCATAGTACTAAACACACTTCATTCACAGGACTGAGGTGGCTTTTGGAATTTTATTTTATATTTTAGAGATGACATTTGGATGGATTCCATACTCATACTTACTATCATAAACAGTGTCATAAAAATTAATGCAAAAGTATCTAGCAAGCTTTTATAGTGACCTATGTTAAACACTGGACACAGATAGGGAATTTAGAAAAGATTAAAAAAAACTCTGGTAGAAACCAGCTTTCATGATATCAGAAATCCAACAGTAGAACAAGAAGTTCAGAGGGTTTATAAGCAGAAAGATAAATTGCCACATAATATGCATCTCCATAGGTGCCTTTTGACAGGTATATGTTATATGTAAGACTACCTCTTCCCTCAACTTTTATGTCTTAAAGGAGCCAATTTCCAGGATCTGAGACTAAATCCCTCTTCTCTATCTTTCTCTTTTCCCACTTCCTAGTTCACTGTCTCTCTGTTTTTATGCCCTTTCATTGTTATACCTTGAGGCAGGGAGAAGAGGAATAGAATTTGTTTTTTGTTAGTTTTTCTGGTAAAAGTTTTGGAGTGGGAGGAGGGAACTATTTGTCCAAAATAGATTGCCTGTGGATTTCATTAACTCACAATCACTTAGTGTCAGAAGATTGGAACAACACTGGTAAGGAAAAAAGAGAAGGCAAATATAACTGTGTCCCTGAGGTTGAGGGTAAGATAAGGATGGGTAGCAGGGGTTTGTAATTCCTTATGCCTGGAAAGAATAGCATCTGAGGCACATGCCTCCTATACCCCCTACCCCTGAAAAGTTATCCCAAGTTCAAACTAACATGTGGGTCACCACTTGCTCAAAACTAATGTGTTTGCTCTTGCCAACTATCCAGAGAACACAACATTTCAAGAGAAAATACACTCATTCAAATAGCATAGGAAATAAATCTGTAATAAAAGATCTCCATAAGCACACCTAATGTACATTCTAACATGAGTTACCCCAATAGCAAGAGAGAAAAATCATACTTGAATGAGTAAGATAGTTGGATAGGAGGCATGTGGGAGGAGCTACACACATAGAATCTCTATAGCCAATGCACATCCATGGGAGACAACTCCTATCTTCAGCATTGCACAATTGTAGATTTCTTCTGGTTACATAATCATATTGCTCTCTACTGTCCATGGGTATACCTTTGTTTTGGGATGTATCATCACTACTGTTTTCATTGTGTCCATTTCATCAGCTCTGATACATAAGTGGTCACTAAAGTGTTGTCTGATACCAGCAACTGGGCTCCAGTTACTTAGTCTCTTCAGGGCCAGTTCTTTACTAAGATCTGCTGAATTGCAGTAATTAGAAAGCTCTCCCTGACAAAAGAGCTGTATTCAGGAGTGTGGTTCAGAAGAGCCAATTGCAAAATTCCACACATAGGCAGTACTATGAATTAGGGCTTGGTTTATTATTTATTATTTTATTGATCATCTAGACTTAAAGTGATGGAGAAAATGTTAATTATGCAGATTAAACTTAAAGCTGTGTGATATTTTTTAAATTTTTCTGATAGCTAATTATTAAACATTAATCAGCATACCGCTAGCTATAATTCAATCAATATATAGCCAAAAGCTATGAGCCACTTTACTCAGTAAGAAAGGTAAGTGGATAGTTACTAATATTTGATTCATCATTTTTAATAGTCTATAGATTTTTATATTATTTTGAAGTATTTTCCACCTTAGAAATATTTTTATATAAATTCCTAAACATCTTTCAAAACTATATGACCTTCAGCATGGATTTCTTTATGCATTTGGTCATGACTATATGTCCTTCCTCACTTGATCCTCTTAATGTCATTTATCTTGTTTCATATAACATGGAATACTGAGGTTGTAGGGTTCAAATGTGATAATCCCATCATTAATAATAATATTTATTTATTTGTATTAATAATTACGCTTAATTATTATAATCATATTATAATTGATAATGAGGGTACATCAGCAGTATTGTCAAATGCTCTACTCCTCTCATTTGTAAAAACTCCCAAAGCTTCCATTATAGTGAGCTACCTCTTCATCTCTCACCAACTGCTTTGCTTAGTTTTGATTCCACCAACATCATCCTCTCTTCCCTTTTAAATTGCTCTTTGTGAATTGTCTTCTTCCATTAGATTGTAAGCTCCCTGAATTCAGGGAATGTCTTTCTTTTTTCCTTTTTGTGTTCTCAACAGTGCCTAGTAAATAGCAGGCATTTAACATAATAAATGTTTATTATATTGTACAATAATTTATCTTAACATGCTAGTAAATCTGTTCAAATTCCCCTCTATTTGTCGACTATAAATACAAAAAAAGAGCAAAGCATTTATTCATTTCGATGGTGCATAAGAATCTACAGAACTAAGCACTAGAGAGATAAATATTGTTTGAAAATATATCCCCTGTCTTCAAGGAGCTTAAAGTATAACAAAAGGATAAGACAAAAATTGTAATAGCTATTATATATGATATGAAATTGTACTGGCTTTAGTTACAAAAAATAATGCTATATGAGGTGAGAAGGTAAGTCTTTACCAATAAGAGGAGACCAAGTTTCAAGACAAAATGAAATTTGAATAGAACTTAAAAGAATGGACAGTATTTCAATAATAAACACATATTTATATAGTTTTTTTTTCCAATAACAACTTTGTAAACTGGATAGCACATATGTAATTATCCTGTTTTTATAGATGAAAAAAATGAGGCTCTGGAAGCAAAAGGGTTACAAAGTATTTAAGATAGATCTCAGATCGCCTTATTCCAAATCTAATATTTAATTCATTATAATCTACTTTCTCTAATTAGAAGAAAAAGGAAAGAAAAAGAAAGCTCCAAGGAGGAAATAGTATAGAGTATGTTCAGAAGCAGAGTTGTCTGACTTGTACAATGGATGGAGGAAAGTAATAAAAAATAAGTTTAGAAATGTTCAGTGATAGCAGTTATAGTCTCGAATACTAGCATGAAGAATACTTAGTACTATATTAACATGGTAAAAGTTAGAATAGATAGACCTATTCAAAAGATCTTGATGAGATGGAATTCATCAACAACTAAGTGGCTGTGAGAGGTATTTGAAAGAGAGGGGCAAAGGTAATTCTAAGATTATGAACAAGGTAAAATAAGTGAATAGTTGTGCCATGAGAGGGGGGAACATTAAGAGAGGGAAAGAGAATTAGGAAGAAGTAGGCTAAGAGGAAAAGTAATTACCTTGGTCTTACACATATCAGGTGTACTTGGCAGTGGCTCATCCAGACAGAAAATTATGTAGATAGTGGATATATGAATTTGACGCTCAGAAGAGGAATCAGAACTAGAACATTAGATTAAGGAATCATCTACTTGGTGGTAATAGTTGAAGCCACTAGAATGAATGAGTTTGTCAGAGAACAGAATGGAGAGAAAAAGGAAAACACTTTAATGAGTCAGGAAGGTGACAGAGGAACCAGTTAAAGAGAAAGAGAAGAATCGGTTTCAGAGACACATGGCAACAGGAGAGTATGGTGTCTCTGAAGCTAAGGGAGGAGATAAAATATAGTGAGAAATATACACATGCACATATAGATAGATAGACAGACAGAAAGACAGACAGATAGTATTCTGGAGATAATCTGGCTTAGTTGGAATTGATGCAAAATTTTTGCATCTTTTCTTTTCCTCCATTTACTTTGTGGTTTTTCTTTGGTGAGACAATAATGCCTGAAATCTTCTGTCACCTCCCTTATATTTTCCAAATGGATTCTAAATTGGTGTAGCCCTTATCAGGTATCTCTGTTTGTTGAAGAAATAAATTATTTGCTAAATGAGTGCAGTTTGTGGACTTTTTCATCCTCCTTGCTGTGATAGCCATTTATTGGTTAAATTTCTTTAGAAAATGGTCATAATCATGGTCAATGTCTTTACTTTTGTCCATTTCCCATATTTAGGAGTTATCATTTTGGTTAATAGATTAGAATTGTTATAAATATGTGTGCTTTTCTACCTTAAATATGTCTAATCTATCAGAATTGATGTCCTGACTTCCTAAAAACAGTAGAATAAAAAATTACTTTTGTCAGTAATAGCTTTCTATTTGATAAGACAATAATTTGCCCGTTAAGACAATAAATTGCTAGTGTATTAAGTGCCCTTCATGTCCAGGTCCTTCCAGATTTATTCTGAAAGAAAATATTCATAACATATGAGACTTTTACATAATTTACAGTTATTTAGCCTCTTTCATTTCTTAATTTTAAACTATATTATGTAACATTCTTTATTATCCCCCTTGGTACCCAACTTTGGAAGGGCCTTATGGTTACCAAATGATCCTTGTCTTTAACCTAGAGGATCATAATATACAGATCCTATTGTGTCTATTGATGAGTCACATGTAACAAACCAATGTAACCGATCTAACAAACTAAACTGCTGAATTAT
Source organism: Myrmecobius fasciatus (assembly GCA_023553655.1). Classification (NCBI taxonomy): domain Eukaryota; kingdom Metazoa; phylum Chordata; class Mammalia; order Dasyuromorphia; family Myrmecobiidae; genus Myrmecobius; species Myrmecobius fasciatus. Next base: position 268,091 of record JAJPUD010000602.1, on the reverse strand, counting down.
GTAAATAATTATTATGAATTATGTGGATAAATTTGAAGTTAGGAATTTTTAAGAACTTTGTAGTTCATTTTCAGAAAATATTTGAGATAGATATATTTGGCACTTATTAAGTGCTTACTGTGTGCCTGGCACTGTGCCAAGAGCTAAGATCTGGGGATCTAAATTGGGTGGCAGGGGATAGAAGGTTTAATCCATTAGGAGCAAAGTAAGTGATATGAACTGAAGAATGAGTCAGAAGGAAGGTGAAGAGTATGACTGGAACTTCTATTGACCTGGCAGTTCCAATAAAGAATCATTAATCATTTATTTGCTCTCAGAGTAAAGTCATCCTTAGAAGGAGAAGGCACTTAGAATGAAAATGTAAAAGTATAGCTCTGGAGCAATCTGAGGAATAAGCTGTGTTGGAAGTGAGCAGCATCAGTAGGACCTCTGATGATATGATGGTTTCAATATACAGCTCATAAGGACAAAGGCCATTTAGTCCAACTCTTGTTTTTTAGATGGGAAAATTGAAGCCAAAGAGACTAAGTGATTTGTCTAAGTTTTCACAGTGTCAGAATTGAGATTTAAACTCAGCTCCTCTATCTCCAGGACCAGTGCTCTTTCAATTGTATCACTTTGCTTCTTGATCAATATTGAGCTGATTCTAAATAGCTAAATTTTAAAGATAATTTTGTGTGTTCTAGGCACATTTCTTCAATATTTCATATATTTTGTTAATGTTTTGTAATATAGATCTTTCTAGCATTTAAAAAATAAATTAGGATTCTGTTGTTAAATCGCATGGGAGTTACAGACTTTTTCATAATAATACTCCTTCTTTTATTCAATTAATATTGCATATTTCCTCATCTTTACATTTAAGGGTTCTGATAAAGGTCTCATCTCTAAAATACATAGAGAATTGTCTCATATTTATAAAAATTCAAGCCATTCTCCAATCAATAAATGGTCAAAGGATATGAATAGACAATTTTCAGAGGATGAAATTAAAACTATTTATAGTCATATGAAAAGGTGCTCCAAATCACTATTGATCAGAGAAATGCAAATCAAGACAACCCTGAGATACCACTTCACACCTGTCAGATTGGCTAAAATGACAGGAAAAGTTAATGATGAATGTTGGAGGGGTTGTGGGAGGGCTGGGACACTGATGCATTGTTGGTGGAGCTGTGAACGGATACAGCCATTCTGGAGAACAATTTGGAGCTATGCTCAAAAAGTTATCAAACTGTGCATACCCTTTGACCCAGCAGCATTTCTATTGGGCTTATATCCCAAAGAAATCATAAAGGAAGGAAAAGGCCCCACATGTGCAAGAATGTTTGTGGCAGCCCTTTTTGTAGTGGCTAGAAACTGGAAATTGAATAGATGCCCTTCAATTGGAGAATGGCTGAACAAATTATGGTATATGAATGTTATGGAATATTATTGTTCTGTAAGAAACGACCAGCAGGACGATTTCAGAGAGGCCTGGAGAGACTTACATGAACTGATGCTGAGTGAAATGAGCAGAACCAGGAGATCATTATACACGGCAACAACAGTACTATATGACGATCAATTCTGATGGACATGGCTCTCTTCAACAATGAAATGTTTCAAACCACCTCCAATTGTTCACTGAAGAAAGCCATATACACCCAGAGAGAGGGATGCGAAATGTGGACCACAACATAACATTCTCATACTCCTTGATTGATGTTTGCTTACATTGTGTTTCCTTTATCTGATATATCGTTTGTGTAGATAAGATTTTTCTTGCACACCAATGATAAGTTTGGAAATATGTATACATATATTCGATTTGCCAATATTTTAACATAATTAACATGTAGTGGATATCCTGCCATCTAGGGGAGGGGTGGGGAGTTGGGGGGAAAAATTTGTAACGGAAAGCTATGTAAGGGTTATTGTTGAAGAATTACCCACACATATGTTATGCAAATAAAATAAAAATTAAAAAAAAATATTGCATATTTCCACTAGGTACTCTGAAGAATGGAATGTAGAAAAGAAAAGATTTTTCTCCTCAAAGACCTTGGGAAAATTTGCATTGATTACCTAGAAAACTGTTTTCAGCAAGAGAAAGTAAGATTTGTTGTGCTGTATGTAGTATTTCAGAATAATGATAACAGCTCACATTTACAGTATGTCATGTTTACAGAGTGCTTTCCTCACCACTGAAAACTACATTTCTAGGTGCTGCAATGATAGCTGGGACATTGACAATCAGTTTTGTTTTTATTAGAATATGATAGTTTTTTGCCCACCATTCTTGCTTGCTTATGGAAAAGCTGTGTCATGCCTGTAACTTGATGCTTCCTTTTTTTCAGTGTTGGACCATGGAAGAGAAAGAAAACAAGCTTTTATTAAGTATCTATTATATGCCAGGCACTATGATAAGTACATTACAAATATTATCTCATTTGATCCTCACAATATCTTTTGGAAGTAGGTGGTTTTAGCAGACAGAGATTAAGTGATTTTCCTAGAGTTACAAATCTTGTAAGTGTCTCAAGCCAGATTTGGCTTCGGGTCTTCAAGAATCCATGTTCATGTGCACTGCTCTACCTAATTGCCTATTATTCAAGGAGGTTAAAGTCAGAAAGAAAGATTTCAAATAGACCAAAATATTTGTAGAAATAATTTCTGTGGTACCAAACAACCTGAAATAAAGTAAATGTATTATTTGATTAGAGAATAACTAAGTAAAATGTAATACCTAAAAATAATGGAATATTACTTCATCATAAGAAATAATGACATAAAAAATTCAGAGATGCATGGGAAGACTTTTATGAACTTATAAAAATGAAGTGAGCAGGATCAGGAAAAGAATATTCACTAAGATTATAGCAATGTAAATGATATGAAAAAATACTAAAATAGAATGTTAGATAAATATAATGACAAAGCTTTTTCTTAAAGAAAAAAAAAGATGAAAAAATTTACATCCCTCCTCTCGACTGAAGTAAGTAAATAACTTCAACATCAACAAATATTTATTAATGTTCTACTATATTCCAGGAACTATTTTAAGCATTGGGAATACAAAGAAAAAAACAATACAGTGTCTTTTCTCATAGAGCTCACATTCTAATAGGAGAGAAAAGATATAAACAACTATTACATACAAAATATATACAGGGCCAATGGGAGATAATATTAGCAGGAAGGGGGGCAGCTAGGTGGCGCAGTGGATAGAGCACCAGCCCTGAAGTCAGGAGGACCTGAGTTCAAATCTGGTCTCAGACATTTCCTAGCTGTGTGACCCTGGGCAAGTCACTTAACCCCAATTGCCTTAGCAAAAAAAATATATATATATATTAGCAGGAAGGTGGGGGACACCAGGAAAGGTAACTCAAAAAAAAGGAAGAAAGAAAAGGGATTTGAGGTGAGAAAGAGGAGGAAAAGGGAAACAAACCAGAAGAATATGATGATGAGAATCCCAACTAGCATGGTAGCTATATTAGTAAAGAGAAGGGGCAATGTAAGAAACATTGTAAAAGAAAAAAACAATAAAAATTGGCAAAGGATTTAACATATGGAGTAAATGTGAGCTGAGCAGTTGGAAATGACACTAATGTTGCAAGAGTTGGTGACCGGAAGGATGATATGCCCTTAATCATAACAGAAAAGGTCAGGCACAGGAAAGTTGAAAAGAGGGGAGAAAAAATAAGTTCTCTTTTGGATACACTGAACTTAAATGTCTATGAGATATAAAATTCAAAATTCCCAGTTAGTAATATAATATTAGAAGTCAGAAGAGAGGTTAGGATTAGATAAATAAATCTCAACTACATGGCTAATATAGACTGTCAGACTAAATAGATGTGTTTGCTGAACTGTTTCCCCAACCCTCTTCATTTTTGTTGTTGTTATTACAAGGTATGAACTGCTACGTTGGTCAGTGAGAAGGGACATATTTTGGAAATGAAGTTGATGTAAAATCTAAAGGTAGCAATAATAATGTCAAAAAATAAAAGAGTTAATCTTTTATCATTGTATGTGGATAAAAGATTAGGTACATTCTGATTAATTAGAACAAGAGAGACTGGTAATGAAATTATGGTACAGTTAGAAATGGATTGATTTTGAAGTCAAAAAAAATCTTGGTTCAGATCATAGCACAGCTACTAATAGCTACAAGAAAAGTCACAAATCTCTTAACTTCTCTGAATCTTAGTTTCCTCATCTGTCATTTAGTATTATTAGTATTTTATTATCAATTTCCCTTCCAGGAGCATTATAAAGGCTAAAGTCATTTCAAATGTTTTTCTACACTAAAGTGCATCAGTGTTAGTTATTACTTGAATATTTCAAAAGATCCATGATCTATATATGTGTGTGTGTGTGTATAAAAACAGAAAGAAAAAATAGCAATAATGTGAGATAACCTTACTTTAAAATTTTAACTAACTAAAAATTCAATACATCATGCTGTTATAATGAGATTACCAAAAAACTAAATTTTTTCCTGTTTTTCCTGCAGAATATTTGCCCTATCTTTCAGGATTTTAGTGAGTCATTCAGTTCACCAGGATAGTATTTAATCCCCAGTCCTCCTCCAAATTTACCCTTGTCCTTTCCACAGAGCAAGATAGTTAGAGTTTGTCTACAGACTCAGGAACTAGCTCAGAAAAGGCAAGAAGATACATAGAATGTAACAAAACCTCATTATTTCAGTTTCTATTGAATCGGAATTGACAATAACAAGGGTCCTTCTGAATAAAGCAAACCTCATCTTTCTTTGCCCTATGGGGAAAAAAAGATAGAATTTATATAATCTTTGTATAGAACAAGCCCTTTCCCCAGAACACTTTAAAAGTATCCATTCAGTATAAATGATCTGTAGGCTAATTATAACTATGAATTATCATTTAACAAAGCAGTTTTCTCCAAGGACTTTTACTAGGCAACACGTAGTGAGTTTGTGTTCGCTTGCTGTGTATGCTTGGGAGTAAAAGCATTTCAAACAAGTTAAAACTTTTGAGCAAAATTGCCAAAGTTTTTCTGTTTTTCTTTCCCGTAGGCCCACTGCTTGTTTACTTGGAAAGCAATAACACATTGTTGCAAATAAATACTTAATCCCCAATTTATTGGGTTAAATTAATTCAATTCCTACTGATGCTTCATAGTCCAACCAGGCATCAGTCTGGAATGTAGCAGATCAAAAAGCTATCAAATTATCTGATAAAGTTGATGCCTTAGTTACTAGATTTCCCTTAGACCAGGAGTTCTCAACCTCAAGTCTGTAAATTTTTAAAATAATTTGATAGCTATATTTCAAGATAATTGGTTTTCTTTGTAATCTTATGCATTTGAATTTATACACTTAAAAACATTATTCTAAGGAGTCCATAGCTTTGACTGGATTAACAAAGGGAACTGTTACCAAAAAAATCATACAACTTTGATTTAGACATGGGGCATATGCTTATTTTCAGAGTTGATATAAAGATGATAATCAGGCCCAAGTTAATTCAACAAATTTTATTTAAGTACTGAACTTAAATGCACTTTTAATGCAAGGGATCATGGTAGAGAAAAAAGTCCAAAAAGTCAGGAGTGATAATTAAAAGAGAAATAAAAGGGTAAACATGAAGGAATAGTTTGGGCTCCACTGAAGATGGAGACTCCAGGACTGAAGGGGTGAAGGGATCTTCCAGGATGAAAAGATTACTGGAGAAAAGTGAAACCCAGAGATTCTAGTGGAGTTCAGAGGGGAATAAAGGAGTATTCAAGAGACTTCTTGTGTATTTGAGTCTTCAAAACACAGTATAAATAATGGCCTTTGATTCTTAATGTACAGATTGCTCTCACTAAGATACTTGACAGAAGGGACTATTTCTTTTTTTCGGTATTTTTATCCCTAATAAATAGCACAGTGCCTCATGCATAGTAGGTGCTTGGTAAATGATTGTTAGACAGAATTAAATTGCCCTTGAGACACACTGAGACCATTTCATGATGACTTCCTCTTCAAATGTGCAGGGAACCCTGAAGAAGCCCATTATCTAGTGCACTTTTCTGTAACCTGAAGATATGTACATCATCAATCAGTGTTAATTAGTTCCCCTCTATGGTTTATTTTAGAACATGTGCATAGGAAAAATCATCCTGTGTCTATATCATTGTGCTCACTGAACTATCAACCACTCAATTCTACAGCTAACAGCCCCGAGTTCAGGGCTGCGATCCTTCCATAGCACCTGCCCTGAGATGAAGTGCCAACAGATCATTGACTTTAAGAAGTTGTTACCCTGTGACATTGTAAGTAATTATCACTTCTATTTTAATAATAAATAAGCACCATAAAACTAGGGGAAGGAAGGAAGCAAGGAAGGAAAGAGAAATGAAGGAAGGAAATATAGGAAGAAGAAAGAAAAAATGAAAAAATATTGAAGAATAAGAGGAAAGAAAGAAATAAAGAAAAAATAAAGGAAGAAGAAAGAAAAAAAAAGATTTTTTTCCAAAGGATGGAAAGAAGACCTAAGGAGAAGGAAAACAAAATTCTCTTGTTGGTATTAAAAAAAAAAGTATGCTGACCTGGCAAAATTTTGAGTCAGATACTCCAAGTAAACATTCTCCTCATGATAAACTCCTTATTATCTTGCACATGATTACCCTGAACTACATTTTTGTTGATCCATCTTTGAATCTATGCTGGAATGATTAATTGATGTTCATAAAGTTAATTCAAAGTAATGCAAACTACCCCCATGCCTTTATAATGGTCAAAAGGAGAGTAATCTTGTTCAGTGGTATTAATGCTAAGGATATTTGTTCATCTTCTTGTTCTTTGACAATTATTAATGTATATGTTGTATATATGTGTGTAGATGGTATGTGCATGCATGTGTATTCTTTATTATTCAGAATGTTTGATTAGCCAGAACTCTCTTATCTCATAACACTGGAATTCAAAGAGTTTTTGGTGCCTCTTTTAGTACCATCTTCCCCTCCTTCTTTAATGGAGGCTTGGGATTTCCTTGATCTAGGGAATTCCTTGGGGAATCCATCTGTACCAATGCAGAAGCAACTTCTCTGTAATTTAGAATCTTAAACACTTGCCTGAAGCCCAGAGAGATTAGATGAGTTGTCCAGGGTCAAGCAGCCAGTGTGTGTCACAATCAGGTCTTGGCCCTAGGCCTTTTTGACTCTACAAGCTGGTTCTCCACCTGACATACTATAAATATCCGATAAAATGCACTCCTATTTTAGCACACAATTTCTTCACTATTCACCAATTTGCAAAGCTTGCTTTTTAAGGTTTGAGGTCTATACCAACCTTCAGTTTCTCCTCATTCAATATGATGATGCCTTTCTTTTTAGCTTGTTATATCATCCCAGGATACATCTCTAACTTAGATGTAGTGCCAGAAAAAAAAAAGCAAATGATAGTTCATGAACAGGAAACAGATTAACAGAGGTGAGAGGATATTCTTATTCTCTGCATGAATGAGTTTTCTTCTTTATAGAGTTGGAAAGTTGACATCACTTAGTGAATAGAATACTGAATGGAATGAAGGAAGCTTTTAGTTCCAGAAATCACTTCTGATTCTTGCAATTCCTCTAACTACTGGCAAATCGTTTAACCTCTCTGGGTATCCTGTTCTTTGTGTGTAAAATGGGAAAAATTAAAGGATCTCCTTCACCCTGCTGTGGTGAGTGTCAAGGATAATGATGTCTGTGAAAAGCTCTGGGATTTTAATGTGATATATAAAATATCTGTCCTTAATGTTCTAAAGAAATGTCAGATGTTGTTGCTTTTATAGGATTTAACCCAGAGGAGCTTTTCATCAATAAATAGTTTATCATCAAAAAACTGTTTGTTATTTGCCTGCTTAGTTCTGATATCACATTATATATGACTGATCCCTGGTTTTATGAGATTCAGAAAGTCCATAAGGAGTAAGTATATTTTCTAAGTCACATATAAAGACTTGTCCACCACCCCAGGGAATTGTGTGTATTTTTTTTAATTTAATTATAGTTTCTTTATTTTCAAAACATATGTGTGGATAACTTTTCAACATTGTCCCTTGCAAAATCTTGTTTTAAATTTTTACCCCTTCCCTCCCTTAGATGACAAATAATCCAATATGTGTTAAACATGTGCAATTTTTCAATACATATTTCCACAATTATCATGTTACACAAGAAAAGTCAGATAAAAAAGGAAAGAGAAATGAGAAAGAAAACAAAATGCAAGCAAACAACAACAAAAAGAGTAAAAATTCTATGTTATATCCACACTCAATTCCCACAGTCCTTTCTTTGGGTGCAATTGGCTCTCTTCATCACAACAATATTGGAACTGACCTCAATCATCTCATTGTTGAAAAGAATCACGTCTATAAGAATTAATCTTTGTATAATCTTGTTTCCATGTACAATGATCTCCTGGTTCTACTCATTTCATTTAGCATCAGTTCAATTAAGTCTTTCCAGGCCTCTCTGAAATCATCCTGCTGATAGTTTCTTATAGAACAATAATATTCCATAACATTCATATACCATAATTTATTCAGCCACTCTCCAATTGATGGGCATCCATTCAGTTTCCAGTTTCTAGCCACTACAAAAAGGGATGCCACAAACATTTTTGCACATGTGGGTCCCTTTCCTTCCTTTATGATTTCTTTGGAATATAAGCCCAAGAGAAACACTGCTGGGTCAAAGGGTATGCATAGTTTGATAGCCTTTTGGGCATAGTTCCAAATTGCTTTCCAGAATGGTTGGATCCGTTCACATTTTCACCAACAATGTATTAGTGTCCCAGTTTTCCCACACCCCCTCCAATGTTTGTCATATTTTCTGTCATCTTAGCCAATCTAAGAGGTATGTAGTGATACCTCAGAGTTATCTTAATTTGCATTTCTCTGATCAATAGTGATTTAGAGCACCTTTTTATATGACTACAAACAGTTTCAATTTCTTCATTTGAAAACTGTTCATATGCTTTGATCATTTCTCAATTGGAGAATTGCTTGAGTTCTTATAAAATTGAGTGAATTCTCTATATATTTTAGAAATGAGACCTTTATCAGAACCCTTGAATTAAAATTTTTTTCCGAGTTTATGGCTTCCTTTCTACTCTTGTCCACATTGGTTTTGTTTGTGCAAAAACTTTTTAATTTATTATAATCAAAATTATCCATTTTGTATTCAAGAATGTACTCTAGTTCTTCTTTGGCCACAAATTCCTTCCTTCTCCACAGATCTGAGAGGTAAACTATCCTTTGTTCTTCTAATTTGCTTATAATATCACTCTTTATGCCTAAATGCATGAACCCCTTTTGACATTATTTTGATATGGAGTGTTAGTTGTGGGTCAATGGCTAGTTTCTGCCATACTAATTTCCAATTTTCCTTGCAGTTTTTGTCAAATACTGAGTTCTTATCCCAAAAGCTGGGGTCTTTGGGTTTTTCAAACACTAGATTCCTATAACCATTGACTATTTTGTCCTGTGAACCTAACTTATTCCACTGAACAACTACTCTGTTTCTTAGCCAGTAAAAAATGGTTTTGATGACCACTGCTTTATAATATAGTTTTAGATCCAGTTAAACTAAACCACCTTCATTTGCATTTTTTTCATTAATTCCCTTGAAATTCTTGACTTTTTGTTCTTCCAGATGAACTTTGTTACTTTTTTTTCTAGATATGTAAAATAATTTCTTGGGAGTTTCATTTGTATGGCACTGAATAAGTAGGTTAATTTAGTAAATAGTAGATTAATTTAAATTATTGTCATTTTTATTATATGAGCTTACTATCCATGAGGACTTGATATTTTGACAATTGATTAGATCTGACTTTATTTGTGTGGAAAGTGTTTTGTAATTGTGTTCATATAGTTCTTGACTTTCCCTTGGCAGGTAGGTTCCCAAATATTTTATATTATCTATATTTATTTTAAATGGATTTTCTCTTTGTATTTCTTGCTGCTGGGCTTTTATGGTAATATATAGAAATGCTAATGATTTGTGTGGATTTATTTTGTATCTTGCCACTTTGCCAAAGTTGTGAATTGTTTCTAATAATTTTTTAGTTAAGTCTCTAGGGTACTCTAAGTATACCATCATGTCATCTGCAAAGAATGATAATTTGGTTTCCTCATTGCATACTCTAAATCCTTTAATCTCCTTTTCTTCTCTTATTGCCGAAGCTAACATTTCTAATACAATATTGAATAGTAATAGTGATAGTGGGCAACCTTGTTTCACCCTGATCTTATTGGGAATGATTCTAGTTTGTCCCCAATATATATGATGCTTGCTGATGGTTTTAAACAGATGCATGCTACTGATCATTTTAAGGAAAACTCCATTTATTCCTATATTCTCTGGGTATACTGGGTATTGGATTTTATCAAATGATTTTTCTGCATCTATTAAGATAATAATATGATTTTTTTAGCTTGGTTATTGATATACTCAATTGTGCTGATAGTTTTTCTAATACTGAACAAGCCCTGCATTCCTGGTATAAATCCTCCTTAATTTTAGTATATTATCCTGGGAATGACTTGCTGTAATCTCTTTGCTAATATTTTATTTAAAATTTTTGCATCAATATTCATTAAGGAAATTGGTCTATAATTTTCTTTCTCTGCTTTGACCCTCCCTGGTTTCAGTATCAGCACCACATATGTGTCATAAAAGGAATTTGTTAGGACTCCTTCTTTACCTATTTTTCAAATAGTTTGCATAGTATTGAAATTAATAGTTCTTTAAATGTTTTATAGAATTCACATGTAAATCCATCTAGCCCTGGAACATTTTTTCTTAGGGAGCTGATTAAGTTGTTCAATTCCTTTTTCCAAAATGGGACTACTTAAGTAATTTATTTCCTCTTTTGTTAATTTGAGCAATATGTATTTTTGTAAGTATTCCTCCATTTTGCTTAGATTATCAGATTTATTGCATATAGTTAGGCAAAATAACTCCTAATTATTGTTCTAATGTCCTCTCCATTAGTGGAAAGTTCTCCCTTTTCATTTTTGATACTAATAATTTGACTTTCTTCTTTACTTTTTCTAATACAACTAAAGGTGTATCTATTTTGTTGTTTTTTCATAAAACCAACTCTTAGTTTTGTTTATTAATTCAATAGTTTTCTTACTTTCAGTTTTATTAATCTCCTTTCTTATTTTCAAAATTTCAAATTTTGTATTTAATTGGGGGATTTAATTAGTTCTTTTTCTAGCTTTTTTAGTTGCAAGCCTAATTAATGGATTTTCTCTTTCTCTATTTTATGCAAGTAAGCATCTAGAAATATAAAACTTCCCCTAATACCTGCTTTGGCCACATCCAATAAATTTTTTTCTGTTGTCTCATTATTTTCATTCTCTTGGATGAAATTACCCATTGTGTTTATGATTTATTGTTTCACCCACTCATTCTTTAGCATTCGATTATTTAGTTTCCAATTATTTTTTGGTCTATTTTCCCCTAGTTTTTTATTGCCTGAAAATTTTGTTACATCATGATCTGAAAAAAATGCACTTATTCTGCTTTTCTGCATTTGATTTTGAGGTTTTTATGCCCTAATACATGATTAATTTTTGTACAGGTTCCATGTACTCCTGAGAAAAAAGTATATTCCTTTCTGTCTCCATTCAATTTTATCCAAAGGTCTATCATACCTAACTTTTCTAGAATTCTATTTACCTCTTTAACTCCTTTCTTATTTATTTTGTTGTTCAAATTATCTAGTTCTGAGAGAAGAAGGTTGAGATCCCCTACTAGTATAGTTTTGCTGTTTAATTCTTCTTGCAACTCTCTCAACTTCTCCTCTAGGAATCTGAATGCTATGCCATTTGGTTCATATATGTATAGTATTGATATTGCTTCATTATCTGTGGTTCCTTTAAGTAGGATATAGTTCCCTTCCTTATCTCTTTTAATTGTATGTATTTTTGCTTTTACTTGATCTGAGATTAGGATTGCTACCCCTGCTTTTTTAACTTCACATGAAGCATAATAGATTCTGCTCCAGAATCTATTTCACCTTTATTCTGAATATATCACTCTGCTTGAAATGTGTTTCTTGTAAACAACAAATTGTAGTATTCTGGCTTTTAATCCAGTCTGCTATCTGCTTCCATTTATGAGAGAGTTCATCCCATTCACATTCAAAGTTAAATTTACCAATTCTGTATTTTCTGCCATCTTGTTTTCCCCCAATTATGCTTTTCTCTTTCCTTTCCCCCTTTCCCACCTCCTTAGAATTTTGCTTCTGACCACCCCCTCCCTCAAACAGTCCTCCCCTTTTACAATTCTTTCCCCTTTCCTAAAACTTTTCCTTTCTACTTCTGTTCTCCTTTCTATTAGCCTTCTCCTTTCCTTTTCCTTTTCCCCTCATACTTCCCTATAGGGTGAGATAAGCTTTTCTGTGAAGTTAAATAAGTCTGATATTTTCTCTTTGAGTCAAATCTGATGAGAATAAAATCCACACAATGCTCATTCCCCTCCCTTCTTTCTCTCAATTTTAATACATCTTTTTTGTCTCTTCATGAGACGCAATTTAATACATTTTAATTCCATTTTCCTCTTCTTCCAGTAGAATCATTTTTCCTCCTCTAGTTTCTTTTTTATATAAATACAATAAAATCAAATTATACCTGCATCCTCTAAGTATACCCATAATAGAGATACAAATCTCAAGAATTAAACATATCTTCTTCTCATATAGGAATATAAGATCTTGGCTTTTAAAAGAAAATAATTTTTTTTTCATTTTTACCTTTTTATGCTTCTCTTGAAGTCTGCATTTAAAGATCAAATTTTCTATTCAGCTCTGGTCTTTTCATCAGAAATAAATGAAATTCACTTGTTTCATTGAATATCCATCTTTTTTCCCTGAAAGATAGTTGCTGAATAGTTGATTCTTGGCCACAATCCAAGTTCCTTTGCCTTTTGGAAAAATCAGATTCCATGCCCTTAATCCTTTAAAATGGAAGTTGCTAGGTACTGGGTAATCTTGATTGTGGCTCCTTAATGTTTGAATTGTTTACTTCTGGCTACTTGAAACATTTTCTCCTTGATTTGATAACCCTGAAATTTAGCTATTATGTTCCTTGGAGTTTTTATTTTGGGGTCTCTTTCAGGAATTCTTTCAATGGCTATTTTACTCTCTGATTCTAGGACATCAGGGCAGTTTTCCTTGATGATTTCCTGAAAGAGGATTTCTAGGTTCTTTTTTTCATCATGGTTTTCAGGAACTCCATTGTCTCTCCTAGATATATTTTCTTTTTTTTTTTTTTTTGCTGAGGCAATTGGGGTTAAGTGACTTGCCCAGGGTCACACAGCTGTTACGTGTCTGAGACCAGATTTGAACTCAGGTCCTCCTGACTTCAGGGCTGGTGCTCTATCCACTGAGCCACCTAGCTGCCCCCTCCTAGATATATTTTCCAGGTTTTTCCAATGAGGTATTTCACATTTTCTTCTATTTTTTTTTTCATTTTTTTGGTTTTGTTTGATTGATTCTTGAAGTCTCATTGAGTTATTCACTTCCATTTGTCAATTTTCATTTTTAATGAATTATTTTCTTCAGTTAGCTTTTTTTATCTCCTTTTGCATTTGGCCAATTGAACTTTTAAATGAAGTGCTTTGTTCATTGCATTTTTTTCACAAATTCTGTTTTTCAGTGAATTGGTTTATTTTTCATATCTATTTTGTAAGGAGTCATATGCTTTTTCCATTTGATCAAATCCATTTTTAAGGAGTTTTCTTCAGATAATTTCTGTTTTTCATTTTTCAAACTCTCTTGCAAAGTTCTCATTTACTTTCCCCATTTTTCTTCTAACTGTTTTTTAAGATGCTTTTTAAATTCTTCCAGGAGAGCCTTGAGAGATGGGGACCTCTCACAATCATCTTTTGGAGTTTAATCTGGAGATGATTTGCCTTTAGTATCCTCAGGGTATGCAATCTGTTCTTCTCTTTCTCCATAAAAGCTATCTCTGGTCAAAGTTCTTTTTGCTTTCTTGCTGATTTAAAAAAAAAAATGAAGTCTGCTCTTAGGGCAAAATGAAAATAGTCCCAAGCTTCCTCCACAGGAGACAGTCACTTTACATTTCCCTGGGGCTAGTACTGCTGACTGACTTTGGTGCTGGGTAGGTGTGGCCAGGTCCTGTGTTTTTCTGGCATTCAGAGGCTCATTATTTGTCTTTTGTATTTGCATTTAATGTCTCACAGCTAATCTGCTGATCCTCTCACTTGTAACTGGGACAGAATAGCCTAAGAGCCTCCCAGTAGATTCCCTAGTGAGCAGATACCACAATACCCTGGCTCCCTGAGTGTTTGGTCTGTGCTTAGTCATCTCCTCCAATACCCAACTGAAACAGACTTTTTCTGAAATTCTTCCAAAGTATCTTCTGTGGGAAATTTGCTGCACTCCAAATATTTGTGGGTTCTGTCACTCCAAAACTAGTTCAGAAGCTTCATCTTGGCTCTGCCCCCTTGTGTATAACTCTTGAATGACAATTCGTCCCTACATGTCATTACTCTAGATTCTGGTACCACATAGCTCTGGAACTATATGAAGGTATGCCTTGGTAAAGAGAAATGTCATGGATAAGGCACTTGTTTCAAATCCTTCCTTAGATACTTATTAGCTGTATGACCTTGGGCCAATCCCTTAAATTCTATCTTAGTTCCTAATCTATGCAATGAGGAGGTTGGATTCAATGTCCTTTAAGATCCCTTTCAGTTCTAAATCTATGATCCTATGAAGTTTTCTATTATCAGAGCAAAAGACTAGAGGGTTTTGCTTCAAATTATTTTGACTGCACTCTTACTTCTAGTCAGTGTCTATTCGCAGCATCACTGAGAAGTAGTAATATTTCTGTCTGTGAAGAAATTTTAGGTCTCTATGCAACAATGACACAATTTTAGTTTCAGCAATTTGAAGAAATGAGTAATTTGTAGGAAATAGTCCATTTCTGTTTTTCTTTGAAAGCATCTTTTGTTGGAAGCATGGCTGTTAGTTTTCTTGTATGACAGCTGTTAAATTTCATTGTATTTTTAACGTTTGGTAGGTTTATCATCAACTGGACCTAAACTAGAGGTGTCAAACAATAGAGTGGAGCTCACACCACTGTTTGAACTATATTAGAGAATAACTGAGAAGTATTTATTAAAATAAACTAAAATATAAAATAAGATAATGGTTAACATTTTTTTTTCCTAGTTGATATACAAACTGCAGCAATCTTTATGTAAGATTGAATGGCTCCACTTCTGTTTGAATTTGACACTACTAGCTCAAGCCATAATAAATTTCTCAGGATGAGACAAGGGTGCTCAAGCATGTCCCCCCTCATGTTCCACTAATGTTTCTTGAGGAATTTTGACCTGCTAAATATTTAAGTTGGCAGAAGAAAGGTGTCCAGAGTAATCCACTCTCCATATTTACTTCCTTGACTTTGAGATACGTCCATTTCTCCTTTTCTTCTGCCATCTTTTACTTCTTTACTTACCTAGTACTCTGTGATGCTTTTATTTCTTTGCTTTCCTAGATCTTACTATGGAGAAAGTGACTTTGCACCTCCAGAGTTAAAGCCTAGTTACTTTCCCAAAAGTAAGTTCTGAAAATTAGGGGAGACTGAGCCAAGATGGCAAACTGCAGACGGCATTCTCTCTCTGTGAGCTCCTGAGACCTTCCCTCAGACCCAAACAAATTGAGCCTCTCAACTGGTTCTGGAGTGAGGGCTCCATGAAACACTTGGACGACAACACACTTCTATCAAAAATCTTCTTTGAAAGAACTCCGGAGGTCAGTTTCAGATGTGCAGGTGATTGGCAGCTTGCCGCGATCAGACGCCAGGGTGCAGCTGGGGCAGAAGTCGAAGCTGGAATAGAGCAGCGGATTTTAGGCACCCAGGAAGTCCCTAGGAGATGCTTGGGCCACTTTGCTCTGCTTGTGGGCAGGTGCTTTGGCAGATCTGCCTTTGATAAAGGGTGGATTGAGAGCAGCTAAAAGTGTGGTCCTAGTGCGGATCTAGCCTGACCAGCCCACCCACCGGAAGTCAACTCAGTGAACTGCCCCAGGGCAAATTGAAACGGCTGCAGAATTCCCTGCTGGTGATTCAGACCTCAGCTCAAAAACATGAGCAAGAAGCAGAAGAGAGCTCTCACCATAGACAGCTTTTATGGAGAGAAAGTAGGGCAGACCCCAGATCCTGAGATTCTGAAAACAATCCCAGATGAAGCCACAAAGGCGGACATGAGCTGGTCCCCTTTTCAGAAGGCTTACCTGGAAGATTGCATAAAGAATCTCAAAAGAGAGTTAAAAGAAAAATGAGGAAATAAATTGAGATCAGTGCAAGAAGAAAATAACGCTCTGCAACAGAGATGTGAAAAACTGGAACTTGATTACAGCCAAGAATAAGTTATCCAGCAAAAATGAGCATCATCTTCCAGGGAAGAAGATGGTCATTCAATGATATAGGAAAATTTCACCTATTTCTAATGAAAAGACCAGATCTGAACAAAAAATTTGACCTCCAAATACAGAACTCAAGAGAAGCATAAAAAGGTAAAAAGGAAAGAACTCTTGAGAACTATATTTCTACTATGGGTATCCTTAAAGAATGGGGGTATAATTTGATTTTACTTTGATAATAATGGAAAAGAAATTAGAGGTGAAATGGATATCATACAGAAAAAAGGGGGGAAAGGAGGCAAAATAAAGTAAAAAAAGGAGGTAAAATAAGGCAAAATCTCATAAAGAGACATAGAAGATCTAATATAATTGAGGGAAAGCAGGGAGGGTGATGAGTATAGTGTAAACCTTACTATCACTAGATTGGACTCTAAGAGAATATATCAGACACATTTGGCTTCAAAGAAAGGCCTGACCCTCCTTGTGGGAAGGTGGGAGGGAAAGGAGGAAAGGAAAGGGATAGACTGATAGAAGGATTAAAGGAAAGGTGTAAAGGGGAGGAAGGGGTTCTAAAGGGGGGAGGACTGTGGGAGGGAGATGTCATCAAAAATAAATTACTGGGGAGGGGGGAAGGGAGAGAGGGGAAAGGGAAGAGAAAATCATCATTCTGGGTAAATAAGATGGCAGGGAATACAGATATAGTTATTTTAACTATGAATGTGAATGGGATGAACTCTCCCATAAAACGGAAGTGGGTAGCAGACTGGATTAAAAGCCAGAATCCTACAATATGTTGTTTACAAGAAACACATCTAAAACATAGAGATACATACAGAGTGAAATTAAAGGGCTGGAGCAGAATCTTTTATGTTTCAGGTGAACAAAGAAAGGCAGGGGTAGCAATCCTTATCTCGGATCAAGTAAAAGCAAAAATAGATCTAATTAAAAGAGATAAGGAAGGAAACTATATTTTACTAAAGGGTACCATAGACAATGAAGCAGTATCAATACTAAACATATATGCACCAAGTGGTATAGCATCCAAATTGCTAGAGGAGAAACTAACAGAGATGCAAGGAGAAATAGACAGTAAAACTATACTAGTGGGGGATCTCAACCTTGCTCTCTCAGAATTAGATAAATCAAACCACAAAATAAATAAGAAAGAAGTTAGGGTAAACAAAAGGCTAGAAAAGTTAGGTATGATAGATCTCTGGAAGAAATTGAATGGTGATAGAAGGGAGTATACTTTTTTCTCAGGGGTTCATGGAACTTATACGAAAATTGATCATGTGTTAGGGCATAAAAACCTCAAAATCAAATGCAGAAAAGCAGAAATAATAAATGCATCCTTTTCAGATCATGATGCAATAAAACTCACATGTAATATAAGGCCAGGAGAAAACAGACAACAAGTTAATTGGAAATTAAATAATCTAATCCTGAAGAATGAATGGGTGAAAGATCAAATTATAGATGCAATCGATAATTTCATCCAGGAGAATGACAATAATGAGACAACATACCAAAATTTGTGGGATACGGCCAAAGCTATTATAAGGGATAATTTTATATCTCTAAATGCTTACTTGCATAAAACAGAGAAAGAGAAGATTAATGAACTGGGCTTACAATTTAAAAAGCTAGAAAAAGACCAAATTAAAAACCCTCAAATAAATACCAAATTGGAAATTCTGAAAATAAAAGGGGAGATTAATAAAATTGAAAATAAGAAAACTATTGAATTAATAAATAAAACTAAGAGTTGGTTTTATGAAAAAACTAACAAAATAGATAAGCCTTTAGTTAATTTGATTAGAAAAAGGAAAGAGGAAAATCAAATTGTTAGTCTCAAAAATGATAAGGGAGAACTTTCCTCCAATGAAGAGGAAATTATAGAAATAATTAGGAGTTTCTTTGACCAACTTTATGCCAATAAATTTGATAATGTAAATGAAATGAAGGAATATCTACAAAAATATAGATTGCCTAGGTTAACAGAAGAGGAAATAAATTATTTAAATAGCCCTATTTCGGAAAAAGAAATAGAACAAGCTATTAATCAACTCCCTAAGAAAAAATCTCCAGGACCAGATGGATTTACATGTGAATTCTACCAAACATTCAAAGAACAATTAATCCCAATACTATATAAACTATTTGAAAAAAATAGGGAAAGAAGGTGTACTACCAAATTCCTTCTATGACACAAATATGGTGCTGATAGCTAAACCAGGTAGGGAGAAAACTGAGAAAGGAAACTATAAACCCATTTCCCTAATGAATATTGATGCAAAAATTTTAAATAAGATTTTAGCAACGAGATTGCAGAAAGTTATCTCCAGGATAATACACCATGACCAAGTAGGATTTATACCAGGAATGCAGAGCTGGTTCAATATTAGGAAAACTATTAGCGTAATCAGTTATATTAATAACCAAATTAACAAAAACCATATGATTATCTCAATAGATGCAGAAAAAGCTTTTGATAAAATCCAACACCCATTCCTATTAAAAACACTGTAGAGTATAGGAATAAATGGGCTTTTCCTTAAAACGATTAGTAGTATCTACTTAAAACCATCAGCAAGCATAATAGGTAATGGAGTCAAACTAGAACTATTCCCAATAAGATCAGGAGTGAAACAAGGCTGCCCATTGTCACCATTATTATTTAATATTGTCTTAGAAATGTTAGCTTTGGCAGTAAGAGAAGAAAAAGAGATTAAATGAATTAGAGTAGGTAATGAGGAAACCAAATTATCACTCTTTGCAGATGACATGATGGTATACTCAGAGAACCCTAGAAGCTCGACTAAAAAATTACTAGAAACAATTCACAACTTTTGCAAAGTTGCAGGATATAAAATAAATCCACATAAATCATCAGCATTTTTATATATTACCAATAAAGTTCAGCAGCAAGAGATACAAAAAGAAATTCCTTTCAAAATAACTGTTGATAGTATAAAATATTTGGGAATCTGTCTGCCAAGAGAAAGTCAGGAAGTATATGAACTAAACTACAAAACACTTTCCACACAAATCAAATCAGACCAAGTCAATTGGAAAAACATAAAATGCTCATGGGTAGGCCGAGAGAATATAATAAAAATGACAATACTACCCAAACTAATTTACTTATTTAGTGCCATACCAATCAAACTCCCAGGAAATTATTTTCAGATCTAGAAAAAATAGTAGCAAAATTCATTTGGGAGAACAAAAGATCAAGAGTTTCAAGAGAATTAATGAAAAAAAAGGTTGATGATGGTGGACTTGCTGTACCAGATCTAAAACTATATTATAAAGCAGCAGTCATCAAAACCATTTGGTACTGGCTAAAAAAGAGAGTAGTCGATCAATGGCATAGGATAGAATCACAGGACAAACTAGGCAATAACTAGAGCAATATAGTCTTTGATAAACCCAAAGACCCCAGCTTCTGGGATAAGTACTCAGTATTTGACAAAAAATTACTGGGAAAATTGGAAACTATTGTGGAAGAAATTAGGGCTTGACCCACATCTAACACCACATACCAAGATAAGATCTAAATGGGTTCATGATCTGGATATAAAGAGTGATATTATAAGTAAATTAGAGGAACATAATATAGTTTACCTCTCAGACCTGTGGAGATGGAATAAATTTATGTCCAAAGAAGAACTGGAACTCTTAATTGAACACCAGATAGATAACTTTGACTATATTAAGTTAAAAAGTTTTTGTACAAACAAAACCAATGCAGTCAAGAATAGGAGGGAAGCAATAAATCGGGAAATCATCTTTACATTTAAGGGTTCTGATAAAGGCCTCATTTCTAAAATATATAGAGAATTGTCTCATATTTATAAGAATTCAAACCATTCTCCAATTGATAAATGGTCAAAGGATATGAACAGACAATTTTCAGAGGATGAAATTAAAACTATTTGTAGTCATATGAAAAGGTGCTCCAAATCACTATTGATCAGAGAAATGCAAATCAAGACAACCCTGAGGTACCACTACACACCTGTCAGATTGGCTAAAATGACAGGAAAAGTTAATGATGAATGTTGGAGGAGATGTGGGAAGGCTGGGACACTGATGCATTGTTGGTGGAACTGTGAATGGATACAACCATTCTGGAGAGCAATTTGGAGCTATGCTCAAAAAGTTATCAAACTCTGCATACCCTTTGACCCAGCAGCATTTCTATTGGGCTTATATCCAAAGAAATCATAAAGGAAGGAAAGGGACCCACATGTACAAAAATGTTTGTGGCAGCCCTTTTTGTAGTGGCAAGAAACTGGAAACTGAATGGATACCCTTCAATTGGAGAATGGCTGAATAAATTATGGTATATGAATGTTATGGAATATTATTGCTCTGTAAGAAACGACCAGCAGGACGATTTCAGAGAGGCCTGGAGAGACTTACATGAACTGATGCTGAGTGAAATCAGCAGAACCAGGAGATCATTATACACGGCAACAACAATACTATATGACGATCAATTCTGATGGACATGGCTCTCTACAACAATGAAATGTTTCAAACCACTTCCAGTTGTTCAGTGAAGAAAGTCATATACACCCAAGAGAGAGGGATGTGAAATGTGGACCACAACATAACATTCCCATACTCTTGATTGATGTTTGCTTACATTGTTTTTCCTTTATCTGATGTTTCTTTCTTGTAGATGCAATTTTTCCTGCACAACAATGTTGTGTGGAAATATGTATACATATATTCGATTTGTCAAGTATTTTAACATAATTAACATGTAATGGATATCCTACCATCTAGGGGAGGGGTGGGGACTAGGGGAGATAAATTTGTAACGGAAAGCTTTGTAAGGGTCAATGTTGAAGAATTACCCATATATATGTTTTGCAAATAAAAAAATAAAATTTAAATTTAAAAAAAAGTTCTGAAAATTAGATTACAGACCACAACTCTGACTATAAATAGTTCCAGGGCATGAAATATGAAAGCCTTCCAATATATCTAGACAAACCGCATCTCTGAGAATCACTGAATTGGGAGTTAACCAGTCAGTGTACTTGGAACAGAAGGATGATTTTCTTTGGATTGTAGATGTTCCGGATCAGGGCTAATTCAGATCAGAGTAGTGGTACAGAGTTGACATTGGAATAAAATGAAATACTCATAGGTGATTTACAATTTAGTTTAAGAAAATCTTTAACTTGGAAATATGGTAAGGATAATATGGGAAATATATTCAGCAAGATTTCTGTTGGAAGGAGCTTTCCTTCCTCCATTTTGTCATAGTAGCACATTCTTGTCAGAATTCAGTGTCTAGTTAGACAAAATACCAACTCCTTGTGTGCTGAGGTTTTGTACTTAGGTGATAAGAAGCTATATAAAAAATATTGAGGCTTATTTTTTGGACCAATTAGGCCTTTGAGAATGATTTTATTACTTTTTATGGGAAAAACTAACCTAGTCTATGAGACAGTGACTATAGGAGATATTTCTTTTTCCACAGTAGGTTAGGCTTTTATTTGAGCTAGTCTTGTGCATTTCATGTCCCCAGAGGTCATAAACCTGGCATAGAATGGGAAAGATTATTGTCACATCCAAACTTCAAGAAGGATCTAATTCTTTTGCCTAACACATAGAGAATGGAGAGGCTTAATGAAGACATGACAGGATGTCATTTGTTGTGTCGTAGCTGCATTTGGG
This sequence comes from Myrmecobius fasciatus, assembly GCA_023553655.1. Taxonomy (NCBI): domain Eukaryota; kingdom Metazoa; phylum Chordata; class Mammalia; order Dasyuromorphia; family Myrmecobiidae; genus Myrmecobius; species Myrmecobius fasciatus. Next base: position 245,995 of record JAJPUD010000602.1, on the reverse strand, counting down.
AATTTAACGTCTTCATCTGGAAATTGATACAAAGTGGGGGGGGTGGAAAAATTTCACTGAGCAAGATTCCAAAATGTTGGTACATTGTGGAAAATAAGAAATATCATCTCTTGTCTCCCTTCAAATTGGAAATAAAGTGTGCCTTGCTTCTGGGTACTTCTGGACTTTGGTGTAGCATTCTCTTTTGCTTTTATATCACCTAGTTTTCTCCTTATATACTTTCTCAGTCCTCTCCCAAAGTGAAAGCTCTTATAAAATATTTTTTGAGAGAAAGAAAAAGTAATCAGCAAAAGCAATCAAGACACTGGAAAATGTCTGACATATGACATATTCCACATTCATGGATTACTCTTCCTACAACCAGAAGCAAATTTTTCTCCAAATGCAAAACAATGGGAAGAAATAATGTTCTTATATCTATCCTTTGGGTCCAAATTTAGGCATTTGGGTTTGACAACATTGTTTCTATTATTTTGTATTTCTGTTTTTTCATTTTATATTGTTAAAGTCATTGTGTGCATTGTTTTCCTGACAGTTTTCTTTGAATTAGTTCACATAAGTTTTTCCCAAACTTCTCTGCACTCATCATGCTTGTCATTCTTATGATGGCAAACATAATAGCATTTCATCATTTATGCATTACAGTTTATTTAGCCATTATACAATGACATCTATCTATTTGATTTTTAGTTATTTTCTTTCACAAAAAAGTACCACTGGAAATATTCTGGCATATATGATCCTTTTCTTTTTTGTAAGTTCCTTTCTTAGGCTATATAGCATATATAGGTTATCTCTCTGAATCAAAGGTTATGGACAATTTAGTGACTTTATTTGTATAATTTAACATTGTTTTCCAAAATGGTTATGTCAATTCACAGCTCTCCCAACAATTCATTAATGTTCATTATCCTTTCACAGCCCATTCAATATTTACTATTTCTAACTTTTGCCATCTTTGCAAATATTTTGAGAGTCTGATTAAAGATAAGGGTTGTTTTAATATGCACTTCTTTTATTATTAATGATAAGGAACATTCTTTCCAATTCTTGCTAAGAATTTCTAATTATGAGAATTATTTATTAATATCCTTGTCTACTTATCTATTGGGAGATGACTTTTAGTCATATATAGATATAGGTATAGATATTTTCTCTTAGTTGCCTATCAAACCTTTAACAGAGATATTTGATAAAAAAAAAAAAAGACTTTTTTCACCAGTCCGTTTCCTTTTTTCCTAAATGCATTTATTTTGTTTGCACAAGCTTTTCTGCTATACAAATAACCAAAAATATAAAGTTTTGGATTTATATTTATCACTTATTTATTTAAGAATTCACTTCCTACTCATAGCTATGAAATGTAGTATGATCTAGTTCTCTTCTAACTTTTCTGTTAGGAACTTTAATGGAAGTCACATAGATGTTTTGAAATGATTGTAGAATATAATGTAAAACATTCTTCTAAATCTAATTTCTGCTGGGCTGCTTTTCAGTTTTCCTATAAATTTTTATCAAATAAGAAGTTGTTTTCTTTGTCTTACTTGTTTTCATATTTATCAACTCTAGTATTGTGTTCATTTCTTTTTGATTCCTCCTTGTTTAGTCTTTTCCATTGATCAACTTTCTACCTTAAAAATAGTGTCAAATGGCTTTGATGAGTGCTGCTTTATAATATAGTTTGAGGTTTGGTAGTATTATTTCCTCTTCATTCCTATTTTTTATTCTATTAATATTCTAAGAGTTTTGTTTCCCCAAATTAATTTTGTAATTATTTTCTCTTACTGAACAAAATATTGCTTTGGTAGTTTGATTGGTATCATTGTCATTTTTTAAATACTGATATAGCCTAGCCATGAACACTAAATATTTCCACGATATTTTAATCATTCTTTTTCTTTTTTTTGAGGAAAAGTATGGACAATATAAATGTCTCATTTAACTACCAGAAATAAAATGTATGAAAAAGTACATGTTTTTTTTCTTCAGACAATTTGACTATAATTTGCAAGTAGGATTTTTTTCACTGAACTTATTGATAATATAAATTTTTACTTAAATTTGCTGAAATTTTTACTTAAAACTGCACTGAGATTTTTAGTACATAATGTATTTTAATCCATTTATACCACATTATCTAGTCTTATCATTCTGATCCCCCACTGCTCCCCCTCCCCCCATTCTACCCAGAGTTCTAAATCTGTACTCCTTCAGATTTCCCAGAGTTTAGCTATGTAAAGTCTTCTGGCGTGGAGATAATGTATTTCTTCAATCAATCACACTGTTCTTTCTCAATCAAAAAGGATTTCATATTTTGTCATGTGTTCATCACACATGGCCACAATTTTACAATATTTAAAACTTCATTATCACATTAAAGCCCTTACAACCTGTGACTAAATACTCTTAACGATATCAGCAGAGCTGATGAATAATGAATCATATAACTCCAAAAATGATAAGCAATGAAAGCATATTGTTTGTACTTTATCAATTAAAATGGCAAGGACTACTGTCAACATCTGAAAAGCATATTCTTTATCATGGTAGTAGAATATAAGTTCCTTGGGAACAGGACTTTGTTTATTTTTGTTTTTATATTCCCATTGTACATTGAAAGCATGCAATAAATAGAAGTTGAATTGAACTTGAATTATCAAAAAAAATTTATCTCATCTCATTTTATTCTCACACCATTCTTAGGAAGAAAAAATGGTGTTTTCAAACCAATTTTCCCTTTTTTTTCCCCAAAAATACAAACATTTATTTTTTTCTCCCTCCCTTTCACTCTCCTTTTGAACAACAAAACAAAATAAAGAAAAGCAAAACTCTCATAACAAATTAAGTAGTCAAGCAAAGCAAATTCCTCCACTCTCCAGCCCCATGTTGTATTTTTGAATATACCATCTCTTAAGTCAGGAAGTAGAATCATGATTTGTCCTTACATTGATCAGAGTTCTAATGCTTTTCAAAGTTGTTTTTCTTTATAATGTTGTTGTTGAGTAAATTGTTTTAGCTCTGTTTACTTTGCTCTACATCAGTTCATAGAACCCTTCCCAGTTGTTAGTCAAACTTACATCTGGAAGGACTTTTCGAGGTTATCCAATACAATTCCTTCTTTTTACAGATAAGGAACTGAGGCCCAGGGAAGTTAAATTATTTTTTCAAGACCACATAATTAGTAGACATTGGACTAGGATTTTAATTCAGTGCAATCTAGCGTTTTTTCCCCACTCCATCACAGTTAAATTAATATTCAACATAATATTCAATAAAATAAATTAATATTCAAACAATCTATGAATTCAATGATTTTTTATCACCAATGCCTCTCTTTTGTGTCACTCCCTCTCTGTCCTATCACTGCAGAAGCTGAAAGGTATTGCACAAAATTATAAATTATTTCGTATTTTTCTGGTAAATAAGTGGCTGTGGATATAACTCTCTCTGTGCTTAACTTGGCTCATCCTCAAACAGCAGACACCATCTGTCACTGAAACTATACATGAAGCCTTTTTATTTTAGAAGAACCTGCAGGAGTGTGCACTCATATGGTACAGACTTTGGGAACCCAGTTTTCCCCTCCATGTCATGGTGAGACTTTGAACTATAACTGTTGTATATTGACTAATTAATGGGAAGATTGCCTTAATAGTATTTGGCTCCATTCTCTGTTATTATTTAATTTATTTAATTTAAATACAGAGGAAACAAGATTATCCTTATTTGGTGATGAGATGATATTTTACCTAGAAAATCTCAGGGAATCAGCAAAGAGACTAATTGAGACAATGAATAGTTTTAAGAATGTTGGAGACCACATAAACCCTCAGAAATTGATGCTTTTCTATATAACAATTCCAAAATCCAGGAAGTAAAACAGAAAGGAAAGTATCATGTAGAATAATTATAAAATGCATACAATATTTGGTAGTCAATCTACCAAAGCACACTTGATATATGAGCCTTCATCACAAAAATACTCCCTAAGGAAAGAAAGACAGGCATCCATCCTGGGGCATCTACGATAGAAAGGTTCTGAGCAGCATCCAAAAATGGAGCAGTCCAAGAGTCTCATAGCAACAGAAAAGGCAGGGTGGGAAGAGTGGGCACCAGCATCTGGGCATCCCCTATTCTTTGAGCATTAGGAACTTGACATAAATTAACACATACCTTTGTATTTAATGCCTTCTATGCAAAGGGTAACACGGAAATGGTGAAAAATACACTGGAAAATATGATTAAAAAATAGAAGATAAAGATTTGAGGATTACTTGGAAATTTCATACTATGTAGCACAAATACTACCTTTAAGAAGAAATTTGGAAAGTACTAAACATTTTATATTCACATGCCCACACACATTTTACAATTGAGGAAACTGAAATAAATCAAGATTAAATGACTTTCCCTTTACTAGCAAGTAGTAAATAACCTACTAGATGTCTTAAACTAGATTTAAACTCAGGTTTTCCAGCTGGCAAGCCCAGTCCCCTGTGTTGTGCTACCTAGCTGCCTCAGCTTACAATCAATGACTAGTTAGTGAGATAGTAATCATTTCAGAATAAATTTGGTACAGCCCCATGTTTGGCTGATTAAGGTAAAGATCAAAATTAATATCAAATTGGAAAAGAAGAAATTTTTATTGAACTGGATCTATTAATTTATCAGCATAAGACACTCATTGTAATGAACTTCCATTGCTGATTCAGGTTGAAAATTGCCTTGAGATCCTGAGAGGTTGTGACTTACACAGTTTTACAGACATTATATACATATATTGTATATATATATATACACATATATACATATATACATACACACACACATATATATACACATATATACATTTATATATACACACACTCATAAAGGTAGCAATGTCTTTATGACTTCAAGAACAGCTATCAAAACTACTTCTATGAAAAGAGAAAAGGCTAGCATAAAGTGAGGGGAAGATATTGTCAATAATTTAACAACTCTAATCTGATTTGTTTTTTAATTAGTTTTTTTTCAATCAACAGTAATTTGTCTTCTCTCTCTTTCACCTCTTATTTCCCCATCTGAAAAAGAAAGAAAAACAAGACCCCTATTAGAAGTATGTTTAGTAAGGCATTGTCATGTAGAAAATATAAATTTGTCTCAGTCTACACTCTGTGACTATTACTTCTCTATGAGCAGGTGGATGGTCATGCTTGATCACTGCATTGATCAGTGTTCCTAAGGTTTTCAAAGCCATCTGTCTTTACATTTTTGTTATCTGTTTATAAATCATTTAACTGCTAATGCTAATCAGTTTATAAATCATCATCTCACTTTGCATCGATTTATCCAAGTCTTTTGAAACTTCTGAAAGTTCTCTGAAACCATCTCCACAAATCCTTCATAATATTCAATCATTTATACATAATAATTTGTTCAGCCATTTCCCAATTGGTAGGCACTGTCTCATTTTCTAATTCTCTTTCACTACTAAAAGAACTGCTATAAGTTTCTTTGGTTAGAGTTAATTTTGCTTAGGATTAATCCTTCCTTTAATCTACCATCCCTTTTATTCTCCCTTTCTTCCTTCCCCCCTGTTTTCTAGTTGAATGAAATGCCTTTCTTTATACATCTCTGTGGGTATGTTTTCTCTTCCTTTTAACCAGTTCAGATGATAATGAGGCTCATTTGGAGATTTCTTTCAGGAGATGACTTGCAGATATTTTTATGGTTTTTTTTTTCTATTTTATCTTTTACTTCTCTCTCAGGCCAAATTTAGTCTAATTGTTTTATTCAGTCCATGAGCTAAGAATGTTTTGTTTGTTTGTTTTTGGGTTTTTTTATGTTTTAAAGTATAGTATTTTAAAAAATCAATCTAAATTTTTCTAAAAAGATCTATTCTAAACGATCTGAATAATTTTATGATTTCTCAAAATATGATTTCTAGATTTTTTTGTTATAGCTTTGAAGTAGTCCAATGATTCTTAAATTACAACTATATTCTTGTCCACTCACAGTTTGTACCATGTTCTAACCTATTTATACAAACTGTTGACTCTGACCAGCACTAAATGAGTGAAGGTTAAATATTGACTCTGGCTGTCACAATTACCTAGAAGGACTTGACTGATATAAAATTGTCACAATGAAGATATTAAAATAACCATCAATTGCCTTAGCCAATGAGAGAGACAGACAGACAGACAGATGGATGGATGGATGGATGGACAGAGGGACAGAGACAGACAGGTAGACAGAGGGACAGAAAGACAGACAGAAAGACAGAGGCAGAGACAGAGAGATAGAGTGAGAAAGGGAGGAAGGGAAGGGGAGATAAAGAAAAGGAGGGAAGGAAAGAGGGAGGGAGAGAAGGAAAGAGAGAGTAAATATCAGGAGCTTAGAGTGCTAAGTAATTTGCACAAATAAATGCATGGTGAAGTTTACAGCAGCACCATACAATAGCCATTATGAAGGACCCAATCAAGTACTTAATTGCACATCATATCTGAATGGACCATTTCTAACATCTTACTCCTCTTCATAAGAGAAAGAGGGGAGGCCAGGAGTGACATAGGGGAATCTAGAACTTAAGACAAATGCAGTGAGGTAGAAGATGGAAAGAAAATTCTAGGGCACAGAAAGTAGGCCAGTTTAACTGGAATGAAGAATGTGAAAAGGCAACAAGGTAAAATAAATCAGGAAAGAAAGGCTTAAGTCAGGAAATGCTCATGTGACATGTGAAGAACAGCAAAGCTAATGGGGCTGTATAAAAGCAGAAGGTAAGGAAAGTAATGTAAAATGAATCCAAAAAAAATTGTTCACATTTACCAGTACCTTATAATTCTTTATCCATGACATCAAAGATAGAAAACTAACTAAGCTGCCTTGATTGAGAATATTCCCGAGATGCATGATATTTAATAGACTCAATAGGAGATAATTTCAAATCAGGTATCCCACGTTTCTTCAGAGTGGTAAAGCAGTTGGTGGACTTTGCTATGTGCCAAGTCTGAGGACAGGCTTTCCCAAACACCATCATTAATAACCTGACTAACTTCTTCCTGTCGAAAGATCATTGAACTCAAGGTTCCTTTCCTTCTCCTACCCTTACTTCCCCATGTTCTTGCCCCTGGACATTTTGTGTTAAGCCCTTTTATGAAGTAAAAGTCACATGTCTTGAAAATTCTAGTCTCTTCATTTCTCCTATCTGTTCCCTTCTGTCCATTCACATGGCCAACACATTTGTTCAGATTTTAATCACTCATCCTCTTGGCTTTCTATTGACTTCTTCATTTCCTATAATACAAAAACAATAATATCATCTTCCCTTCTACGTATTTAGGTAAACCTGTACATATTACTGCATATGTTTTATAAATACCTACTTCTCTCCTCATTTAAGTATAAGCTCCTTGAGGGCAGGAACTGTTTCATTTTTATCTATGTATCCTCAGGACCCAACACAATATCTAGCACACAATAGGAGCTTAATAAGTACTTGATGATTAATTAAAATAAGTGGTAATAAAAATTAAGCATAGAAGAAACTATGGTAAGATAACAGAATATACCCAGTATTCAAAGAAGAGGCTGCCCATTTTAATATTATCTTATTAATCATAGAGAGACACGCAGGCTTTAAATTTCTGGTACTGTCACAAAGCTGGAGTAGCAATAGAAGAAAGAGATGGAAGTGAAACCAGGCTTATTACTTAACAAATAAGTGACAGAATTTTAATTCTGTAATTTTTTCTCTACTCAGAGTTCCTCCTGGAGGAAAATATCTTATCTTTTATTTTAGAGACTTGGAGTATTTTATCTGCTACTTTAGGAAATCAAAAATTTGATTATCTAACATAGAAAGTAAATATTTTAGAGCAGTAGGAAATCCAAAAAAGCACCAAACCATAATCCTGAGTTGCTAGAGTAGTGAAAAGATTCCTTCCAAGTTGGCCTTAACAGAATCAAGAAGTAATGTGTTAGTGAGAGAAGGAAATGATGAACAGTTTTGGAATATGTTTACCAAGCAGTTAACTGCAAAAACAGTAAATCTTGCTATTTGAATGATATGCTGCTTTCAAAGGCTCCAATGATTCCTTGGTTTCTTGTGTGCTAGTGAACTGTGTGCTCATGGTATTGTCAGAAAGGAACATATTTTGTGTGCACATATATAGTAGTAAATTAACATGAAGTGGACAGACCACATGTTGAATAATGCAATAGAACCTCTCCCTAAAATAAAGGTCATGGGTATATTGCTTGTCTGCTTCCTATCTTTTACTATTTCAGTTATTTATTGTAACTCAACTATACTGAGCCTTTTTGTAGAAGCTTTTGTTTTTCCTTGAGGAAACCCATTTTTGAACACTGGTGAAATAAAATTTGAGACTGTTGCTTATAATGAGAAATATCTTCAGCATGTTCAGTAATGTGTATTGATTTTTGCAGTTTTTACCGTGAACTTCCAAGTGACAGTGATGAGTAGAATCTCTGTACCAGATGGAAGAGAGGGCAGAAAGGTTGCAATGATAAGGGGAGAGGAGGAAGCTTTTAACAGATGCATCAAGATTCTCTTTTATTAGCTTCTCAGAGTCAGTCTTTCAGCATCTTTGGTATGAACTAGCTGCAGCCAAACATGACTCCTTTTTTTATTTGTGGTCATGAGTCTGCTCCCATATTTATGTCATTAGAAATGTTTTTTAAGAGACATTTGAGACAAATTTTTATTGTTGTAATTTTTAAGTGGACTGAGTGATTATTTTAAAATTAAATGGCCTTAATATTTTGTCTATATATATATATATATATATATATATATATATATATATGTATATATATATATATATTAGAAGGGTTTGTGGCTGCTTCCCCAAGTCCATAGCACCTTAATACTACCTCATAGAACCCCAGCCTTTCTTTCTCAGAAAACAGACTATGCCCATTTCCCCCATAAAACTTGTGGCTTATTTCCTCAAGCCCTGGTGTATCTCTGCTTTCCAAGATGATAAACTAATCCACACTACTGTGAAACTGTCCAAGGAGAAGGCACTGTGATTGATTTTGTCAGCATAGAGAGCTCCCTCCATCAACATAAATCAAAACTGTGACTTAGATAGATTCTAAACCCTCAGGCCAAAGTTCCTAACCATGACATGATGGCTAAATGACTTCCTTAGGTCTACACAGCTAATAAATGTCAAACAGTATTTGAACCCAAGTCTTCCTGACTCCAAGTCCAGCACTTTGGTTTAATGCACTGCAATGAGAAGTGTGTTAATGGGTATTAATTGTGTTAGTACCTACTTCTTCTTTCTTCTTCCTAAAATACACATTTTTGTGATGATCTTCTAGATATGTTTCAATCCAAAAAAAGATTTTTAATAACAAGAATTTCATATTCAGATCAAAGGATTGGTGCCATCTCAAGTGGGATTAAGAATTTCCAGCCTCCCAAAAAATATCTACAGCGACCCTGTCAACATAAGGCTAGTCTTGAATATCAACTTCCCAGTGGGGTAAAAAGAGTTATTTCTGAGTTATAAAAGAAGGTACTCTGTGATCAGAGAAGTTACTTATTTTCTTACCATAAACAGAACACATTCTGTTATGTTATTTATTTCTCTTATCTTGATCAATTGATATGAAACAAGAACAAATCTTTGTATTCTCCATCCAAAAAATGGCATAAAGTAAGCAGAATTTTCTGTTTCAGAAGGAAACAAGTACAAATTCAGAGTTACAGAGCTCAAAAACCATTGAAATAGAAAGTTTTTCTTGATTAGTATTTAAATAAGTAATGTTATTATATGGTGTGCTACATTAAGCATTAATGTAGAAAAAAGCATTAGAATAGAAATAAGATCTTGGTTCTGGGCCCAGCTCTGATATTACCTAGCTCAGCAACAGTAGAAAAATATAGTTTAACCCTCTGAACTTCAGTTCTTCCATCTACAATACAAGGAAGTTACACTTCTTCCCCTCTTAGTAGCCAGCTAATCAATTGAATTGAGCAAAATGTATTAATATTTAAAAGATAAGAAAAAGAAGAAAACAAACTTCTAAGTACTTAATGAGCATTATCTCATTTGATCCTGACAATAATCTTACAAAGTAAGTATTATTATTATTATTCTCATTTTACAATTAAGGAAATTAAAACTGACAGAGTGATTTGCCTACCATCATACAGCTAGTAAGTATCTGAAGTAGGTTTGAATTCATCTCTTGCTGACTCTAGAGCCAGTACTTTATTCATTATACCACCCAGCTACCTTGGAGAAAGTCTCTAACTTGAAATTCCTGTGGTAAATTCAGATGAGAGGGATTAATAATTTTTTAAATCACCAGGATGAATTGTTCTTTAGCAAGAAATGTCATGATTTGATTCAAAAAAATTCTCAAACTCTGGGAAGATAAAAGACTATAGAAAATTTAAAAGATAAAGAGATGGGGATTTAGAAGCTGTTTATTTCCAGATTAGTAAGAAGAAGATATATCTAATATATATTTTATAATTTATAATGAAAATCTCTTGATTATATAGAGAACCTATCAAATACAATTGGAAAGTATCATAACAAAAATCTGCATAATATTAGTGTGATACCAAGCTCATTACCCTAATGCAGAAAAAAAAATGCTTCTTTGTGGAAAAAAGTATATTCATAGGTTCTCTCAGAACACATGATAAACTAGTCTAAAACCTATGTAAAAACTCTGAGGACAAGCAGAAAAGCACTTTGCTAAGCAATAGTGGATAATAACAATAAAATCATGTCATTTAATTTGTTGAATATAAAGTGTTTTACAAATAGATATTATCTATGAAAAAGTTAAGATGCAAAACAGGAATCAAAAGACCATCAATACGGGCAGCTAGATGGCACAGTGAAAGAGCACCCTCCCTAAAGTCAGGATCTGAGTTCAAATCCAGCCTCAGATAATACTTACTAGCTATGTGACCCTAGGCAAGTAACTTAACCCAATTGCCTTAGTGGAAAAAAAAAAAAAAAGACCATCAATGAGTGATATCCATATGAACATGTCCAACAACAACAAAAACAAACAAACAGAATAATGGCTGAGTCAAGGTTTATGAAAATGGAAAAATTTATGATGGTTACTCAGAACCAGGTCACCAGAATTTTTTTTTTTTTTTTGCTTTTTGCTGAGGCAATTAGGGTTAAGTGACTTGCCCAAGGTCACACAGCTACAAGTATCTGAGACCAGATTTGAACTCAGGTCCTCCTGATTTCAGGGCTTGTGCTCTATCCACTGTGCCACCTGGCTGTCCCCAGGTCACCAGAATTTGTAAAAAGGTTCATCTTAAGGACCTTAGACTTAGTGATCAATGTCAATTATGTGAGGAAATGAAACTGTTCAACATGATATTTAAGGCTACATAAATTTAATACTTAACAAATTCCTAGGTAGATATGACCTGGTAGTGACTTTTACACTGCCCTCTCCCCTAAAACTCACTATCCTATATTAGTTAACAGATAAAAAATACCTATTATATTAGTAAAGAATTTTAAATATACTTGAGAACTTGAAAATACAGTACTAAATCAGAGCATTATTACAGAACAAACTATTTCCTATAACCTCCTAAGTATAATTTTTAAAATTCACTTGATCCATAAAAATTTAAGACTGCCATTTTAGTAACTGTAATCATTCCAGAGACTCATAATCCTTAAACTACTGGGAACAAAAGATTTTTCAAAACATAGAAACTTCACAGAAGAAACCAAAAAACATAAGCAACAAGATGAGATCCATGTCATCCCCACCATTCTATTTACAATAGAGTTCTACCTAGAATACATTCACTGATCCTATAGAATTTGAGCCTACATTTTAATACTTTTAGTCAATCACCAAAAACAACTATTTTATCTACCTATAAATTGTTAATAGGTAATTAAATATTAAAAAGAACAGTAGTACTCCAATATAGCTCTAGGATTGTTTCCTTTTGAACTTCATTGAAGAGAATAATAACTAGATATGATGATGATGATGAAGTATAATTTCCTCAAATCCCAAACCATTATTCATCATATGTGTACAAAGACAAAATAGGAGAATTACAACCAAGGTGATGTCTAGCAAGGACTTGATATCTTCTGAGACTACTAGACTATCTATAAAACCTGATAGAAATTATGAAATAGTACAGTCCAGACTTCCACTCCAGTAAGAGCCTCACAATTATTCCTGATTCAAAGATGGAGTAGCACAATAATGCAGGCTGGTCCTACTTGGAAGTACTGCAGTGAACATCTTCCCACAAACGTAAGTGGAACAAGTAGTCTTTCTTTGTGTTCTAGTACCGCAAGAAAGATTTATTGAAACAAATCAGAAAAACATTCTACTATTGCAAATGTAACACATATCAATATAAGGAGAAATGTTTGCTAAGAATCTCCCCCTCTTCCCTTTGCCTTTTAATCCTTTTTCCTTTAATCACATTCCCTATTCTCACACAGTATATTTCTACCGAAGGATTCCCAGATGCTAGAGATCTAGAACCTTAGCTCACTGTTACTCTTCTCTCACTCCTTTGTATACTCATTTCTGATTTGGATTTCCCCTCAAACCGTTTATACTCACCCCTTTGCAAAATCATGATCATGTTATTATGAATCTATCTTCCCCATTCCTGTCCCTAGGAAGTACAAAATTTCTATGGCACTCTAGCATTTTTTTTGTTTCAATGGAGGTGGAATGGGTTAATAATCAAAGACACCTGTGGTGGTGGAGAGATCATGGAAGAAAATTGGTGGGGCAAGAGATTAGGATGAGAATGTGCTTTTGAAATAAGATTGCAATGAGCATATTCAATCATCGATGTTTTCTCCTTTAATGGCTAAGAATACACATTTAGACACATATAGTTTATAGCCAAAAATAAATATTTCCTTTGAATGAAATTGAGGGCCTCTAATCCTATGATATAAGAAGCAAGGGCAATAGATGGATAGATGGTACTGTGATGTGTGTGTGTGTGTGTGTGTGTGTGTGTGTGTGTGTGTAATGAATAGTCTAAAGGCTTACATAGCACCAAGACAAGATCTTTCCATAGAACTAACAATAAGAAAGTCAAAAAATGTGGTTTGACTGTGTAAAATGTCATTCTAATTACAGTCCTATGAACTGCTTTCTTTTTATACCTAATGATCATCTAGCCCGAAAAATCATATAAATATTTAAATGCTTTCCTTTTTACTGCAATACCAAGCACATCTATGTGAAGGATTCAAGGGTTGTTGTTTATGTATTTTTGTTGTCTGCTCATGCAATCTGATTCTCTGATTGAAATGAAAAAATTAGAGGGAACATTGATAATTGCTACTGAAAAGATCACTCTGTATATGTTCCTGGACACCCTTTCCAACCTCACTCTATTATATAATGCCCTTTAAAGCACTGGAACAAGAATAAAAATGAGCCCTCTCCTATCCCCACACAGAGATCTTTTCCCTTAAATGTTTATTTATCTCGGTACATGTGAGAGTTCCTCAATCAAATCTTAGAACGCCATCCTTGAAGGCATAAATTGTTCCAGTTTTGTCTTTGTAATGCTAGGATAAATCAAAATGCATTATACTTGGTCAGTACTTAGTAATTATTTGTGAAGTTGAATTGAATGAATTGAAAACAATACATAGTGCTGTGCAAGAAGAGTTAAAGGATTATAGCTTTAGATACAGAAGAGTCTTTAGCAGTCATCAAATCCAAATTCTTTTAGGTTAGAGATGAAGAAACAGGTCCAGATAGGTTAAATGACTTTCTTAACGTCATACAGGCTATAAGAGTTAGAATTTGAACCTAGATTATATGACCCCACTATTGATCAGAGAAATGCAAATTAAGACAACTCTGAGGTACCACTACACACCTTTCAGATTGGCTAAAATGACAGGAAAATATAATGACGAATGCTGGAGGGGATGTGGGAAAGCTGGGACACTAATACATTGTTGGTGGAACTGAATGGATCCAACCATTCTGGAGAGCAATTTGGAACTATGCTCAAAAGGTTATCAAACTGTGCATACCCTTTGACCCAGCAGTGTTTCTATTGGGCTTATATCCCAAAGAGATCTTAAAGGAGGGAAAGGGCTCCACATGTGCAAGTTCTTGTTTGTGGCAGCCCTTTTTGTAGTGGCTAGAAACTGGAAACTGAATGGATGCCCATCAATTGGAGAGTGGCTGAATAAATTATGGTATATGAATGTTATGGAATATTATTGTTCTGTAAGAAATGACCAGCAGGACGATTTCAGAGAGGCCTGGAGAGACTTGCATGGACTGATGCTGAGTGAAACGAGCTGAACCAGGAGATCATTATACACAGCAACTACAATATTATATGATGATCAATTCTGATAGACATGGTCTCTGCAACAAAGAATTGTCTCAAACCAGTTCCAATTGTTCACTGAAAAAAACCATATACACCCAGAGAGAGGGATATGAAATGTGGACCACAATATAACATTTTCATGCTCTCTATTGAGGTTTGCTTGCATTGTGTTGCCTTTCTCTGATTTTTTTTTCTTGTAGATAGGATTTTTCTTGTACAACTTGTCAAGTATGTCAATGTTATTGACATGTAGTGGACTTCCTGCCATCTAGGAGAGGGGAGGGGACTGGGGGTAAAAGTTGTAATGGAAAGCTTTGTAAAGATCAATGCTGGGGAACTACCCAGACATATGTTATACAAATAAAAAGCTTTAATAAAAAAAGTATTATATGACCCCAATATTATGCAATGCACCACACTGCAATCAGAGGATCAAAACCAGAATTTGTCATTAATTGATGATGTGACATTGGCAAATAATGCAACTTCACATGGACTCAGGTTTTCATCCATAAAATTAGATGCTCTAGATCAAGGGTTTTTAAACTTCTTCCAATTGCTACCCCTTTGCATCTGATAAATTTTACACTATCCCATCTCAAATCTGAGCCAAAGTGTTTCTGACAGAAATCATGCATGCACAGTGCCAAGAACACATATTATGTGTTCAGAACCTAGGCTGCAGTAAAGTCATGCTATGCAACATGGGCAAACATTGCTAGAAACACCTCAGAATCATTACATATTTAATTTTGAATTAATTTTTGGTCATTATGGTCAGAAACTTTTTGCTATTGCCACATTTTTCACAAATCCCATATTCAGTTCGGCAACCCTATATGGAGTCACAACCCACAATTTAAGAAGATTTGTTTTAGGTGATCTCCAACTATCCTCCTAGCCATAAATAAAATTTCTCTATTAAAAAGCTGAAATTGTTGTTATTCCTCCTTCATTTCAAAAGAGATCAGTGACATCACCGAGGAATGTCTTGACTCCTATATAAATTGGAGTTAAGTGATACAGAGCTGGATAAAGTCATCAGCCTCATTCTTTCTTCCAGAATCATCAAAGTCTTCAATGTCTGACCAAATTCTAAGTGCTCCCCAGCACCTGCTTCAGCCACTTTCATGGCCATTTAAACAAATTGTTCTCATGTGCCCATTCTGCTAAGGAAAATCTTCACATGCTTCAGGTGGATACCCACCTAACTCACTGACAGATCTAAGGCCTGTTAATTATCCTCAGCCTAGTTTAGCCCACCTGCCAAGACACTTTAGAGGGATGTGGTCCCTGCAGGTGCTTCAGTTTCTTGGAGACACAGATGAGAGTTGGATGGGAATGACTAGCCCTGAAAAGGGCTGCACAAGCCATCACACTGGAGGTACTAGTCCTCCTTAATACTCCATACACCCTGAGAAGCTGAAATAAACTTAATCTAAAAGAAATTTGCTTAACAATATGAAAAGTAGGAGAAAGGAACTCAATTGACAGAATAAGAGTGATACTTGTAATGTAAATGCAATTAATTTACATTTTGTTGTTTGGGGAAAAATTTTCATGGACTCAAAGATTAGTTTCATCATGGATCATTCAGTTCCTTTAAAATAGCCACTTACATGACATTTCATAGAATTTTATGCTAGAAGTTATGATTTAACATGTACCCCCCAAAATTCTCCATTTTATGTATGTGGAAACTGAGGTCCAGAGGAGAAAAAATTATTCTCTTTGTCCCAGAGGAAGTTATATGAGACTTTATATTTCCAAAATCAAGCAAGTTGCTTTATATTTACTCAGTCCTTACTAAATTGAATTGAATTGAATGACTTGAAAGTGGTAAAAGGGGAAAAAAAGAATTATCTTTTACAAGTTTAAGTGGCTTTAAAATAATCATAATTCTTAAATAATGCTAAATAATAGGTGTTGTAGATCAATAAAAAGATGTGAGTAGATGTATATGAGTGAGATAGATATGTGGGGAAAGTACTGCCTCCTTTAGTAGTGAGCCTTCCTCCCCACTCTTCCCACCCTAGTCTTAGAATTCTCAGAGAATCAAACTCCCAAATACGTTTCTTGGAAGATTCTATAAATCTACAACTATCATTTATGTGTCTTAGAGTGATTCTGAATAGTCTAGACAAGCAAATTCCCCCCCCCAAAAAAAAAACTGGCCACAAATATTGAGAGCATGCATCCATGGTAAAGTTAACTTTGTCTATGAACTACATTATTCAGCGCAAGTATTAGAGTATCCTGCTGAGGAAATGAAGAAATGATTTTAGCATCAATGACCTCCTCCTGAGAGAGGGAAGAAATGTTTTCTGAATCAGCTTATTTCTTGTGCCTTCACTTGCCTCACTCCCCTCCTCCACACATACTACTTCAGCTGTTTCCTGTACAGTAACTAGACCTTTAACAGTCTGTTCGGCCATTAAACAATGAAGAATCTCAGACTGACCAAATAGAAGTTTAGCTCTTTAAAGTAAAAACTGCTTTCTCCTAATATCCAAAAAATGTTAGCTCATTGAAAATAGGAATACTGTTAATTTATGTAACACTTTCCATGGAAATTCAGGTTATTTTGATCATTGTCTAAGATGTTTGCTAGGTGTAGTTTATCATACATAGACTAGACTGGTCCTGGAGGCAACAGCATACTTCCCATTATTATATGAATGGTAAGAGAAAACCTTGCTTCTTCTACCTATCATCCTCATGAAATTCCCACAAGTAAAGCCACAGTTTAAATATATGCACATCATCTGGGAGCAGTTCTTTAACACCATTTATTAGTGTATTGACATGGATTCCCTTATCAAATTAATTATTTACACTTTGAGTTCTAAAACAACAAGATATAGCACAGGTAAACTTAACTGGGTGCTCACCTGGTAACTCTGGAAGGTCAGAGACAGCAAAGCATAAGTGGGACAAAACAAACAAGTTTTGGGGAGAAAAGTAAGAGAAAAATGGTGAGGTGGAAGGGAGTAGTGCAACAGAATATATGACTGATTTCCATTTAGCAGTTTTGCCTAAGATGGCCCACTATATAGATACTGGCTAGTTTACTCTCAGAGTAACCTGGAAAATCATCAATTTCGCTGAAACTATTAGCACTATCATCAGCAACCTTTTTATCATTATAATTCTAGTCTTTCTTCTTAGTTCTCAGTTTATTAAGAGAAATTGTACTATCGTGGAAAGAGTACTAAATTTAGGGTCACAGAATTACAGATTAAGTGTTAGAATAGATTCTAAATTTCATCTAGTTCTATTCTTTCATTTTGTATAAAAAAATAAAACTATGAATGATGAAGAGTATAAATCTTTTCTACTATGTTATCCCTTACCGTGCCACTTAATCATTCCCATATTATTTATCATTTGCTTCATGTGTTGTATCTTATATCTTTAATGAGATTATAATAATGGCAAACATAAAATAAATGTCTTATGAAACAGATGTAAATTAATCAAAAGAAAAGAATTTTATCAGAATTCAGTTTTTCTTACATGTCAATATCTCTTGTTCTAAAATCTTGTTCCAAATGTTATTTCCTTTTTGATAAAGCAAATTAGTTACTTCAGCCATTCTATTGTTAATTCAATAAAATTACATATTTGAATAGAAAACATGTATTTCCTTTATCACATTTCGAATAACTACATCTGGAAAAGAGAGTAATCTCTTTGCCAACATTACATATACCAAAGCATTAGCACTAGCTATATAGTGCTTACCAGGAAAAAAAATCCTGGAAGCATTCTTCAAATTCAGTCATTTTTTTAATAGAGAATTTTTTTAAAGTCCTGGTATTTTCTTTAGTCACTAATACTGTGTGGGCAGTTCTAGCCTTTGAGGGCGATTGCATCTTTTATTTCAATGCCTCACCAGCATTTTCTACTTCATATAACATCCTGTAACATTATGTACTCTTCTCAGAAATTGTAATAACCAACCAAGAATAAGTCATAGTCTGTGAGCAGTTAATGACACATTTAAAATAACTTGACTCAGCAAAAGAGTCTTTTCTAAAAGGCAAGCACTTGGCTGAAGTACAAGATCATGAATGGAGTAGGCAATTCAAAGTCAGTGAATAAAGTTGGGTCCTAGGCATCAGTGAATACCAAGATAATTGGAGATCAACTCCACCAGATTCTGAAGAAATGCTGTCTTATGCCACTCCTGTAATTTTTGCTACAATGGCATGTTTAGTAATCAGTAAACATGCACGGTTGTTGCTCTGAAGAACATTCAATACTAGACTAAAATTCAGCTGGCTCTGTGAGGATCTATAGTTGAGTGGCTTTAAAATAACAGTAATTTTCTTTTGACGAGATAGGAAAAGGATATTGAGAACTGTGTCTTGTCCAGCAAAAAGAAAGGGACATGATGTCTTCTTTCCTTTAAGAAATTAAATATAACCAAAAATATTATTGTTTTAAGTACACCTAAATCACTATTAAATGTTATATAACCAAAACCATACTTTTCATCTTTGCCATTTCTGGTGAGATAAATGAAAAGCCCAAGAGACAGAGTTTCTAGGTAATTAATAATCAACTTATTAATTAGGCTAGCTGATAATCAATAAATAATCCCTCTTGGTAACCAAAGTCAAAGCCATGGAAATCATCAAATTCTTAAATATCTTTAAAAGACCTATGGAAATGTGAGTGTCCCTGACAGAGATCAACCCCAATTTGTGAACAATTAATGAAGAAATAGACTTTTTTTTATAACTGAGGCAATTGGGGTTGTGACTTGTCCAGGGTCACACAGCTAGGAAGTGTTAAGTGTCTGAGGCCAGATTTGAACTCAAGTCCTCCTGACTTCAGGGCTAGTGCTCTATTCACTGCACCACCTAGCTGCCCAAGGAATAAATTTTCAAATGAGGGAGTGGACTGAATGCCTTCAGCTCAGTTGCTGAGAATGTGACTTGATCATGAGATTCAGCCACCCCCAAAAATCTGAACAAAGGAATCCATCTCAATCCAGAACACTCTGATTAGTTCTATCCATCACAATCTGAGTTACCTTAAACTCCAGTGGAGGGGTACAACAAAATGGGCTTATTTCCTAAGAGCAAGAATTGGATTAGATCCTGTTAACATTCTAAACCAAAAAAAAATTTCTGGTTGGGTAGGGTCCCTCCTTGAGATCACAGAGCATGTATCCAAAGAATTTGGGCAATCTCATCTGTGAACAATCTCCTCTAGAAACTAATTGACTGGACTATAAGAACTGGTCCCTAAATCAGGAAATAGAGAAAAAAACCTTAATCCTAATTTAATAATTGTTTTCTAATACAAAAGAAAATAATTTATCTCACTGGGCAGAGTCTAATCTATCTATCACCCCTGCCCAACTTACAAAGGATCAATTAGAAGCTAAGCAAAGAGCATTTCTCAGAGTTAGGTACATATCTTGGTCACTATGTTGCCTAGGTATGAAAGATGGTACCACACAGGATGATGATGATGATGATGATGATAGTGATGACAGTCATCATTAAAATACAATTTTATATGTGTTATTTTATTTGATCCTCACAATAGTGAAGTGCAGCTATAATTATGCCCATTTTACGGATGAGAAAACTAAATACAAGTTAGCTATAAGTGTCGGAGACAGAGTTTAAACTCACTTTTCCTACTCAAAATTCAGTGATGTTATTCACTACATGTATTACCTGGCTGCCTATAATTTAGCCTAAGCTTCTTCTGTGGCAAAATTGATTGAAGTGAATATGGTACCCAGGACAGAACAATGAAAGATGAGCAGTGGATAATCCCATTATGGATAGTATAACTCTGGAAGAGAGTTGTCCATCTTCCAGAGAGGGTCTGGTAAAAGAAGTTCCTATAGGAAAGAGATGTGAAAGTGAAATCTCTGGAGGATGTGGGGGTAGGGGGAAAGGACACCTCTTCTGGAAGAATAATGCTTCACTGGATTTCAGCACCTTGGACAGAGTTCCATTTTCTGCCTTTCTAGTTTCAGATAGGCTGCCACAAGAAAAATCTAGAAAAAATGAATAATAATATCTTTAATGCTATTTATAGCATATTTCCAACAAGTGATGGAAGAGTAGAGGTGATGAATTGTTTATTTTCCCCTTTTTGAAAATTGGGACATTTGACCTTTTCCATTCAAGTAATACCTCTCTCTTCTCCACAATCTTTCAGATATCACTGACAATGCTTCAGGAGTAACATCCATTAGTTCTTTTTAGGATCAAGCATACCTTGAATTCAGGCACAGAGAGATGCTTAACTAACTATTTCCTAATTTATCTCAAGTTTCAGTTTCTCATTAGCCATTTTTGTTCTGTCTATTCCAATCAAAGGCCATTTTCCTTGGTGGAGAAAACAGAAACAAAGTGAGAAATTAAGAAGCTTCACCTTCTTTTTTGTCAATTATTGTCATTCCTTTCACTTAGACCAGTGATCTTATCCATTTTTTAATTCTCCTTTTTACCCCACTATAAAAACAGCTTTTTGTTGTCCTTAACTGCTAATTTTCTTCTTATAGGAATGGTGCTTTTGTTATATTACCTTCAGTCATTTGCCTTTGTTTCCATCCTCTGTTCAGAATTCTAGGTGGCACAATAGACAGAATGAAGGACCTGAAATTGGGAAGACAAGAGTTTAAATCTGATCTCAAATGCTTACGCATTTTGGGACTCATTTAATTTCTGTCTGCCTCAATTTCCTCAATTGTAAAAAAATGGGTATAATAATTGCATCTATTTTGAGGGTTGTTATGAGGACATAATGAGATAATATCTATAAGTCACTTTGTAAATCTTAAAGTGCTATATAAATTCTAGCTATATAAATTTAATAGTAGTAGTAATAGTAGCAGCAGCAATAGCAGCAAGAGTAGTAATAGTAGTAGTAGAAGCAGCAGCAGGAGAAGGAGGAGGAGGAGTAGTAGAAGAGGTAATAGCAGATGTAGATCTTATAAAATATGATAGTGAGTTCCCTGTGCATGCATTTGTATTGTTCCTTTGTGTATATATATGTGTGTGTGTGTATGTGTGTGTGTGTGTGTGCTTATATATTTTTTCTACCCTCATTGGAGTTTTTTTCTATTTTCCTATTTTATTTTTAGAGTCCTCCTATATAGCTCCTATCCCCCATGCTGATTTCTTCTATGAAAATTTAGTCTATGAAATTATAGCTATCCCTCTTCTAAAACTTTTGAAATCTGTTCTCCTTAAATCTTGGTTGTTCTAGTAGATTACTAGAAGAAAGTCATAACTTTTTTCCAGGATTCCCATAAATTCTGCCTAACAATCAGTTTTTCCCCTGATAATGAGAATCATATCAGGTATAGAATTACTCTTTATTAGTTTCTTCCACTTTTTGAAGGGTAAAATTATCATTAAAGAACAAGAGGAACTTTAGTTAAGGTAAGAATGGCAGAAGCTTACTGATTGTTGAATTTTTTTTCTCAACTACCTGAAGCTACCTAAAAAGGTTATACTGACCTACTTTCCTTAACATGTGGGATCAAGTAAACTGTTCTATATAATAATAACAATAACAGGAATAATAATGCAATATCATTAACATTCTCTGTTGTCCACACCTAAAACATTAGCAACATTTTTTGTTCTCTCTCTTTTGTTCCTGAAATTAAATAAATTATTGCATCCTGTCAATTCTATCTCTATGCTTTCATCTATCTGATCCTTTTTATCACTAATATAACACTTCTACAATTTAAACCTTCTTTCTGTGGTGTAGGTATTCTTTTTCACCTTCAATCTATACTACTTGCCATCATCAGATTAACATTCCTAACCTTCAGATTTGATATTGTAATTCCAATGCTTTAAAATTCTCTTCGCACTCTATAAAATAACATTCTATATCCTTGGAAAGACATATAAAACACTATGTTGGTAATATCATTAGCCAAGTGTATGAGTTCTCTGTTTGAATCAAACTGTCACCTAAACATGCACTGTATTTCTTTGCCACTTTATCTTCTCTTACATTTTCTCCTATGAACATCTTCTTCCTACCTCTTCGTCTTTTGAAATCCTACCTAGATCAGAAGTCACCTTCATGAAATTTTCCTTAGAGCTTCCAGCTGAAAATAGTCTCTACTTTTACTGAACTGTCACGAGTACTTTTCCATATCTTTTTTATACATGTATAATATTCTGGCAGAAGTAACAAGGCACTCTAGAGACAGGAGGCAATTAAACTTACTAGGGAAATAAAAACCTCTACCACAATCTTAACCACTATCTCCCCTCAGATTCTGCTGGAGACAGCAGAGAACCCTGAACCTAAGAGCCTTGGAATAAAAATGCTTGGAAATAAGCCAAAGCCCATAAATTATTATCCTGCAAAGCAATCCCTATGGAGATATGGCCTGGCAACTGCTCCTGCAGGTGCTAAAGAAACATCAGCTCTTGAAAGCCCAGAAGAAAGAATTCTTGTCACCCAAGTCTTTGGCAATGTTACATGGTTCAATATCACAAACTCTCATGATTTTATTAGTGTAAGTGACATTAAAGAAGAAGCACTGCCATCTGCTTTGCTGTTGCACCCTAAGGACCATAGGACTGTTCCATCTGGCTTGCAGCTGAAACTTTCTATGTGTTTTCTACTTGAGTGTGAGCTTCTTGTGAGCAGGAACTCACTTATTTTTTTATTTGTAATCTCAGTGCTCAGTATAGCACCTTGTACTCTGGAAGATCTTAATAAATGACTTATTTATTCATTCAAGCTTATTTTAAAGCCATTGATTTAATAGGAATTGATATGTTCTATTAGCTTCTCAAATTAAGGGAGTATTTCATGTTTATTTTTATATCTCACTTGGTGCCTAGCACATTTCCTTGCACATGGTAGATTTTTTTTTCCCCTGAAGCAATTGGGATTAAATGACTTACCCAGTGTCACACAGCTAGAAAGTGTTAAGTGTCTGAGACCAGATTTGAGCTCAGGTCCTCCTGACTTCAGGGCTAGTGCTCTAGCCACTGTGCCATCTAGCTGCCCCACATGGTAGATTCTTAATAAACCTTACATGAATGAGTAAAAGAGCACCTTTACACAAAACCAGGCATCATGTGGTTGTTTTATATGGACAAATTGAATTTCTTGGTAATTCACTAATCATTATTAATATTGCCATAGAAATTAATTATGATATAGTATTATGGTATAATTTAGTTCAAAAAAGGCCTTTGGCTTTCAGGTTGGAAATATTGCCTTTTTGTGTTTTACTTGATTTAGAAGCTTCCTCTTTTATTTACATGTTTCTTGTTTAGCTCAAATTGCTCAAATTCTTCCAAGGGTCTCTCCAACTTCACTAACAGAATAATCTTGTTAGCGCCAAGATCTCTCTAATTTTGGCAGATTCATTTTAATAGGATATGCTCCATGTGATAAATCAAACATGCATGTGCATAGGCACATGTCAGATACATGGGGCAAAATATGCTTATTACTCTGGGAAAACATCAACTAAAATTATATGTATTGATCTACCAAACCATTTCTTTGAATGGGGAATTTTAACTTAAATATGATATCCTGGTCATTTATTCACATTTACACAAAAAGGAGATGAAATTGGATAATAAGACTGAAGAGATTCTAATGGATCTTTAAAAAAACAATTTTGAACCTTATCTATCAGGTTTCAATTTCTCTGGCACAAGTATCCTAGGGACCCACCAAAGACTACCAAATAGGCAATAGATCCAAAGAAGTATGTTTTATCCTTGTTCTACAGTTTTATTACTACCAACAAAATTCTAAGCTGGCAAAAAGTTTCAAATATCTTTGGTGACAAGGATTGCTTTAATTACATATTAAAAGTAAAATAAGGAAGAAAGAGATAAAATATGCTATTCCTCATAATTGGGGTAAATAATGCTGAGCAAAATAAGCAGAACCAGGAATACATTATAAATAATAATAGCAAGATTATGCAATGATCAACTATGAAAAGCTTGGTTCTTCTCAGCAGTTCAGTGATCCAAGGCAATCCCAATAAACTTTGGATAGAAAATTCCATTTACATCCAGAAAGAGAACTATGGAGATAGAATGTAAATCAACACAAGCTATGTTCTTTTTTTTTTTCTTCTGTCATGGTTTTCCCCTTTTGTTCTGATTTTTCTCTCCCAACATGATTCATAAAGAAATGTGTATTTTTAAAAGTTAATATACAGGGGGCGGAGCCAAGATGGCGGCATGAAAAGGTGACTTTCTGCCTCTCCTCCGATCTTCTCTCAAATCAACAATAAAATAAGCCTCCGAACTGATCTTCAAGTCAACGAACTCAGAAATATTTGGGCACAGCTCTCTGGATAACTTCATATCAGGTTAGTCGGACTCGGACAGAGAGATAAATAGACCACAACTGTGCAGGCCGGAAGTGAGGGTGGGACTCAGCTCAGCTCATGGTGGAAGAAATTCCAAACTCCAAACTCCAAATTCCAAACACCTGGAATTTATCTGAGGCACTCGGGACACTCTGCCCTGATTGGGGGCAGGTGTTCTGGCAGACTTGCCTTGTTTAAGGAGTAATTCGGACTTAGTCCTAGCCCCCACCGGCCCAGCATCTTAAGTCAACTTGCCGAAGTGCCCCAGGGCAAAGCTTTTTGCAGCCGCCGTTTTTTTTTTTCCCTACCTTAAAGAGATATCCACACTGTCTAAAAAAAAAAAAAAAATATGATGAAGAAGCAAAAGAGAGCTCTCACCATAGACAGCTTTTATCAAGGCAAAGAAACGACCCCAGAGCCAGAGGTTCCTTTAGACAAAAATCCAGAGAACATCAGCCAGGACCATCACTGGTCCCCTTTTCAAAAGGCCTTTCTGGAAGACTGCATAAAGAACCTCAAAAGAGAGCTGGAGGATAAATGGGAAAATAAACTGAAATCAGTGCAAGAAGGATATGATGTCCTGCAAAAGAGATATGAAAAAGACACCAATTTATTAAAAAATAAAATTAGTGAAGTGGAAAAAGAGTGCAATGAACAAATTGGCCAGTTACAAAAGGAGCTTAAAAAGGTAACTAAGAAAACAACACTTTAAAAATAAGAATTGAACAAATGCAAGTGAATGACTCACTGACTTGAAGAATCACTCAAACAAAAACAAAAAAATGAAAAATTAGAAGAAAATATGAAATATCTCCTAGGAAAAACAACTGACTTGGAAAATAGATCTAGGAGAGACAATCTAAGGATTATTGGACTTCCTGAAAGCCATGATGAAAAAAAGAATCTAAACACTATCTTCCAGGAAATCCT
>JAJPUD010000602.1:100704-210355 GCA_023553655.1 Myrmecobius fasciatus | reverse complement strand
GAAAGGGCCCCACATGTGCAAGAATGTTTGTGGCGGCCCTTTTTGTGGTGGCTAGAAACTGGAAACTGAAGGGATGCCCATCAATTGGAGAGTGGCTGAATAAATTATGGTATATGAATGTTATGGAATATTATTGCTCTGTAAGAAACAACCAGCAGGATGATTTCAGAGAGGCCTGGAGGGACTTGCATGGACTGATGCTGAGTGAAACGAGCAGAACCAGGAGATCATCATACACAGCAACAACAGTATTACATGATGATCAATTCTGATGGACATGGCTCTCTGCAACAAAGAATTGTCTCAAACCAGTTCCAATTGTTCACTGAAGAAAACCATATACACCCAGAGAGAGGGAAATGAAATATGGACCGCAACGTAACATTTTCATGATCTATATTGATATTTGCTTGCATTGTGTTGCCTTTCTCTGATTTTCTTTTTTTCTTGTAGATAGGATTTTTCTTGCACAACTTGTCAAGTATTTCAACATTATTAACATGTAGTGGACTTCCTGCCATCTAGGGGAGGGGAGGGGACTGGGGGTAAAATTTGTAATGGAAAGCTTTGTAAAGATCAATGCTGGGGAACTACCCATACATATGTTATACAAATAAAAAGCTTTAATAAAAAAAAAAGTTAATATACAGTATGACCAGAAAAAAAATTTTAAAGGGTTGGAGAAACAGAAATCTGATAAATTTCATCTTATCTGAAATAGTCAAATGGAGATTGGGGAGAGAGAGAGAGGGAGGGGGGTCAAATTCAAAAGGAAACTGGCAGGGATGAGAGGAGGTATTAAGAAAGTGAATAATAGTAGGGAAGGAATAATCACAACCAAAATACATTTCCTCAAACTAAAAGTGAATTAAAAGGGAAAAGAGAAGAAAAAAAGTAGATTGTAATGCAGTGTCTATCAACTAGGGAATAGTTAAACGAATTATAGTATAGAAATGCAGAATGGGAGTTTGTTCCATGCTCAGAATTGTGCTGATTCAGATAGCATCTACACATGCAAAATGCAAGAGGGCTGCTTCATCACTTACTCAGCAGGCTCAATCCAGGATTCCTTGAATAAAGATTGCTGAGCAAGTGATGACATTCTGTAACAGGTTATGGTCATTTAACACATATTCAAGAGTAGGATCTTTGGCCACAAAGTCATTTTAAAAGGTTTATCCACTTCAGCTGTAACTTCTTTCACTTAGCATTCTTGAAGGAACTTGGTGACCCTAAGAGAGTAGAGTCTCTGACCTTGAGAGCTTCAAAAGATCAAGAGAGTATGAATTCTGGAGTCAGAGTGGAGATTAGATTTTTTTCAAATTGTGCATCATCTATTATTTGAGAAGTAAGAGGGGATCTTTGGAAACAACCTTCGGAGCAATTGAACCCAGTGTAGGATTTGTCCAGCAGGCATGTTGCATGTGGACATGAACTTAGTGGCAGAAATGCTGTGAGATGCTTTGGTTAGGAAAAGTGACATAGTAACTGAGCTAAATTTTGAGTTTATTCCAGACAGTGAGATCCCAGAAATATTAGGAGGAATATTTGAATATATGTTCTTACTATATCTTTGAAGTTAATGTTTTGATATAAAAGATACTTGATAGTAAATAGTTAAATATAACTGGGGTTTAAGTCATCCTTGACAAAGCTGATAAGGGATTGAGCTAATAGAAATAGAGAAAAGAGAAATCCCAATCTCTCATCACATCCTAGAACCTTTTGAGGTTGATGTAGCAACTTGGTCCTGGGAAAAAGAGCCAGAACATATTAGCTATTATGAAAGAAATAATTGCAGAGAATCCTGGAAAGTGAGAAGAACTGAATGAACAATTTACACAAGGATAAAAATTTTGTGAAGTAAAACAACTTTGAAACATTATGAACTCTGATCAATGCAATATTTCCAGAGGATATGTGATGAAATGTTACTTGCTTCCTGACAGAAAGGTATGATGCAGGGATTCATTTTTGAAATGGTCATTGTGTGGACTCATTTTGCTTAACTATGCTCATTTATCCTAAAGAATTTGTTTCTTTACTAACTTTCTTTTAAACTTTTACTTGTAGAAATTAGCAATAGTGACATAAAACAGAGGGGGGAGGGGCGTTAAAGTAAATTTTTGAAAGGAAAAGAGGAATTCAGAAGGAATCACAAGAAGCGATCAGTTATAAAAGTATGAGTATGTGGCATTTAATATATACTAAAGTAGCAAGAAATTGCAATTCCAAATTCCTATACAATCCTCTTTTTGTGTTCTGAGGAAGTATGAGAGGAAGATGAGAAAAACATCTTAATCTTCCTTCCTTTTTTCCTTTTTTATTTCTTTCCTTCCTTCTTTCCTTCCTTCCTTTTTAAAGAATCAGCATTACACATGAATTAGGTGCTAAACACTTTCTATCATCTTCCTTGTTGCATTCTAGATTCTTTGTTTGGGAGATGTTTTTCTGCTGTCATATTAAGTTTCTTCAAGGCTCATCTGTATTTCAAGAAAGATAGTATGAGCAAAGGCTAATTGATACTAAAGAAGCTTCTTCAGTACAATTATTTTGCTGAATTCTTATATTCTAAGATTGCTGGCCTGACCTAATTTGTCTCATTAAACTGCCATGATACAATATGATTACTCATGGCTATTTAAGATAATACAAGGTATTAGACTACTAATATCCAAAACAATATACAAAAAGTACGTTTTTGAAAAGGAAATATTCTGGTTTTCTTTCAGACTTCAAGCAAGCAAAAAAAGATATTCTGTGTCATGAAAAAATCACCAAAAAAATGAGAAGATAAATATTCTATTGGAAATTATGGCCATAACAAACATCATCTGCTTTAGAGGCTCTCTGCCTCTAAAATTTTATTTAGAATTTAGACTTTATTTGTTCTGCACTTTGAGTTTGGAACATATAACTATATTTTTTCTTCCTTGTGCTTTCCTGTATTTATTTATAATAAACCATAAGGCATCAGAGGTTGGTGTGATTATTTAAGTGCTATATTCTTAAGAAAGAAGCACCAGAGCACCTATCTTCAAGGCTGCAAAGTGGGTTTATGTAAATTACATTGACTCACACTATAATACTACTCATTGTTTACTGGAAAAAAAACTGTACCAACAGAACTTTTTACAGAATGACAGTTAAAGTAACTAGAGAACCCCAAGGAATAAATATTGTGGGCAATGAATTTACCACACAAGATCCATTCATAAATGTTCATTGGAGCCCTGGGGTTGGAAGGCTATCCTGAACACTAACTACTGATCACTTTAGGTTTTAATTCATTTTCTTCAGCTCAATCCTACACTTCTGTTAAATTTGACAAAGCAAAACACAGTACCATATGCAATTCTTATGTTCCAGAGTTTACTAAATTCAAATGTAACTTCTCTCATATTACTTAAACTAGCAGCTCTAACCTCCACTCTGTTCCCAAGACATAAGTATGTATAATTCCTTATGACAGCATACTTATGACAGCATCTTTATGACAGCATCCAGCTGACACCTGTAGAGGCTGTGTGGCTCTTTCCCTTTTATTTTCAAATAAAACATTTACCAAGCACCTACCATATAATAGGCACTGTGCTATGAATTGGAGAAATAAAAAGAGCCAAAATATCTTCCCTACCCTCCAATCTGAAATGTAGAAAGGGCATAAAATAATCATAGCATTTAGGGTTGGAAGGGTCTATGTGAACATTTATTATAATACTCATCTCAAAGTAAATATAAAGGGGCAGCTAGGTGGCGCAGTGGATAGAGCACCAGCCCTGAAGTCAGGAGGACCTGAGTTCAAATCTGGTCTCAGACACATAACATTCCCTAGCTGTGTGACCCTGGGCAAGTCACTTAACCCCAATTGCCTCAGCAAAAAGCAAACAAAAAAAATTAAAGTAAATATAAAGCTAGACTGGGAAAAGAACCTAGGTACTTTGATGTCAATTCTTGTGCAATAGTTCTGAGTAACAAGCATACTTTAGATATTTCACTAATATTCACAAAATTTCTGGAGAGAAAGGAGGATTTATTAAGTGCCTTCTATATGCCAGGAACTTGAGAAATATTATCTCATTTGAAACTCACAACAATACTGGGAAGTTGGTACTATTATTAACTCCATTTTACAGGTGAGGAAATAATTTGCCCAGGATAAGAGTAATAGTGTCTAAAGTCAGATTTGAATTCCTGACTCCGGATCTGGTGGTCTATCTATACTAGCTGCAGCTGGAGGAATATACTACTACTCCAATTTTAAAGATAAATCTGTGATATAGAGTCAAACTGTAACTATAACTGTCATTAATACAATGCTTTAAAATTTTAAAGCATTTTTCATATATGATCCTATTTGATTTAAATACTTAAGAGATAAATGCTATGGATCATTATCCCCTTTCTTGGTCCCTTTCCCTTTGTTTCTCCCCCTCTCCCATGCTATTTTCTTTCATTTGTTTCTGTGTATGTTTTATGTAGACATTTTTGTGTACATGTTGTCTCTCTCATCCTTGAAAGCAGGGACCACTTTTGTCTTTTCTTAGTATTTACAGCACTTAGGATAGCACCTGATACGTAGTAAGTGCTTAAGAGAGATTGATTTGTTTTATAGATGAAAAAAAGCAAGGACCAGAAAAATCACATGCTTTCTGTATCTTCATGATCACAAATCCAGCATTCTTTCTAGTCTATCACATGGTTTTCCCAAGGTAACTTGAGAAATTGAGTCTGGGTTAGACATGAATTCTTATATTCTTAGAGGCTTTGGATACGTCCATGAGAGCTTAGTGTCTCTCACTTTGTGTTCTATTTACAGCTGCCCTGTCATTAAAATAGAATTTTCTGTTGTCTGTAGATTTAGAAACCTTACTTTGAGACGAAAAAGTCTGGTAAGATAATGAGCTGTGTGAAATCCCTCTCCTAGTCATTCTGAAAAAGGAAAAGGAAAAAAAAAACATGCTGTGTCCAATTCTTTTATGGATAGCAACATTTTTAGGGGTGTGAAAAATGATCCATGTAATTTGAATCCCCCAAGTTTCATGGTGACATAGTGAAAACTACAGCTCCTATGTGCAGTCTTATACAAACCTGCAAACCATAGCACATAATAAATCAATTAGTGTATTAATAATTGCCATTTCTGTCATGGAACATGATCTTTCAGTAACAGAAGATGGCTTGGTGTGTATATATATATATATAATAAGTAATGCATATATATATATAATAAGTAATGTATAAATATATATATATATAATAAGTAATACACTGGATCAGGAATATAGTCTACTTCTATTTTAAACAAATGGTTCATTTGACATGTCTGGACCTCAATTTTCTTATCTGCAAAATGAGTGATTTGTGCAAGATCTGTGTGTTTCCTTTGAGCTCCAAAATTTAATATTTAATGAAAAACAGCTAATGGGGAAAGTGGTTAGGAACAAAATTAATTCACTAAATAATGAATAGACTGGATAGCACCCAACCGGTGTCCACTTTGCAGTTCTATGAGACTGCCCATTAGCCTTAGCAATGGTCCTGAAGTCACAGAAGTTCTGTAAGATCCCAAAAACATAGCTGGACAATGACAAGGAGATGCTCTCAAGGCACTTTCAACTTTGTGGAAAATAGCTTATGTACCCAAAGACATTTTCATGGAAATATGTAACACAGAAGTTTAACCAACAACAAGAATTTGTGAGCAGAGTGAAGGAAATAAAAGAGAAGCTTGAAAGCATAAATGAAGATGTTCAAGCAACAAACAACTATTGTCAAGACATGACAGGTTGCCTGCAGGCAACAAAGGAATAGACTCAAGATCTGATCCTAAAAACTACTAAAAGCTTCATGCAGAAAATTCTGCTTGGTTTCAACTCAATGGAACATCATACTCCCCTGAAGATAAGCTGATCACCTGGAATTTCAACACTGTGCAGATTGGCTCAGTTTTTGATATATAACACTTTGAATCAGGTGTCCTTTGCTAGAGAGTAGAGCAGTAAACTCCCAAAACCTTGCTTTATAGAGGGCTCTGAAATTTCAGAATCTTCAGGTCACTCTCCATTCTCCTCCATCAGAGGCTCTCCTTGGTTTTGACTCTAAATACCCCTGGTAATTGCCCTATTGATCCCCGATCTTCAGATTTCTTTAGTATGTTTACAAGTTTCTTGAGATTGGAAACTATATTTTTCTTATTGGTGTTCACACAACACAGAATGGTGCCAGCTTGTAGTGATTTCTAAATATAATTGAACTGAATTACAAACCTACAATTATATAAATATATACTCAATCAACCATTCTACAATCATTTATTAAATACCTACTATGTGCTAGATGCTAAGTAACCAATGACAGTAACTTACACAATGTGTGTTTTGTTGATAAAAACTAGATTGCATGTAAACATATAAGAACAGCATATAAGAATATACTATGTATACATACATGCACACATATGTGTGTTTATGTATATATATATATACACAAAAAGTAAATATTGATTAACATATACAAATTGTGAGAAATAATTTATTTGGACCCCCTACTCTATTCTAATCAGTGTTAATCAATTTGATAGAATCATATCAAAGTTCTGCATATTAGGCCCCAGAGCTGTGAGCTGCAGATTCTGAGTTCACATGCTTAATTATAGGAAATTAACTAAAGGCCCTCCAGCCTTGTTTTTTCCTTGTCTTGGTGACAAATCCCAGTATGGAAGAAATGACTCAACTACATGGAAAGTCCCCCAATATATTTTTGTATCTCCAGATCATTCTCTCTTATCTAACAAGAGCAGATGGCCATCTTATAATCACCGAATCAGTGGAGATATTCCTTGCTTCATCCAACTCATTATCCTTATTTTGTTTATTTTACCTTATGCATCATATGTTAATCGATGAAATTATACTTTATTTGGTATAGTTGTTCTTGAATGTCTGGATATATGGCCTATAAAAATAGGGCCTCAGAAGAAGGAAGCATCTCAGATGGTGAGGAAGACCTGAAGTCCATTCCATTAGGGGGGACTATAGATCCTTTGGCTCAGAACTCTGCCTCAATCTCTTTTAAAGTGGATAGGACAATTTAAAGCGGGCAAAAATAAATGCAAAACATATTGAGCATTTACTATATGCAAGAACCTATGTAATTGCTTAAGTGAATGCAAAGATATATTCAAATCCTTTAAATCCCAATCTAGGTGGGGATGGGGAGGAAGACAGTGATAAAAGAAGTGAACCTGAAGTCAGAGGACTTGGGTCCAAATTTTGATATTGCTATTTATTATCTGTGCAGCCTTAAAGCAAATCATTTAACTTCTCTGGGGTTCAGTTTTTTGTTCAGTAAAGTAAAGGTATTAGACTAAATGGGCACTAAGATCCCTCCCAACTCTAAATCTATGATTCTATAACTAATTATAATTGGTTGAAAAGTTAAATAACAGATGATTTCAGTGGCATTTTAAGTAAGCTGTATAACAGATGTCACAAAGTCATTCATGGTTGTCAAATGAATTATACAAAGAATAATCATTCTAATGGCTCATCTGAAAAAAAATTACACCAGGAAGTAAAGGTTAAAAGTGTTTTTACAGAGGTGGAAATATTTGATCAGGCTCTTAAGGAACAAATAGCAAAGAGATAGTCAAAGAGGCATAGAGAAGCCATGCCATTAAGATGGAATGTCATGAGCAAAGTTTTATCCTAAGCCACTAAAGTATTTATTTTAAGTATTTTAAGGTTCCTCCCCACGGTATATCTTGAAACAAAATCTGAATGGCCACTTGTTGAGTACTGTAGAGAAGAGAATTTTGTTCAGCTATGGATTTGATTAGATGGATTCTAACGTCCTTTTCAATTAGTGATTCTGTTATTGTGAAAAGCCTTTTCTTTGACCCTCTTTTTCTCCTTGACAAGTTCATCCACTCTTGTGAATGCTTTCTACACCCAAGACATAGGGTTCAGACAGACTGAGTTCCATCATAGGAGCCCAATGCAGAGCCTCATTTATCTTTTGTTTATTGCCAATGCCTGGAGTTTCTCCAGAAAATATCTTAAGTAAATCCTGTGGAGAGCTTATCTAAGTTTTCCCCAATTGAAGTGAAAGAGTTCCCTAGCTATCATCTAATGACTCAAATTAGTACATACAAATCCAAAGATGCAAAGTATTCATGTGAACCCATAAAAAAATACCCAAATATATACAAAATTCAATTATCTCATTAGATCACTTCAAAAGAAAATTGAACTTGTGCTGCCCTCTCAGAAATTCTTTTTTATAAAATCTTCTGTGATTTTACACACACATACACACACACACACACACAAGACTTGTAGTATCATCTTATTTTTTAGATTCCCTTCACAAAGTAAACATACTTTGAAAGTTACTTAACAAACAATTCTTTTCCTATTGGTCCTGTTCTGTCCTAATAACATGGATTTTATTTTCTAAATTGGACACTGATCTAGAACTGTGTGGTTAATTCTCTTCCTTCTCTGAAGAGCAAGAGTTCATTTAAAAAATCTGCTTCTCTCTCTAGGCACTTTGTGTTCTGAACTCTTAGAGTATAGAGGTGTTCAAGGAATACTAGTCCCTCTGGTGAGAAGATTGCCAAAGCCTTTTCAAGGATGCTTTTCTCCTTTTCTGTCCATCTCATGCCCCATTTGTGTTACTTGTGGCTCTTAGAACCTGTAGCATTATGCTGACCTGACTGTCAAATATGGACACTCTCTGCCAGGAAAGTGGATTACTTCCATTGAATAGTCTTGGGCAGATGGCTCATCAGGCAAAGTTTGGTACTGGGAGCCAAGGTCCTTTCTTGAGTTGAATTGCTCTACTGCAGAGAGCACGACTGGGATGGGCCAACCACATTGATCCAATGCCATAAGTATGTCTGCTTAAAAGACTATTTATGGAGAACTCAGGTAAGTGCTCAGAGGGAGGTCAGAAGAAGCAAACACAAAGTTCTCTGAAGAACTCTGGAATCATAGGAGACACTGGCACAAGACTACCCAACATGGTGTGTCTGCAACACCATGCTCTACAAGCAAAGCAGAATTGCAGTAAAAAAAAAACACAAGACATGCAAATTTAGACATCTTCACCCCAAATATTCAAGTGGCTCTTTGTGCCTAACTGATGGTAGAGCTCTATGAGCTCCTGTCGGTCTGATCAGCATGATTAAATACATCATACCCTGACCCAACATAATGATGTGATCTTAGTCCTTTTCCAGAATGTAAGACAATCACCATATAATTAATTGTCCCTGAACCCTTAAATTTGGGAAAAGGCAAACTTGGAATCACTTATGAGGTAATAATGCCTCAAAGCATATATAGCTCAGAAACCCTCCTTTTCTAGACAAGAGGGCTAGATTATTAGTTCATAATGCCTTAAAAATTCAAAATGCCCCAACTCTGCACAGTGGGTTGGGTGTCTGCCATGTGCTTCTGTAGAAATTTTCTTGGTACCCTGACTTCTCTTGGGACTTCTAGTGCTGAGCAGAAATGGCTAATCAGTCCTAGAGATCAGGAACTCTCCTTTCAGGCCACATAGGATTTAGCTACAAGGTCTCATTAACCATGGGGGAGATGGGAGTAGAAAGAGAGATCTCTTCCTCCCCCTCCTCACTCTTCTACCTCCCTACTTCCCAATTCTAGAAGAGAAGAGAATAAGTATTTATTGAGCACCTAGACACTGCAGGTTCCTCTAGAAAGAAAGGTGCAAAGGTAAAGGCAAAAAGAGATTTCAGTTCCAAGGCAATCCCAATAAATTTTGGATGAAATGCCATCTGCATCCAGAAAAAGAACTCTGGAGATTGAATGCAAATAGTACATGCTATGTTCACTTCTTTTTTCTGTTTTTTTTTTTCCTTCACTTGTGATTTTCCCCTTTTGACTTTTTTTATTTTTCTCTCCCAACATGATTCATAAAGAAATATGTATTTAAAAAGTTAATATACATGTATAACCAGAAAAAAATTAATTAAAAAATTGTAAAAAACAAAAAAGGAGATAGTAGAAACAGAAGCAGAAAGAAAAGAGATAAGGAGGGAAAGGAGGACTAAGGGAAAGAAACAGTCTGTTACTGACTTTTAAAACAATTAAAAGGAATAGAACCTCAGGGGAAAAAATTCCAAATTCCCAATCAGCAAATTATCCAGAGGTTGTTTGATTTTTTTTTATTCTAACTAGCATGGTATGAGTAGATAAACCTACATTCCAAGGAGAGAGTGTCCTTCATATGCCTCCAAGCAAAGGTTCTGTGGCCTTATTAGGTGGGTTGATTTAATTATGGATCAAAATAAAAATGGATCAAATGAATCAGGGATTCCTATGACCATATCCCTCACTCTTTACATCTTGTTAAAGTATCAGAAAACAGGTCAGAATGATTTTTTTTTTTTTTGCTTTTTGCTGAGGCAATTGGGGTTAAGTGACTTGCCCAGGGTCACACATCTAGGAAGTGTCTGAGACCAGATTTGAACTCAGGTCCTCCTGACTTCAGGGCTGGTGCTCTAACCACTGCGCCACCTAGCTGCCCCAGGTCAGAATGATTTTTAATGGTACCCAGGTCACCCAGGGAGGTAGAGCTTTACTTAGGGAAAGAGAATGGAAGAATTCCTAAATCTGGAGTTAGAAGACCAGAATTCACATTTGAACATTTGACATGTTAGAGTTGTTTGACCTTGGGTAAATTTAAAAACCCTAACCCTCCCTAACCCTTAATTTCTTCATCTATAGTATGGAAACACTTGCATGTACAACCTCTGTCTCACAGGGTTATTATATGGAAAATATTATCTAAATGATAATAGTTATTTTTACTTTATCTGAGTGGAAGTCTATGCCTGTTATTGAATTCACTTAACACTCTTTCAGAGTTACGTAGTCCAAGAAGACTTGCTCCTGTGAAGAAACACTGATTCAGCTGAAGTTATATTAAGGGTAGAAGAAGGAGAATGTTTTTATGTATATGTCCTGTGTCCCCTTTTAAATAGCTCCTTTGAGGTTAGGGATCATGTCTAATCCCTCTTTTTATCCTCTGTCCCTTGCATGGTTTCTTATACATAGAAGAGGCTTAATAAATAAATATTGCCATTGTTATTGATGACAATAATGACCATTTGTTCCCAATGATATATTCTAACTCTCTTGGCCAATGAAGTGCTGTTCCATATTTATTAATTATGTCAAAATTGCTAAATGCATGAGTTCAGAAGAAGGCTCATCTTTAAAGAGAGGTTTTCTCATACATTGCAATATGCATCTGACCTGGAAACTTGTTTAGCCAATGAGAATTTGTGATGTGTCTCACTCTCCCTGTCTATGAGTTCTGTCCTGCTCTGTTTTCCTTTTCCATCTTCACCATGCAGTTTATTTAATTGTCTCAATAAAACTTTTTATCTTGCCTTTTATGTCTTTGCTGTTAAATCTTTTCTGCTGTATTCTTAATGACTCACTTTGACATCCCTTATGATGGTTCTTAGTAAGACATTCCATAGTCCTGTGTTTATGCCTTATCTCAAAGACAGCATCTTTCTTGGCACTGGCCACAGAGGGATCAGTAATAACTGAGAGGCAGGCTTTTTAAGGATTGAGTGAACAGATACACTTCCTGCCACAATGCCTTGGATTCCTGCTTTTCTGAAATTTAGCCAGTGAAAGATCAGTTTGCTATAGCTTTTAGAACTATGAGACATAATCTGGGGTACATGGACCCTAACAGAATCCATAGAATTCAGAGGACTTGTAAACTTACATGGAAAATATTACATCTTTATTTTTATTAATTTCTGTCTCATATTTATATTCACTCTAATTTAATTTTTAAAATTATTCTGACAGGGAGTACCTACAATCCACCAGACTGCCAGAGGGTTCCATAACAGAAAAAGATAAAGAACTATTTTGTTTTGTTCTGTTTTGTTTTTACAGACTGCCAAGCCCACATTGATATTTCTCACTGAATTACTGTAGTACATCCGTGCTATAGAACATTGGGCACTTAACATATACTAGCTTGTAACATATACTAGTTTTGTGGATGTATACTTTGTTTCCTCGATGAGAATATAAGCTCTCTGGGGGGAGGGACTGTATTCTTTGTAGTTGACTCTCTTGACCTTTATATAGGGTTAGAATAAGGCTTATAAATACTTATTGGAATGGACTAAATATTTAAGAGACTCTGGGGCCCATTTAGAGTATAAACCCCTTAAGGATGAAGACTGCCTTTGGTTGCCCAGGGTTTAGTTAGCCTTGTACCTAATCCATAGAAGTCACTCATTCATTCTCCATTCTCAAGAGGACCATGACATCAGGGACGTGATGCCGTGGCAAGCAAGGGAATTTGAATCAAGAGAGGGAAGGCAAAGTCACTTGCCTCAAAGTCAATGATAGTTGACTAAGGTGACCTAATGTGATTGTCTCTTAAAACCTTAGTTTTACTATATAATCAATTTTTGATTATCTACGCCCTTGGGGGAAGTTAAAGATAAAAGTGGTATAAAACAACAGATAATCTAAAACCATTTCTCTTTGGCTTGGAAATAAACTCTGTGTTTGTGTGTGTGTGTGTGTGTGTGTGTGTGTGTGTGTGTGTGTGTGTGTGCATAACAGGGAGAGACAGTATTTAAAGTTGTTAGACCTATCATATTTAAATTTCACTTTGCTTAGACTGATGTTAAAATTTGTTTGGATTTGCTAAACATATGTTAGCTGAACATGGAAAAGTCTCAGAAAACAGCTGGTAGCAGGGAAAAGCTAAACTGAGATTTAAAATCTGCCCTTGATAATTCACAAAATAAATAATCCATACATATTATTGAAAGGTAGATGTATTTAAAAACTCATAAAATATTGTCATCTTCTATTGCCATAGTTTTGTGTGTGTGTGTGTGTGTGTATGTGTGTGTGTCTGTGTGTGTACATTTGGATGTATGGAACTATCAAAAGCATTCTGACTCCATCAAAGCATTCTGGAAAAGCTAGTTGGATTCCCCAAATAGTGCTAATTTATTTGTACTTAAGACAACTTGAAATTATGCAAAGTAGACATATAAACACATTATTATTATTACTTATTTAGGGAATTATCCACATGTGTGTATATAATTGTTCTTTATTTTTGAAGAAGACCAATGACATCATGGAGAATAGACTCACCTATTGTGAGTGAATTGGATTTAAGTGAGGCAGAATTGCAAAAAAGTCATAACTTCACTCTCTCTTCCCGAATTAAAATCCAGTGGCAAGACAAAAGTCAAGATGACACACTACATGACCCTGGCATCTTCACTGTCTGACCAAGCTGTGGATACGACAGGGTTTAGGAGGAGCAGAGATCTAAACTTCCAATTTTATTGGCATGGATAACTCCTACTGAACAAACTCCTTTGAACATTTCAGATCAATAACTCTCTTGTGAATTATAATCTTCCAAAGCTGACCAAGGGATCTAAGAGTTAAACAATTTGCTTGTTGTTGTTTCAAGGCTAGCCTTCTATCTACTTCATATTACTTACATACTACAATAAAATATTATATATGTACAAGTAGACATACATGTATTTATAAATAATAACAATAAGTTAATATTTACATGATGCTTTATCATTTAAAAAGAATTATCCATTCATTGACTCATTTGACCTACATTGTAGTTCTGTGAGATAGTGAGAATAGATGTTATTTATGATTTTATAAATAAAAAATAAACTAAATGATTTATTCAGGATCACATAGCTAGGAAATGGTGGAGCTAAGAACCAGCTCTCCTAACTCCTATTCAAAATGTTTATTATATGATATAAGCTGCCTCTCTCTAATATTGTGTATATTGTACATTCAAAGTTATTTGTCATTGCATTTCTAGCAACACAAACACACAATCATAGCAATATGATTTTATAAGAGGCCTGCTGGGGGCTTTCTGTTTATGGAAAAGAATAATTCATGCGGTTTATGATCTAAACAATATTTCCACCCAGCTGAGTAATCATTTTTATCCAGCATTAGTTACCTATCTTGATAAGTCCAAAAACTCTTCCTTCAGAATGGATTTTTTTTCTTTTTTATTGCTAGTTTTATATGTTCCCACCTGGCTCAAAAAAAAAGAGAAAAAAAGAAAGGCTCATGTGTTCATTTGTTCTAGGAAGCTCTGTGGAGGAGGCTAGTGGATCTGCAATCAGTATGTGGAATGATTTCAGAGGGGGTGTGTGAGGAGGAAGCTGAGAAAATAGATTAAAGTTTATGAAGGTATTTCTTCTTTGCAGAGAAGGAGCACAGAGGCTTTTGAAATCAGAGTAAGTGATGAATGAAGGGATGACATGAAAATGGGGAGACCAACAGAAAAAAATTCAATTGCTCAGGCTTTCTTCTATGGACTAGCCTGCAAATGGAAAAAAAAATGAATAGAAAGATGACTTTTTTTCCTATAATGGAATGTGTATAGTTATATAAGCATATATAGGTAACCACAAAGAGTGTTCCAAAAGTCTTAGTGCACTTTCAATTTTTAAAACTACACTAAGATTTTGAGGGCATTCTGTAGATAGATACATACACACATTATATCTATATATGTACATATAGATATAATGTGTGTGTATATTAATGTGTGTTTATATATGTGTGTGTATGTGTATAATTATATAGATAATGTGTATGTATATATATAATGTATATATATGCATATATATATATATATATTCTTCAATACTTCAAAAGGCTCTTGGTTTCAAGACTCTTTCCAATAACCTTGATCACAAACTCTCAATATTTATTTTTTCCCCTTTCAGACCTAGGATTCGTCAATAAAGGGCATTGCTTGATGTGGAAACTCTGATCACCAATTTCTTTGGACTTAGATGCCTTGGGCAATGAGGGGTTATATGTCTCAGCTGTGGTCACAGGCAGGACTTCAAACCCAACCTTCTTCCCTCCAAGACCGGTCCCCCATCATCACCACCACTATGCCATATTGTTTCTCCTCCTTATTTTAAAAGACCGTTTTCATGAGTTATTCTCCCTTTAAAAATCCCATTACCTCATAAACAACTTTCTGGTAATAAACCTCTCTAAATTGTCCAAGGCCCCCCAAATTCTACCTGGATATTCTACTCCCTTCTTCTGCCCATTTCCAGTTCTAACCATCAACAACCCTTTGAAATCAGGGTGCCAAATTTCCAAACACGTCAGGTAGGGAAGTGCCAGCTCTTAAGAAAGGACTAGATCATGTGCCAGTGTACCAGCTAGGGGCAGGTTTCTGGCACAGGTGTGAATAGATAAGAGATGGAGAACCAGGCAGAGTGTTTGTGGAGGGAAACACAAAAAAAGCTTTGGCAGTATTTGAGCAGATATGGGAGGTATATTGCAGCAGTGATCATTCTGACGCTCATCCCTTTCTTGGTCTATATGTTATGGGTGATCAACTCCTTCCCAGGACCATCCCTTGTAGAAAAACCAAGATTTGACTGCTGCCTCATCTTCCTGAGACAGCAGGAAAAGCTACCTAGTCTCCTTTGTTCCTACTGAGCATCTGGAAGAACTTCTAGGCAATCTTAGCAGCAAAGTTTCACTTCCCAGGAAACCAACATCTGGTCTATCTGCCAGATGAGTTATTATCATCCTGCCCTTCCCCTATCTTTAATTTTCAGTTTCAAAGCTGCGGAACTTAATCACAATTTGGTGTGTTTATTGTTTAAAGACTGAATTTGTCATAAGAGTAAGCAGTTGCTGACAATTGCTCTATTCAGTTCTAAAATAATATGAAAGCTGAAGAGGAACCTGCTCCTCCAGTTCAACTAGAGTTTGGTTCTAGGTTGTTTTTTTTTTTTGTTTGTTTGTTTTGTTTTTGTTTTTTTTTAAAGAATGTTGAGGGGCTTCCTATAATTGAATACTTAGCTATTGCATCTTTGAAGATGTCTATCTACCCTTCCCTGCTCTAGCAAAAGGAGGCAGATTTCTACACAGGTTGGCATTAGGGACACCAGAATGACATAAAAAAGACCATAGCAAAGTTAACTTCACAGCTCATTAATCTTCGGAGTAGTTCTCAACTCCTAGCAAAGTGACCTGCTTTGAAAATGGCATTATTGTCCCTGTGGTTGAAGTTATGTCATTAATAAATAAATGCAGCTTGCAGGATCATGGGGCATGGTTTTGCCTGAGGTACAGCTAGCCAGACAGAAAATATTTATATATATATGATCTTCTTTCTCCAGGGATTAATGGTCAAGGTTGGCCCAATGCATTGATTCTCTCAAGAATTTTCAGGACTGTAGTCAAGATGACCCTTGGATTCTATTTTCTCCTGGTCAAGCGTGTCTTTAGGGGCTGACTAATAGGAAAGTGGGGAAAAGCTGAAGACTGTCCTTTCATCCAGACACAAACTATGTACCTCAGGACAAAATTAAATGGCACATAATATCTAAGGTGAAATTAAGTACATTTTCCCCCAGAGCAATAAAAAGAAGGGAGATTTTCCTTTGATTATATAATTGTTTATCTAACTGCATGGGGCATAAATATGAGTTGTTGTTCTATGACTGGGGAGAGAAATCCAATTTGATTTCTTTTTCTGCAGCATGTTCATTTTCACAGGAAGATTCAATTACTGCCTCACTTACAAGGCTATAAATGAGTTTGCTGGGCCAGTTACCGACACAAACTCACTCATCATTATTCAGATTAGTTTTCACTTTTCTAAACTGGTCTTCTGCCTACTGCTTTTGGAGCCTCGCCAGCCTTCAGGAACAGGATTAAATAATCCTTCTCTCACACAACTGCCTACATTTTGTTCTATTTTGTTCCTTTCCAAATGTCACCCCGTCATCACATACACGTTTCCCTTGTGTGAGCATTTGAAGTACAAGCTGTAGTTCTCTTATGTCTGGGTCAGGGGAATGGAAGGAGGAGGAGAGGGTCCAGTGATGAGGGGCGGGCCTGGAACCCGGAAGCCAGCAGCCTTCCCCAGGCCAGCTTCATCTGTGCTTCAAGCTGTCGCCTCACACTTCATTTTCAGGAAATCAGGCACCACTCTCCTTACACACAGATGAATCAGTCACACACTGGTGGAAGCAGAGGCTGGGAAAATCAATGGAGATAAAAGCTGAAGACAAAGACAAAAGGGGGAAATTTGGAACAGACAGAGGCAATTAATGCAACTCGGAGACTTTGTGGTCTCTGAGCCAGTGTTTCTTTTTTTGTTTGTTTGTTTGTTTTGGGTTTTTTTTTTTTTTAAGGTAAAGCTGATTTGTACAAGTGGGTAGCTGTGCTAAAAGCTTCCCTCCTGACACTTGTCACAGACGATTCAGGGACGGTTTTAAGTCTCCTCACACTTCTAAGTTGGAAGTTGGAGCAGCTACATGCCCAGTGTTTCTATGACAAATCCCCTGGAGATTTCCAAGTGCTGTGTCTCCAAAACAATACAGACTCACTCTCATGTAATGGCTGCACAGTGGGAAGATGGGCTAGAAGACCACTCACAGACTATTTTAGCTAGGAATTATGATCTCCTCTCCTCACGTTGTTGTTGTTGTGGTTCAGTTGTGTCCAACTTTGGGTGTTTTCTTGGCAAAGATACTGGAGTGATTGCCCCTGCTCTTCTCTAAGGTTTTTTACAGATGAGGAAACTGTAGTAAAATGGGTTGCGACTTGCTCAGGGTCACACAGCTAGTAAATGTATGAGGCTATATTTTACTCTTAAGTTTTCTTGACTACTCCAGGCCCAGCACTCCATCCGCTGCTTCACCTAGATGCCCTACCATTATCTCATTATTTCCTGATTATTCTAGGCAGGTTGTTAGAGGCAACGTGGCATGATGTCAAGAGCACTGATCTTAGAAAACTCTGTTATGTAAGATAGGGATAATAATATTAATATTATCTAGAGATAATATAAGGTTTGTCAATCCTGATCAAACAACCAAAGAACCACAGAAGTTCTGCAACTACATTAACTCTATAAAAACCCAGAGAGCTAAAAAGTTATCAAAACCACAATTAACTCTAAATATAAAACAAAACAAAAGAGCTGGGAATGATTGTAAGTAAAAAGTATTCTTGATTCGATTGGAGAATGGAAATTAGACATATGTGTCAGGACTCCCCTAGTTGGAGACTCATTCACTTTAGTGTGGACATATCTCCATATTTGTACCAATGGCTACCTAATGAGGTGTAACCCTGATAATGAGGGGTAACAGCAACAATGAGACACATTTGATTCATAACAGAATTTCATGACCTGAGCATGGGTACTACAGGTGTTTGGCCAAGCTCAGAAATCACCTGTGAAACAGTGCTGGCATTTTTCTGTGGCTGAGATCATCCAGAGGGTGAGGACAAAGAACTGTTATTATTCCAAGCTCAAGGAACAGTTGTTTGCTGGGTTTTAGCTCTGAAAATCATGGTATTTCCCAATAGTCAAAAGAGAGGGTTGATTTTGACATGGAGATCCTGATGGTTCAAGGTTGATTAGAGCTTATTTATACAATGGGCAGCACATATTGTTATCGGTTAATTGACATTGACAGTCATGGGATCCTGGGCAGGGTTTTCAACAGAGAGATATTTAACCTTTCTGAGTTTTAATTTCCTCATCTGCATATAAGGGACGCCTTGTCTCTTGCCAAGTTCTGGTGTCAATCATGACTTCATCTGCTCTTTTGCCTCCTAAGATGCTTAGTGCCTGGAAGGTCCTGACACAGATGGAAGAA
The DNA here is from genome assembly GCA_023553655.1 of Myrmecobius fasciatus. Taxonomy (NCBI): domain Eukaryota; kingdom Metazoa; phylum Chordata; class Mammalia; order Dasyuromorphia; family Myrmecobiidae; genus Myrmecobius; species Myrmecobius fasciatus. The sequence goes on along the minus strand of JAJPUD010000602.1, from coordinate 191,622 downwards.
ACTAATTTCAATGCAAGGCTAAACATGGAGTTTGGGAGGTAAAGGACACAGAAATTTTTTTTAGAGATAGTGTTTAGGGAAACTGAATAAGGCAGAATTACTTCCCACTATAGGTATAAGGGTTTGAAAGGTTTGTTTCTTCCCTCAGAAGGCATCCAATGTGGGACCAGGACAGTTCAAGTTAGAGCAGTCAAGAAATTGCTTAGCTCTTGGCTTGCTCAACACAAGTGATGTCCTGTAGATTCAGGGACCCTGGAGGTTGTAATCTTGGTCTCCTAGCATCCATGGAAATAACAATGATCAGGCAAAGGAGAAGATCTAAAGGATAGCATTTGCATAAAGTCAGGGAAAATATGATACTACTCCATGACTGAAGCAGAGGGAAAAGTAATATCTTTTATAGGATACTGAACATTTAGATTTCTTATATTCCTATTCTGAAGGCTAAAGTGTGCAAAACTGGACTCCAGTCTTAAAGACTGTATGTATGTATGTGTATGCCTGTCTGTATGTTTGTGTGTCTATGTGTTTGTGTGTGTTACAGAAAATGAGTGGGATGTTGTGCACTGAATTATATGTGCTCATTTATTCTGAATTTTATTTTACCTAATTCAATTGCTTGTTCAGTTATATTCCTGAATATAGGTTGAGTGACAGAAATAAGTGACATCATAAGTGACTCCCCACAACCCTTTCCCAGATTAAATCATACCTGCACACTCTAGATATATGTTTGTGTGTCTATGTGTCTGTATGTGTTGGAAGATAGGAATGGAAAATGAGTAGGATATTGTACACTAAATTATTTGTGTTCATTTATTCTGAATTTTATTAAGTTTTTATTTAATCTAATTCAATTGCTTGGTCAGCTATGTTCCTGAATAGGGTTGAATGACAGAAGTAATATGCTGGATTTAGAAAGGAAGAAGAGTGAGCTATAAGTAAGGGGGAGACCTGTATCAATAATTCCTTATGATTGGCATAATCTCCTGGATAAAGAACCCAGGTGTAGCTGCCAAAGAGTAGGGTATTAAGTAAGTAAAAGTCACTTGCCCAAGATGACAGGATTCAGTTGATAACAGTGTTACATGTAAAGTAGGAATAATAATACTTATGTTACCTGGAAAATGTGTTTTGTACATTGTAAACAAGAACTTCTTAATAATTCACATTTATATAGTATTCTAAAGTTTATAAAGCATTTTCCCTATAATTGCCCTATTGGGCAGGTAAAAGATAGGATTTGGAATTAGGATTTCACTACTATAGGGAAATTTTGAATGAAGAAACTTACTATATCAACAAAAGTGGGCACCTTCTCTGTAACTTAAATTGTTAATCTCTCTAAAATTGTAGTTTTTAATTTGAGGCTTGTACATTTATGCTGTTGTTTTTCAATATTTTGATAATTTCAATATGATAGTTTTATCTTGTAATCTTATGTACTTTATTTTATACATTTAAAAACATTATCCTTGAAAAAGATAGGCTCCGACAGATTGAGTCTATGACTTTAAAAGGATTAAGAACCACTGTCCTCTAGGACACACAAAGGTTAAGTGATTTTCCTAGCATTACACAGTATGTGTCAAAGACAAGATTCGAAATTAGGTTGTCTTTACTCTCAGATGGCCACTCTATTGACTATATTTACTGTCTTTCTGAGCTTGCTAGGGAGGAAAGATAAAGAGGAAAACACAGAAACACCCCTGAAACAGAAGGGATACAGCCCTGAAATTCTATGTAAAGGATTGGTGCAACAATGTCAAATGACTTTCTGTTTTCCTATTTAACCTCTACACTTCCTATCTCGAAAACACCCTCAAATACCAAAATGATGCCCACCTAGAAAATCATACTTCACAAACAAGTGCTTGCCTCCAAACTAACAGTTTCTTTCTTCCTAAATGCTTTCATTAAAAAATTAAGAATTTTAAAAATAAATAACTAGCTCTCTCCATTAACTACTCAGCTCTTTTATTTCTCACCAGAATTTACATTTCAATCAAATTCAGCCTCCAGTATAATTTTTTTCTCATTTCTCTCTACCTATCCATTTCAATAAGAAATTGTATTCCCCTTAGATCAAGAGTTCTTAATTTGACTATGACTTGGACCTCCTTTTCAAGTCTGATGAAGTTAATGGGCCCCTTCCCAGAAGAATATTTTTAAATGTATAAAATAAAGTAGTACCACAAGGAAAACTTAATTTTGTTGAATTAGCATGATCAAACTGGTTTTTTTTATATCATGGACTCCTTGAATTCTATCTAGGGACAACTTGTGGGCCTATGGACTCTAGGTGAACAACACTTGTGATAGATGATGTGTCCCTTGCTTCTTTCCGGTGAATATCTTTCTCCCCCTCCTCACAATTCAAAGGGAGATTTGTTGACCTGTTCCTCACTCCTTGGAGCCCCTTTCAGACCATTGATCTGTTACGTGGATTGGCTTCTTTTGAAATTGCACATATTTGCTCCTATCCTTCCCAAACTCTCACCAGGGCCTTCTAGAATCACTTCCACCCTTCTCAGTGACATCAGCATTTGGCTTATATTCTCCTGCTCCACCTCACCCTCCACTCTTATCCTTGGCAACTTTTACATGCACATGGATGGTGCATCTGACACCTCAAAGAAATGCAAGGGAGGTGTTGAATGAGGCAGCAGAATAGTTCTACTCTGGAAATGTTCTACTCTGGAAGAGGATGATTTTCTAACCTCCTGCCTTGGCTCACCCAGGGGCATGAAGCAAATTTGTCACTGCTTTGAAATAGAAACAGGATGAGTATTTCAATACAGTTGTCATTCAAAGACCTCAAACCGAACACAGTTCTGCACATGGCTTAAAAGAGTAGAATGAAAATTAGAAAGGCCCTTAGTCCCACTCCCTAATTAAAGATGAGAAAACGGAGACCCATGGAGATAAAGCATGGTCATGTCATCATAAGGGACTCCATACAACCCTTTCCCAGGTTAAATCGTACCTGCACACTCTAGATCACAGTGAAATTAAAAGCTGTGTCCGACATTCTCCCTTTACCAATGGGAAGATAAAATTTCAGGGACATGATCTTGCTTGCTTCACTAAGTCATTTGAAAACATGGAATTAAAAAGAAAGAAAGAAAGAAAGAAAGAAAATATGAAAGTAGAAACAAAAAGCCCCACTCCAGCACCTAGCCAACAATCAATCCTCTGGCTGATCCAATGTACATACTTCTTATGCAATCTAAATATTTAAGATGTTTTAAAAAATATACTTTACCAAGCAAGATAATTAACTTTCAAGAATAAGCAGTACATATGTGAAACCTAGGCATTTGGAGTCCAAATGATTCAAAGTCCATCTGTTTCATCCACCATTTGCCTGATTTATTATAGAAAGATCAGTGAATGTGGGTATAAGATCACGGACTTACACAGTGCAATTAAGTGTACATCTGTCTTGGGTGGGTGCCCAGAGGCTTTGTGAGGGGTGATTTAAAAATCAATAATAACAGTAATAGACAAAATGCAAGGGAGCTTAATAATAATCCTTAGTAAAACATGTCCTAACTTTGTAGTCATATAAGTAGTTGTGTGCTAGGTACTTTCCACAGCTTAAGGCCCAGTTTAAATGCTATTTCTTCAATATGATCTTCACAGGAATTATCTTTCCCTCTTTGGATCTCAAATAACCATTTGTTCATGACTCTGGGGTCCTTTCCAATCTAATTTTTATCTTTCCCCAGTCCTTAGCACAATGTTTTACATATTTGTGTGTGTGTGAGTGTGTGTGTGTGTGTGTGTGTGTGTGTGTGTGTGTGTGTGTGCATAGTAAGGACCTGTGATTCCATCTGTTTGATGAGCTCTTTCTATGGAAGTTCTATCCATTGGTAAAGAGTGTAACTAGTCCGTAACTTAGAACTACAGGGTCACAAATTTACAACTGGAAGGGACCCTGGAGACCAACTTGTCCACCCCTCCTCTTTTTACAGATTAAGAAACTGAGGCCCAAAGAGATTAAGTCATATGTTCCAGGTCACATTTGGTTGGGCATCCTGATAGGTTAAGTATCTCCCTTATAGTGACACTGCTAGGATATTTGAGATGTAGGACATGAACCCACCCCTTCCCAATGTCAAGGCTGGCTCTTGGTTCACCACCTCATACTCAAATTATACATAAAAGACATTTAATAAATACCTGTTGAATGAAATACCCTGAGTATTAAGAACCAGCTATTAGATGGGTGAGAAGTAATATTAAATGAATAATTGCTGATGAATATCTTCATTATTGTTTTGCTGTTATTCTATCATAATGGCAAACTTCATCCAGTAACTCTTCCAATTCTTTCTAGTGATTTCCTCCAAGTCTATCCACTTTTTCCAGCCCCATCCCACCTTTCCCTTGATGGGGTTCCTAAAAGAGAATTTAACCTTCACCCCAAGATTCTGATTTTAATTTCCATCAGCTCAAGCTGTTAGAATCTTTTGACTACTTGAAATGGCCATTCCTCAGGCATTATGCCTGTGTAAACAGATGGACAACCTAAATGCATCCCTGATACCCACAAAATATAAAAAGATTCTAGAGGAAGGCCTCCAACATATTGAATAAATTTTCTCCAGAGTCTTTTTGATTCAACATGGAAAACACTTGCACAACACAAAAACACCTCATTGTCTGCTATGATGAAAAGAATACCTACAAAGATCAGATCATGGAAGCTTTGAAAGACTGAAATGTAGATTTCACAGAAATGTATAAATATCAGTATTTTTCATTTATCTGTTAGGATTTCCACTGCATAATATGAAATGTACAGATAGTGACTATGTAACTAACTCAAGTAGGAGAACTCAGAACAAAACAACTTTTAAAAAATGCTATTATCTTGGATTAGCCAATTTGACTATTTATAACTAGTTGATTAATTGATCTACCTTACACACACACACACACACACACACACAGCCATACAATTGCAGAAGTAGGGTCCATTCTGGTTTTCTTTCTTTTCAGGCTTGATCTAATACAATTTCAAAAAGGCCTTGTCTAACATAGATCCATCTATTAGTCTCCCAGTCTGATTTTCCTAAGCCTGAAACCAAGCCCAGAGCCCTGACTTCCTGTACCAACAGGTCTACCTATAAACTTATGCTGATTTAGCATGACTGTCTAGAACTGAGGGAACCACTTCAATAACTGGGATGGCCTGAGTCTGAGTTCCTCTGGGCAGGAGGGGCCAAGAGAATAGCCAAGTGTTGGGAAATGCTGGCTATGAATTTCATATCTGCTTTACCTCATTCCAGAAAAGAGCAGCTCCTACCCTTTGGAGAGTGCTAGATGCCACCAGTCAGATGTCCTTGTCTGTGGTGAGGACTTAGTGTCTCATGGAGAACCTCATGGTGGTTCTGACAGACTGCAAGAGAGCTGAAATGGCTGGTAAACAAGAAGAGACCTAGCTGAAGGGGAAGAGATGCTCCCACAATGTCCCCTCCGCTGCCGTGGAGTCCAACTACCCCTTCTGTGGTGACATCAGTAAAGACCACTATTATGCAGATCTCTTGGGGACCCGCTGTTCTCCTGTGAGAGCCTGAAAGACACCATTGCTCTGGTTTTACCCTTCTGGAATGAGGAAATTGTTTCTCAGACCAGGGAAGGGAAATGTGTTGTGATTGCATTTCATCACAATAACTTTCACAACATGGTCACTTATCTTGAGAGTCTGTCTAAAACTGTCAGGAAGCTAAATCTGCCCACTGGCATTTTCCATGTGCTTGAATTGGATAAGAAGGTTAAACCCATCCACCCCAGTGTGATCTCTGAAGGATGACAAAACCATGGAGGCTATGGCAGCTTAAGGCAAAGCTAAGAAGTGAAACAAGGCTATTGGTACATACAGGTGGGGACCAATCCCTTCCCTTTTTCCTGTTTCCTATTCCATCTCTCCCCTACCTGCTCCATACAGGAGCACTATCTTAGGAATCACAACATTTAGCTACAGGTAGGGGATGAATGAGTCCTCTTCTTTATTCTTTCTTGTTTCAGACCAATGAATTTCTCTATGAGCCAGTCCTGCCAGTAGGGTAGCCCTCCCAGGAGGCTATAATCATTCCAGTGGCAAAACAAATTATTATAATTTCAGTGGTCATTTTAGAAATCATAAGAGTCTTATTTTAATCATATTCCAAACTATAAAAATGGATTCTGGGAGTCTGGGATTATGCCAAAATGTCTACTCATTGCACATACTTTTACAAAAGAACCTTTACCTAGATTGATTTACATTAGTGACTTTTGAAATTAAATGGACCTACATAATAGATATCAGAGATCTCAAGTCACACCAAAGATTTTCTTTATTTCCAAGGGTTGAGGAATTATTTGAGCCCCTTCTCTGTTTTGTGGTGTGAAATGATTCTAGATCATGTCAAATGGATCTCATAGTGGTTTTTTCCTTTCCACATCACCTTACAGCTACCTGGACCTGCCACCTGGATCATGTTAGCAAATTTGGTAGAACCACACTAACCCTTTTTTGTTGTTTTGTTCACTGTAATAAAGTAGTGCTGTGCAGCTTTTTAGAAAGCATCATCCTCTGCCTTTGAATTCTTTGCCCTTCTTTGTCCTGCTATTTCTGCCCTGCTGATCCTCAATCCTGGCTTATCCCCTTCCTGCTCCACCCCCGTATGCATTCCCTGTACTAACACTAGATATGAGTCACTGACAGCAACCAGAAGTCACAAGACTTTGCTGACTAGGTCTAGTATAAATCCATTCTCTGCATCCTTAAATGGGTCTCCACAGCTATGTATCCATTACTTATCTCTGACTGGTTTTTCATCCCTTTCCACATGTCAACTATTCAAAATTCTATTCCAATTTCCTATCTCTCAGTAGAAGATCTCACCTGCTTTCTGTGAAGAATGGGACCATGGAGAGCTCTCTCATTACCTTTCCTTCACATCTCAGCCTTTGCATCTTCATCTACCATTCTTCCTTTGCCTGTCTCAGAAATAGGAGATGACTCTTTTGTCAAGACATACTCTTTCTACTTATGCCTTTCATCTCATTCCTTCCTGTCCCCTCTGAAACCCCCTTCCATCTTTTATTTCATCATTTATTCAGTCTTTCTCAACCTCAAGTTCTTGCTCTTGCATGGGTCCTTACATGCTGACTATAAACATGCTCTCATCCTAAAATAGAAAAAAAATTCCCTCCATTGATCCTTCCATTAATTCAATCTGTTGTCTTATTTTATCTTACCTTTCATTGTCAAACTATATAAAATATCTCTCCACTTCCTCATCACCCATTCCTCATCCTTGAAATCAGATTTACAGGCTCTCAACAGTATTGAAACTATCCTCTCCTATGTCAGAGTAACACATTAATTGCCAAATGAATTACACTTCATCTTTCTCCCAGTATTTGTTACTATTAGCTACCTTCTCCTTCTGGAAACTGTGCTTCTTCCTTGACTCTCTTGCTGTTCTTTTGCTATTTCTTCTCATCACTTTACTATTTACTACATTGTCCTCCTAGAATTCCTTAAATTCTAGTGTCCTTCAAGATCTTTATCTTCTCCCCATTATCTTTCTTGGTGATTTGATTTACTCATATGGCTTCAGTTTTCATGTTTCTATATAAGACAAATTGACATCTGTTTGCAATTTCTTCTCCTACTAGTGCTATATCTCTAATCATTCAGTGGACATGAGTGCATGGCCCACTTATACATCAAACTCAACAGGTCCATCTTCCCCATAAACCAGATTACTTATTTCTGTTGATAGCACTACAATCCTGCCTGTCACTCAGACTAAAACTTTGGAATTCCATTCAATTCAATATGTCCTCTCATTCTTTTTTATCCATTACATCCCATCAATATCTTCAATGATACTACCTATACAAACTTATTCAAATTAGTAATCAAACTATACAACTAGCTGTTCCCAGATTTTGTACTGTACTTCTATTACTAGTAGTTAGAATTTATATGTGATTAAGGTTTATAGAGCTCTTTACTCATATCATCTCATTTTATCTTCATTACAATCCTGGAAAGTAGATGTTATTTTATTCTCATTATATAGAAAAGAAAATGGAGGCAGACAAAAGTTAAATGACTTGATTAGGGCCAAAAAACTTGTAAGTGTATGAAGATGGACTTGAAGTCAGATTTTCCTGAATTCATTGCTCTCTCTGTCTCTGTGTCTGTCTGTCTGTCTCTCTCTTTCTCCTTGTGCATGCACACACACACACATATACTATTCTCCACACACATACCTATATGATATCTATTTAGATAAATAGATATAGATATATATATACTATGCCTCCTAGTGCCTCTATTATCTTGCCTTGTGCTTTCCCATGTCTAGAATGTACTTTCTCTTGTCCTTAGTTGGATCAAATTTCCTCTTTGAAATGGGATGATAATATCCAACCTAACTCACATGGATATCATAAAGAAATTGTTTTGTAAGCATTAATTCATTATATAAATATGATTTTTTTAAAAATTATTATATCCCTACATCACCAACAAAATGCAACAGCAAGAGATACAAAGAGAAATTCCATTCAAAATAACTATCGATAGTATAAAATATTTGGGAATATATCTGCCAAGGGAAAGTCAGGATCTATATGAGCAAAACTATAAAACACTCTCCACACAAATAAAGTCAGATCTAAACAATTGGAAAAACATCAAGTGCTCTTGGATAGGTCGAGCGAATATAATAAAGATGGCAATACTACCTAAACTAATCTATCTATTTAGTGCTATACCAATCAAACTCCCAAGAGATTATTTAACTGAACTAGAAAAAATAACAACAAAATTCATCTGGAAAAACAAAAGGTCAAGAATTTCAAGGGAATTGATGGAAAAAATGCAAATGAGGGTGGCCTAGCTGCACCAGATCTAAAACTATATTATAAAGCAGTGGTCACCAAAACCATTTGGTACTGGATAAGAAATAGAGTAGTGGATCAGTGGAATAGGTTAGGTTCACAGAACAAAATACTCAATGACAATTGTAATCTAGTGTTTGATAAACCCAAAGACCCCAGTTTTGGGGATAAAAACTCACTATTTGACAAAAACTGCTGGGATAATTGGAAACTAGTATGGAAGAAATTAGGCATTGACCCACACTTAACACCATATACCAAGATAAGGTCAAAATGGATTCATGATCTAGGCATAAAGAATGATATTATAAACAAATTAGAACAATGTAGGATGGTTTACCTCTCAGACCTGTGGAGGGGGAAGGAATTTGTGACCAAAGAAGAACTAGAGGTCATCATTAATCACAAAATAGATAAGTTTGACTATATCAAGTTGAAAAGTTTTTGTACAAACAAAATGAATGCAGACAAGATTAGAAGGGTAGCAGTAAACTGGGAAAATATTTTTACATCCAAAGGTTCTGATAAAGGCCTCATTTCTAAAATATATAGAGAATTGACTCAAATATATAAGAATTCAAGCCATTCTCCAATTGACAAATGGTCAAAAGATATGAACAGACAATTTTCAGACGAAGAAATTGAAACTATTTCCAGTCACATGAAAAGGTGCTCCAAGTCACTATTGATCAGAGAAATGCAAATTAAGACAACTCTGAGATACCACTACACACCTGTCAGATTGGCTAAAATGACAGGAAATGATAATGATAGCTGTTGGAGGGGATGTGGGAAAACTGGGACACTGATACATTGTTGGTGGAACTGTGAACGGATCCAACCATTCTGGAGAGCAATTTGGAGCTATGCTCAAAAAGTTATCAAACAGTGCATACCCTTTGACCCAGCAGTGTTTCTACTGGGCCTATATCCCAAAGAGATTTTAAAGGAGGGAAAGGGACCCACATGTGCAAAAATGTTTGTGGCAGCCCTTTTTGTAGTGGCAAGAAACTGGAAATTGAAAAGATGCCTATCAATTGGAGAATGGCTGAATAAATTATGGTATATGAATGTTATGGAATATTATTGTTCTGTAAGAAATGACCAACAGGAGGATTTCAGAGAGCATTGGAGAGACTTGCATGAACTGATGCTGAGTGAAATCAGCAGAACCAGGAGAACATTATACACAGCAACAAGACTATACGATGATCAATTTTGATGGACATGGTTCTCTTCAACAATGATGTGATTCAAACCAGTTGTGCTGCGATGAAGATAGTCATATACATCCAGAGAGAGGCCTGTGGGAAGTGAGAATGAACCACAACACAGAATTTTAACGCTTTCTGTGAATATTTCCATGCATTCTGTTTTCCTTCTTAGGTTGTTTTTTCCTTCTTCTCTTTCTAGATCTGATGTTTCTTGTGCAGTAAGATAACTGTATAGATATGTATACATGTATTGTATTTGTCATATAATTTATCCTGTCTAGCATGTATTAGATTACCTGTCATCTAGGGGTGGGGGGTGGGGGGAAGGAAAGGAAAAGCTTGGGGAAAAAAAAAGGTGTTTTTTTTTTTTTTTTGCAAAGGTCAATGGTGAAAGATCACTCATATGTTTTGTAAATAAAAAGCTTTATAAAAAAAAAAAGAAAAAAAATTCTTATATCCCCTCATTAGATTATGAGAGCAGGATCGATGTCATTTATCATTTTAGTGCCTTCACCTAAGGAAGCACTTAATAATGGGTATTTAATAATACTTGCTAGTTAAATTTCATTTGGTGGAATGGAAGACATCTTTTTATAAGAAATGGAGGGAATCAAGGGTTTCTTATAGCAAACAGCACAAGTAGTAAAAGATATGAATACATTTCTATCTGCAATAAGCCCTATTTTTGACGAGAGTCGCAATACTGACTCATTTTCACTGTCCAGCCTCGGTACTAAAGCAACTGGCTCACATGTAGGAGGGAAGGGACTTTCTGACTATTTAATGGATCAGATAAGTAGTGTTAGGACTCTTAGAATTGGATTAAAAACACACAGAATCTCCTATTTGAACCAATTTTTGTAAGCTTTGCATTGTTCCATCTTTTTTTTTGGGGGGGGGGGAATGGGGAAGAGCAACATGCCCATTGTTTTTCTTCCTGGAATTTTGCTTTGACCTTTACTCCTGATTATAACTCTGCTGTCTGATAGTATTGTCACCCTGTACTGAACATTCAGGGTCTAGAAATAAGTCCCTAACACATGGCACTTCATTGCAGGGGTTAAAGCTGTCATGTTTCCTGGTAGCATAGCCTTTAGTTATCTGATTTATATGTTCAAAGTGATATTTTACTATTTTTATTGGCTTCTATCCCTATTTATAGCCATAACATACTCAAGCAATTCATCCAGAGGTGTGCTGGAGCCATCCTTAACTGACTGAGGAGCCAATTGTTAAATTTTCAGTTGTCATCATTTACACCTTGAAAATAATCAACAAATGCTATAAATCAGAGCTTGATTTATTGTTTTGTTGATTTATAGACCTAATAAAGTGATAGAAAAATATTAATAATGAAGATTGAATTTAAAAGTGTGTCAAATATATATAAGAGAGCCAGTTAAAATTTGACCACTGTACCTCTGAATTCATCCCTTTGTAATTATAATTCTGTTAGTGTTGGGCCTACATGAAGCCTCTGGGAATTAGCCATTCTTCTGTGTTTTCAGGAAAGTTATATCTTTTAAGGGTGATTCTCTAATGTCCTACTTTGATGTAGAATTTTTATCAAGTAAGCCGTTGGATGCAACTCAGGACCATCCCTGGGAAATTTTAATGGTTGTTCACTCTTATCAGCAATAGTCCAAGCAAAATGAATAACAAAATGCATTTGCTTCCTTTGCTTTTGGAAATTGGTTATACATGATTAAGATTCAGTTCCATTTCAGCTGACCTTTCGGTTCATGATTTCAATTGAACTAATTTTTTGTGTTAGCTTTTGTGTTTAAAATGCTTGGAATCCCACCAACCAACATACAAATTAAAGGCCTATTTCATATAGATTGATTCATGACCATCTTAGTCAGTTTCTGACCAGGATGTCCAGAAAATGAAAGTTGGTCCCCAGGTGGGCAATAAACAACACAATAAAATATCCTCTGAAGGACTAGTATCTTTTGCCATAAAAATTCATTTGAATTTACAGCAGTTGATATTATTCTCCCCAGCTGGTTCTACTAACTCACATTCTGCTTCTAACCAAGCAGTAAAAGAACTTGAGTCAGGTGGATAGTTCATTATATTACGTAAGTGTGAAGGCACTTTTCATGGATATAAAGAAGCTATAAAAATGCATTAAAATTAAAAAGGCTTAGATAGTTTCTATAGTTATTCAAATGCAATAAGACAGATTGAAATATATTACTTTTGAACCAAATATTTCTTCTTTTATTAATACTCTTTCTGGGTATCTCATTATTTGATACTTTATTTTCATTTAGCAAAACACAGAAATAGTACAATGTTTAAGAAAACAAAGTAAAAAGAATTCAAACTTTGACAGTATATGTCTTTATTTTGAGCTTTTTTGTTGGTACCTAAAGAGTTATTCCCCCCTCACATCTACATACTCTTCTGCATGGATGGATGGGTATATGGGCAGAAAATTGTTCTTTACAGACAGTGTTAGAAATATATATAACAATATAGGACTTAAATTGAGAAGTTGGGGGACAGTGCCTCTGAAATAATTCCCTTCTAATGGTGGGTCTGGGAACAAACAGTGGGGAAATATTCATTCAGCTGGAATAGAGATTAGAAAGTACATTACCTTTAATGTTAGTTCTCCTAGTCGCTTTCTCTGTCCCTTTCTCCTTCTCCCTCTGTCTGTCTCTGTATGTCTGTCTGTCTTTCTCCCTCCTCTCTATCTTTCCCCATCTCCTCCAACCTTTTCTTTTTTATAACAAATTGGCATGCCATAATTCTCAGCTCCTTGATGCCATTGTTTCCTATGGAATCCAGAGCAGCAGCCAGAATCCATTATTCTGACTGAAACTATTCCACTTTGGGGAAACAGGACAAGTTTCACCTGAAATATTCTAGTACAAGCTTTGGGACAAGTGATTGTCTAGGGAGAATTTTATCAAGCAGAAGTTGACCAGATATTTAGCCCTATAAAGGTAAGAAGTGGAAGTGGTTATGGTTGATAATTGAGTCATATGATCCTAGAACTGACTGGGCCAAAGGCAGTAATCAAGTCCAAAGAAAGGACACAGAGCTCAAAATTAGGACCACAACCAAGCACAGGGAGTGTGGAATAAGGTGCTTGAGTGGAAATGAGATCTGGGGTTTAGGAATCAAATATTACATGCTTGGCAACCAAGCCAGACCACAGAGATTTAGAGAAGATTTCAGATTTTTCATACCTGCCCCTCCACAGAGGGGGTAAAAAAGTGTTTGTTCATTTTAATCTTGGCTACATGCAGCTGACTCCACTGAGTCCTGCCTTCTAGTTTCCCTTAAGCTGGAAATTCATGCTGCTGTTTTCTTGTCATACTGGATATCTCCCATAGCTAACCATATATTCTTTCCTAGAATAGACAAGCAAGAAGCAGCAATCATTTCTTTAGTAATACTCATGGAGCCTCATTCAGTGCTGCATTCATAGCTGATAATTAGTAATAGAATTTCATGGACTTTAGAGAAGCAACCTAGTGATAATTCCCCTCATTTTACATTTGGAAATTGATGCCAGAGAATCCAAGAAACTTGCCAAAATATCATAGTTTTGTGACAGGACTAAAACTAGCATCAAGTTCTCAACTTCTGGGTGGGAGAGCTTTGTATTATATCATGCAATTTGGAAGAAAAAATATGCAAAAAACACTAGATTTGAAGAAAGAGGAGCTTTTTTTTTCTTCTGGCTCTGCCACTTAAAACTTGGATGACTTTGACCAAGTACTTAATTTCTCATGGTCTATGTTTCCCCATTTTAAAAATGAAGGAGGTTGGACTGAATAAAATCAAAGGCCCCTTTGATTTGATTGATTGGATAAATATGTGAATTTTAGAAAATTTCAGTTTTATGTTTTATATTTGTACCCTTAGTACCATGTCTGACACATTATAGTCATTTAAATATTTATTGGATGAATGAAAATACTGTAGTAATTTCCCTTCTCTTGTTTCAAATAAAATTCATATCACAAGCAGTCATATTTTATAGTATTTTATTTTTTCCTGAAGTGTAAAGAAGCAGAGTTCCAAGACTGAATTTAAGAATACCTGGTTTTAAATTCTGGCTTTGAGATTTACTCGCTGTGTGGCCATAAATAAGTCACTTAATGTCTCTGAGCCTTGATTTCTTCACTTGTAAAATGTGGATAACAATACCTGAAGAGCCTATCTCAAGGTGTTATGTAAGGATAAAGTAAAAATATATACATATATATAAAGTGCTTTGTAAACTTTCAAGGTAAAATGAGATAATGTTTATTAAACACCTTCAAAATCTTAAATGCTAGCTCTCATCATCATTACTATTATATTAATATCAATAGTATTAATATTAGAAGGGAGTGGCTGCACAAAAATTAGCAATCACATAGTTAATATGTGTAATATACTTAACAATATTTAAAACATCATCTTATTAGCTATTATTACTAATAATGATAAAGATCACAAGCATGGGGAAATGCAATTTAATATTTACAACATTAGAATAAGACCACATTTCATTCTCTTTTCTGCAAGGGAGTCCAGTTTTTTATATCTAATCTATTCAATCTTTTTCAGTCATGTCTAACTTACACCTGACCAAAACCCAATATTTTTCTAAGAGGGAAAGTTTCCTTTTTCAATTTTTCAACTGAGCTCGGAGTTTTGGGAGTACACAGGACAATGAAGCAGAAAGGGAGCACCTGCTTAGCAAATCAGATTAACTAAATTGACCTTACACATAATAAAGGAACAGATGTTGCAGTAAGATTGTCCTATATCCTACAAGACATAGGTTTCCCAAGCCCATGGATCCTTGCATCATGACCTTCCATGTGCTTTAATCTTCTCTAATGTTTATTGGCACTAAAAGAATGTCTTTTCATTAATATTTTTGACTTAGTATGGAAAGAAGCTAACTCTGAGTGGTTCAATGTGTTTAACATTTATTATTGACTGATTAATTCTGATAGTACAGGAAATTAGCATGGATTGTTTTTCCTATTTTTCAAATTGCAGAAACATATGTTGATGGGAAGTTATTGACTTAAGTGCAACACAGGGAACTTCTGGTGAAACACAGACAAGTTCTCTTCCTTAAAACTGTATGTTCCTCATTAGATTATACAACCTTCATGGAGGTTATAGAGTTGTAAAGGAAATATTTTGTATATGATCCATTTTCATTGTTAAACTACTCTTTTTGTGTTCTGCTATATGTGTAGAAATGTATTTTATTTTGTGTTTAAGTTCATAAAAAATAAACAAAGAAAAAATAAATGTATAAATTATGGCCCAAAATGCTTCCTCTCTTCCAAGATTCTAAGCTTAAAGAGAATAGGTTCAACCCTGCAGGCAGATTCCAGAAAGAATTTTCTCTCTTTGTATCATTCCTTCCACCTACAATTACTACAGAAAAAAAAATGTGATATCCCCATGCTATAGTTAATATCTAGGGTTTCCCAAATGTGGGTAAGGATAATCCAAGTTCCCATTCAGCACTCAAGTTATCAAATCCCTAGAGGGTACAGGACAGCCTTTATTTTACCTGACTGAAAATATGTAAAATAAGGATTACTTTACCAGATACAGAAACACCTAAAGCACTCAAATATCCTACCATGAAGAGAAAGGAACTTGAGGATGCTAATACAGCAACCTCTGACATTCCAGAAAAATTCCTCTCACCTACAGCATCAGATATAGTTAAATTCATACTGCCACTCTGGTATGAACTCCTCTTATACTTTGTGAACTTCTGAACAATAAATCCAATTCCATTAGACCTGCACTGTCTGAATAACTCACTGACTTTATTTTCCCAGTAGAAATAGATCACTTTCTTTTGCCACGAAGCATCAGGAAATTCCCTTTTCTTTATAAAAAGTCGAAAGCTGAATTCTCAAATTTAGAATGATCTATAAGAAAACTTCCAAAACTAGTGCTTCCAGAGAAATCTTTATCCAGCTTAGAAGGACAAGCTCCAAGGATTATGCTGTCTAAGAAAGTCCAAATCTCACCTTCTCCAAATAGGAATTGGGATTCATGAACTATTTCCATTATCTACCATGACCATGTATTTATGCTGTAATTTGCAATCAATTGCACCTGGGAATAGAGGGATAGTTCTCCAAGCCTGGTTAGTATACTCCAAAAAAGGCCCAAGAGAAAAGAAAGAGAATGCTAAAGAATCAGAGAGAATGAAAAGAGTCCAAAGTATTCTATGCCTTTTTTATATTCTACAGAGGTAAGCATCAAATCCAATGAGGTCACGCAGGCCCTGTTGAGTATCAGCAAAATGCCAGTGGATATGCTCATATTTCATGGAGAGATGCTCCTTGAATCAGTACAAAGGCCCATGCCTTATAATCTTGTTAAGATCATCAGGGAGTTCATCAATTCTCTTGCAAATGCAAAACAAAATCCTCAAACAATACTCTAAATGAAGTAGATTATATTCAGACTTATGAAGTCATTTCAAATATCTAAGCTTAATTAATTAATTAATAAGCTTGATTTGTTCTTAACAGTTTCTTGTACAGGAAAAAGAGGTCAATACAATACTTCTTATATTTTCAATATGCCTCCATAAAAAGAAAGGGATAACAACAAACTACTAGTTTCAAATAAAAAAAAAATTTTTATTGTCCTCATTATCCTCCTATAATTACCTTTAAGAACAGGACAGGCATTTTCTTTGTGCACATTACTTAATAAGTTAGATCAAATAGTTCCTTAGATTATCAAAAACCAAGTGGTTAGCTGGGAGGAAACTAGTTTTATCTGAGCTGACATTCAAAATAATATATACTATCATTCATCTCTAATAAATGGATCTCTCAGGAAAAAGCTATATTTTCTAATGGTTTACAATGTCTTGTACTTGGCTTTTAAAAGAAAAAATTGTGGAAAACAGTAAATGGTTAGAGCTTTTTTAGCTTTTATTGCTATCTTTCTATATCATCACAGTCCCTACTACATTTCCCAATATGCTTGAATTCAATTAAACAAGTTTTTTGAGTCCTTCCCAATGTCCTATGAATGTGACCCTGTGCATGCTATAATAGAAGCTGGTAAGCATACAAAGATTAGTTAGACAGGGGTAGTGGTAGTCAGTGAAACTGGAAGAATAGATTGGGATCAGATTGTGAAAAGACTCAAGGGTAAAGCTGAGGAATTTAGACTTAATTCAAAAACAATAGGAATCCTCCAGATTTTATAGCAAAGAAAAACCACAAACTCATCATAGGTTCATATATCTAGAGATAGAAAAGATCTTAGGACACCTAATTAAACTCCTTATTTTACATATAAGGAAACTGAGACCCAATGGGGTTAATCTTCTTTGTTTCTTTTGTTTTTGTAGGCTCTATCCATCCCTTTTTGCTCATGGCTATTCAGAAGAATGGTTTATAGAAGTAACAAAATCAATAAACTTAATTAAACTGATCCTTGTTAAAAAAGAGAGAGAGAGAGAGAGAGAGAAAGGAAAATCTAATTATCAAAAAAAATTAAAGGAAGTAAATTCACCATGAATGTAAAGGAAGTATAAAAAATAGAATTATTAGACACTACTGTGCACAATTGTAATATCAAAAGAATTAGAATTCAAATAAAGTGAGTACCATAAAGGGAGTCAAATTAAGAAAACAAGTAACAGATCTATTAAACAACCAGTCTCTATGGCAAAAAAATGAAGTCCTAACCCTAGACAGTCATCAAGAAAATGCCTTAAGGGGAAATGAGTCAGTATATCCCCACAATTTTCTCATATCATAGAACATGCAATTTTCAAATCTGTATTATTGAGTCATTCAAAAGATTAATCAACAAATATTCATGAGCACCAGCTCTGTTCAAGGTACTATGGTAGATTCAACAGAAATAGCACCATTTTCATTGCACATAAAAGAAGCAATATTATTTTATTAGAGAATCACAGAAGACAAGACTTGAAAGGAAACACAAAGGCCACCTATCCTAACTTCAACTTAAACCAGAACTCTCTCAAGTGAATCAGTCCTTAGAAAGTGGTCATTCAGTTTGTACTTGAAGAAATCTAGTAAGAGGATATTCATCACCTCACCAGTAGTTCATTCAACTTTTGGATTTAATATTTTTTTATCTTTACATTAAATTTAAATCTTCCTTTCTATACCTTTCACCCATTGATTTCTACTCTTCCCTCCAAAGCAGAGTAAATCTAATCCTTCTTTCACGTGGCAATCCTTCAAATATTTGAAGACAACTCAAGTCTCCCCCAAGACTAAGCTTCTCTAGACTAATCATTCTCAGTTTTCTTATCTAGTCCCCATATTGCATATCCTTGAAGACCTATGCCATCCTTGTCATTCTCCTTTAATCATTCTTCTACTCATCAATGTTGTTCCTAAAATGTGTCACCCAGAAATGAACATGATACCTACTCAGATTAAATAATAAGACCCAGTATTGTGATTTCCTGAAGCAGCTCTTGTAGCCTAGAAATGGGAGAAGAGAATGTAGGTGGTAAAAGTTAACAAGGGTTATGGATTAGCATGACAAAAACAGTAGAAGGATACAATGGGGCAAGGGGTTTGAAGATGATGAACAGGGTTTTGCAGAATGGTTCACCACAGGGTCAAGACCTTCCAGGAAGAGAAATAAAGTCAAAATGATGTGATACACAAAGGGGAGAGAGACAGACAGAGACAAAGAGAGTCTATAAATGAAGTTCAAAGTAGAAAAGCAAGTTTTAAGAGATATAAAGGTTAAGACATTTGATTATTGAGTCGACTAGTCAAAGAGTAAAATTTCAGAATTCAGATTGATATCTTTATATAAATTCTATTATAATCTGCTGCTATGTTCTCATAAATCATATATAATTTGCTCTAGATGTGAAATAAATGTATTCTTGTCTAGGTCTTGACATTTATACAAAATAAGATACTCAGTTTATTCAACAGTGGGGAGAAAGAGAGACAGAGACAGAGACATAGGTAGAGACAGAGACTAAGAGAGAGAGATACAGAGACTCAGAGACAGAGAGAGAGAGACAGAGAGAACTAGAAAAAGATATATAGCAAGGATAGACATAGAAGACACTTTTAGTGGATTCAATTCAGTAGAGCCCCCTTACTTAAAATGCCCATTAGGATTCACCAGCTAAGATCAGAGCAAATTCCTATCCCCATATCCTCATGGTTGCTGTGCAGAAGGTGATTACAAAGTAACTTCAACAGCTTGAGGCTTTAGTTGCTTGAGGTACCCAGTCTCAAGGAATGTCTCAATCAATAACTTTTAAGGAAAACTAGCATAATATTTATGAGGGGAAGAATTAAGGTATTGCCCCTACCACAAAGTATTTGCATTAATTTGGTTTACTTTTTACATCAACTTGTGCATCAGGGTTATAATTTCTTAGTTCTTGATTTTCAAAGTTGACTCTTTGAAGAAGATGGTGACTACCCCTGTGGGTAGCTGAAAAAGGAATTCATTGGAATTAAGCTTGATGAATTAGTTTGTTTGAAGCATCATCAACAAAAATAACAAAACCATCAAAGAAAATGGAAGGAGATAGAGCAGAAAGGAAGCATTTAAGCTAGGTCCTGAAGTAAGTGAGGAAGATAGAAAGTGTCACAGAGATTAATAGATGAGCACAACACTGATTAGGATAAATCTTTGTATATA
Organism: Myrmecobius fasciatus; assembly: GCA_023553655.1. Taxonomy (NCBI): domain Eukaryota; kingdom Metazoa; phylum Chordata; class Mammalia; order Dasyuromorphia; family Myrmecobiidae; genus Myrmecobius; species Myrmecobius fasciatus. Next base: position 171,826 of record JAJPUD010000602.1, on the reverse strand, counting down.
GTCAGAAAATATCAACTTTATTGGAAAAGATTGTAAGTGATAGGGGCAGAGCAATGGTCTGGAAATGTTAGGGGAAGCAAGAATTACGTTGACTCTCCTTCTGGGCCTTGTGAGATAAGGGCATCAGAAAAAGAGAATTCAGCATTACCAAAGCATGTACCAAATGTACAAAGCATTACATTTTCACCAAAGTAATAGATGTAGTATTTTGGGGATAAAATCCAAAGTTCAGTTCAGTTCAGAAGGTGTTTTAGAGGAAGAGATCAAAGAGGAAAAGGTTTCTTAAAGATCAAAGATAATGGAGAGGGCAGACAGAAAAAAAAAGATAATCACAATTATTATGCTTTAAAGTTTGCAGTATGCTTTTCCTCTGAACAATCCTGGAAGAAAGATGATAAATTATTATTCCTATTTCACAGGCCAAGAGAAGGTGATTTGCATCCAAACAGAGATCTTAACTATCTCATAGAAACATAGGCTTCGCAGCTGAATCTTAGAAATCATGCTAACCCTTTTATATTACAAATGAATATCTCGAAGCTGAGAGGTTAAATGATTTACCATGGTCATATACTAGTAAGTGTTCAAGCAAGGTTTCAAACTTTGGTTTCCTGACTTGTGTCCCTTGTGAAAGAGAACTGGAATAAGAGGAGCAAAGTTTAAATCTTGATTTCTGCTTACTAGGAGCACAACTCTGGGTTATATTTTCTTTATTTGTTTGTTCAAGAAAAAAATAGACTGAATATAATTCAATAATTCAATTTAAACATTGGCTACATTTAAGACATTGTATAGATTCTGAAGTACAAAGACAGAAATGAGTGACAATCTACCCTCAGGGGGCTTCTCCTAGATAAGCTCTAAGGTCCCTAACTAATTCTAATGAGTCCAAAATCAATCAATAAGCATTTATTAAGCATTTCTATGTAACTAGGCATTGTGCTAAGCACTGAGGATACAAAAAATGTCAAGATAGGCTCTGCTTTGAAGGCAGTCACAATTTAATGGGCAAGACAACATAAAAACAACTATATGTAAACAGATATATAAAAGACAAATTGGAAATAATCAAAAGAGGGAAGGCACAAGCATTAAGAAGAACTGGGATTGTAGAAGATGAAATTTTATCTGAGACTTAAAAGGAAGTCAAGAAAGCCAGGTGGCTAAAATGAGGAGAGTATTCCAGTCATGGAGAACAGCCACTAAAAATAGCCAGAATTTGTCTTGTTTGAAGAACAGCCAGAAAACTGATGGGACAAACTGATACTAAGTGAAGTGAGAAGACCAAGATAACACTGTACACAGTGACAACAAGATTATGTAATGATCAACCATGATAGATTAGATTCTTGTTTTGATTTGCTTGCTGTCTTGGGAAAGGGAAAGAAAGGGAGAAAAATTTGCAACAAGATTTTGCAAAGGTGAATACTGAAAACCACTTTTGCATGTCATTGGGAAAAAATACTATTCATGTGTGTGTGTGTGTGTGTGTGTGTGTATAAATGAAAACTGAAATTAGTGGATCACAGAGTACATGGAAAAGAGGGAAGTATACGAATGAAAAAGTCAGAGGAGGCTAGGTTGTAAAGGGCATTGAATGGCAGAGAATTTTGTAACTGATCCTGGAGGTGCTAGGGCACCATTGTAGTTTATTGAATGCTGAGTTAAGCAGGGATAACCCAATCAAATCTGTGCTTTAGGAAGATTAATTTGACAGCTGAATAAGTGGAATGGGAAAAATGCTTTGCAGTAGGGAGATGAATCAGCAGGCTATGCTACATTCCAGGTATGATATAATGAAGAACTGTACCAGAATGATGGCAATAATCAGAAGAAATAATGGGTCATATGTAAAAGAAGTTGCACAGACATAATTAAAAGTATTTGGCAACAGATACGATATGGGGGATGAGAAAGAATGAGGGATTGAGGATAATATCTAGATTGTGAGTCTGGGTGACTGAGAGGATGGTGGTTACCTCAAGAATAATAGGGAAATGGAGGATTCTGAGAAGATGGATGAGTCAGTCAGTAAATTTCCAAATCTCCAGATTTTTCCCACAAACAAAACAAATTTGCATGCCCCTGGGCAAACAGATTGGTGAAAAATCAAGATGATTTAGGGCAGAATAAGGGTCCTCCAGGTACAACCCAAGAAGATATGAAGAAAGATTCCAGGCCAGGAATTAACCAGTGTGAGGGGCTAACACCCCCAAGCTAGCTCCCCAGAAACATCAAGTGGGGACTCCTGGAGCTGGCTGGGTTTGGCTGGAGGAACCACAGAATTTTCACCTTAATTAGCCTGCATGTGGAGTTGGGGGTCTGAACCAGGACAGACTGAGGGAACCTTGGCTAATTAGGAACATCAGGCCCAGCTATGCTGCAAAGATGCAGCCCTGAACAAAAAGGAACCAGCCCACCTGTGAGTGCAGAGGGCCCAGGCACTGCTGATTGTGGGCACTTAGAGAAGGGTGGAACTCTTGATTTGAAGTTCAAATCAGAGGGGGAAGTTGAAGTGAAGCTAGAGGAACCAAATCAACTGGCAAAATAAAAAGACCCCAACCACAGAAACTGACTATGGGAATAGGGCATAGAGAAGGACATTGAAGGAAAAAAAAAAAAAGCTGCTCCCAAAGAGTAACATTAAATGGCTCCCTGACCAGAGAAAATTTATAGAACTCAAAAAACAATTTGAGAGATATTGAGGAAAAACTAAAAACTAAAACTAAAAATCATCCCCAAAAAACCAAGAAGATTATGAAAAAAAAAATCAACCATAGAAAAGGAAATACAAAATCTTAAAGATGAAAATAACTCTTTGAAAATAAGAATTTGGAAAGAGAAAGGCAGTGAAAGATCAAAAAATAATAAATCACAATATGAAGAATTAAAAAAAACTGAATATAAAACATCTTATAAGAAAAACAATAGATCTGAAAAACAGATCAAGATGAGAAAATATATTTATTTTCTTATTCTTATAAGCTGTGTTTATAAGCTCTGGCCACAAAAAAAAAAAAAAAAAAAAAAAAAAAAGAACCATGACAAAATAATGCAAGAAATAATCTGAGAAAATTGTCCTGGAGTGATAGAACATGAGGAGAAAGAAGAAATAGAAAAAAAATCCACTGATCACCACTTCAGGGAAATCCTTTGGTGAAAATACATAGGAACATTATTGCCAAATTTTGAAACCCCCAGATCAAAGAAAAATTTGCAAGAAACAAGAAAAAAATAATTCAAACATACTGGAGCTACAATTCAAATTGTACAGGACAGAGCAGCAGCCACAACAAATGATTACAGGTCCTGGAATCATGTATACTAGCAATTAAAAGAACTAGGCCTATGACCAAAAATATCAATATTCAGAAAATTATTCACAATATTGAATTGAAAAAAGGTAAAAATAATAATCATGTCCTATAAATGAGGTACAGAGGAAGAATAGATACAAAGATATTTGAAGGGAGAGGAAGGTTTATAGTTCTAAAAATCTACTCATATTGGGAATGGATTAAATAAACACCACTACATAGATACCATAAAAGATATAAAACTCTCCGAAATCTATAAAGAAATAAAGAGGAAGTAATGGAAGGAAGGAGCAGCAAAGGGTGGGGGGGGGAAGATAAGGGAGGGCTCCAAAGATGAAAGAAGTTTAAGTAATAGCAAGACATGTTCAGGAGCAGAATTAAGACAAAGATCTAGCAGGGTTAGGAAAGATATGTATGTATGAGTGTATATATACATATAAAAGGACAACCTAAAAAGAAGTAAAATGGACACTCATGAATATAATTTCTTCTACTACTATATATCCTTTCTTGAACTGGTAATTTATTGTTACATATTTTGAATGCTCCCTGATGTTCTGCTGGGCACATGACAGTATTCTGATTTGTTTTGTTTTATTTTTCTATTTTTCTTTGTTTTTATTCTGTTTTTTTCCAATAAAATAAATTTTTAAAAATTATTATTTAAATAAATTAACATTCATTTACTAAATAATTTTTTTAAATAATAATAACAGGGAAGTTTGGAAGGGGAAGACTTTGGGGTTAAAATATGAGTTCAATTTTTGAGGAGAAAAGATAATATGTTTAGCTTTGGACATGAGGTTAAGATTTCTATAGGACATCCAGTTTGAGATTGGATGCAGAGATGTGTGTCTGAGATTAGGAGAGAGATTGGACTGGTAAGATTGGGCTAAAAAAGCATATTATGTAGATAATAATTGAAACCCCAGGAGCCCATGAGATTACCAAATTAAATAGTATAGGAAAAAAAAATAAGTTCCAAAGCAGAGCCCTGTGAGATACTCATGATTACCAGTAGTTATCAGGATGAAGATCCAGCAAAGGAGACTGAGAAGGAAGGGGCAGAGATATAGAAAAAGAACTAGGGAAGAGTAATGTCTTGGAAATCTGGAGAGAAAAAGGATATTAAAAGAAATTGATCAGTATCAAAGGCTTTGGGTAGATCAAAAATGATGAGGATTGAAAAAAAAACCATTATATTTGGCAATTAAAAGAGCATTAATACTAGTAGCTAAGTGGCGCACTTGGATAGACCACCAGCCCTGAAGTCAGGAGCACCCAAGTTCAAATCTGCCCTCAGATACTTAACACTTCTTAGCTGTTGAGCTTGGGCAAGTCACTTAACCCCAATTGTCTCAGAAAAAAAAAAAATTAGTAGTAGCTTTGGAGAGAATAGTTTCCATTTCAGTTAGAAGTCAGACTGTATCAAGTTAAAAAGAGAATGAGAGGGAAGAAAGTGGAGGTAATGATCATAGCCTGTCTTCTCAAGGAGTTTAACCATAAAAATGTGTATTGATAGCTAGTGGAATAAGTGGCACAAATAAGGAATTTGGGGGATGAGGGAAAATGGGCATTTTTATAATTAAAGAAGTAGCCAAGAGACATAGAAAGAATAAAAATAAAGGAGAAGGTGGAGATAATGGCAAAGACAATCTACTGGAGAAAATGAGATGGAAATGGATCACAAATAGAAGGTTTGGCTTTGGTAAGAAAAAGGGGTCACCTGATACTACTGCAAGTTCCAATAAAATAAAAATATGTATACCTAAAATCCCTCAGTGTGAAAAGCTATACTAGGATTCTTTGGTCCAAAGAATCCCTGTCTGGTCTTTTCTATTATCAGACCAAGCCAGATTACAAGTTAATTTAAATCAAAAAGACAGTTAACTAAACTGAATGGCAAAGTAAATAGCAAAGAGAACTTTATCTGTCCCTGTAGGCCTTTACCTTCTCATGCCATGATTGACCAGCAGTAAGACTTGTTCTGAGACAATGAATTCACCTAAATTGCATACCAGCTGGAATGCATTTCTGCCTCTGCGTCTGCTGCTTTTTCCTTCAGTGTAGAGTGGCTGTTGCCTTCTGCTTGCCTTCTTTATGGAGCTGACTTCCTAACATTTACTGCTTCTTCCACCAATGTATGCTTCTAGGTTTCTTTCCTGCTGAGTTCCTGATTTGCATGTTTCTCTATCAAATTGTTTCTTTTCCCAAAAAAGACAGGTGTATTGCTCTTCTGGGAGACAGACCATTCCTTGGATCATTTTTTAGTTTTTTTTAGGTTTTGTTTTTTGGTTTTTGGTTTGTTTTGTGTGTGTGTGTGTGTGTGTGTGTGATGAGCACCATAACAGTGACTGAATATTCCTATTACCTTTCATCATGTTACTTTCCTTATGTTAGTAAAGTAAGAGGGAGTATTTTACATGACTAATGTACTCTGTGGATCCTTGAAATTAGCCTAAAATGGATTTAAAGTAAAATTCAGTGTCTTCTTAAAAGGGTTATATTTGGCCTATAATGGTGGTCCTTAACTAGGAGATCTAGCACCAAGGTATAGACATTAGAAACACAAAATTAAACTTATCCAGTGTCACTTGAGTAAAACTACATATACTGCATGACAAGATATAAATATAACAACTTGAAATCATTCATTCATCTATGAGCATCTATTAAGAAAATGTGCTAGACATGGATGATAAACCAAAAAATAATTAAACATTTCCTGACCCCACAAACATTTTACATTTTCTTGAGGCAGCAATATCATGTACATAGACTGATACAGAAAGACATTTATAAAATCAATACAAAGTAATTTTTTTTAAAAAAAAAAAGTGTTAACTACAGGGCTGAAAAGGATTTTCATTTATTTATTTAGATTTTTGGGTCTAGGTGAAAGATGAGATTCTTTGCCTCAATTGCTATCTAGCCTTAATCACTAAATGAATGTATCAGTGAATGAATCACTGAGACCTGCTAAAGACCTTAGCTTAAAGGCCAAGGTCTCCCATTTCATCCAGGACTATCTGCAGTCTCCTGATCTAGATCTGGCCACTGAACCCAGCTAGCTCTGGAGGGAAAAGTGAGGCAGGTGACCTTGCCCAGCCCTCCCTCACTTAAATCCAATTTACTTGCATGCCATATCATCACCTCCTTGATGTCATGGTCCTCTTTGAGAACGAAGGACAAACAGCAACAATGTAGGAGGTGGAACTTGAGTTAGTCCTTGAATGGACCAAGGATTCCAAGAAATGGATGTGAGGACAGAGGGTATTTCAGGTGTGTAAAGAAAATAGAAAGGCCTAGAAATAGAAAAGAAAAAAGGAATATGTCATATCTGGACAATAGCAAAAAGACCAAGTGGTCTAGAATCTAGAGGGTATGAGACCTGGAGAAAGATGTCAATAGAATGAAGAAAGATTACAAAGGGCTTTAAATACCAAATGGAAAAAAATTGTATTTTATCCTAGAAGTTATCGAGAGACACTGAAGATTCATGAAGTAGGGAGTGACATTATAGGAATATAAATTTGCTATGTGAAGTGTGGATTAGAAAGGACAGAAACTGAAATGAATTCATCAAAAAACATTTATTATACGCCAGGTAGCATCTTGGGCAGCTAGATGGAACAATGGATAGATTGCTGGGCCTGTGGTCAGGAAAATTCATCTTTGTGAGTTCAAATGTAGTTTCAGACACTTACCTTGGGTATACTCCTTAATTCTATTTGCTTGTTTCCTCCTCTGTAAAATGAGCAGAAGAAGGAAAAAACAAACCATTCCAATATCTTTGCCCAGAAAACCCCAAATGAGGTCACAAAGAATCTGATATAACTAAAACAACAAACAACAAATGTACCATAAGTTCTAGGAATGTGAATATAAAATCAGAAACAATTCCTGCCCTAAAGGAGCTTACATTCTAGGAGAATGTAATATATATGCATGTAGAGGAATGTTAGCCTAGTAGAGAAACCTTGGGACTAAGATTTATAATAGGGTTTTGAGAGTGGCAGAATTGATCTGATCATAGTTCTAGAACCAGGAATGAGATACAAAAAGAAATGAGTGAGTATGCCTGTGGTACCAAGGCAGTGAGTAAAAAAAGCTAAGAAGATGACTGGAAAGGAAAGAATGAAGCATGATTAAGGAAGGCTTTTTCTGAAATAGTATTCCAGGAGAGACTGTCATCACCAATGAGAAGAATTGAGATTACTAGTCAGAATTTCCTTAAGGGAAGAAAGGAATAAATATTTTAAGGTGCCTACTATGTGCCAGGCACTGTGATAAGTTCTTTACAAATATTTCTTATTTGAACTTTACAAAGAACCGTGGGAGGTAGGTGCTATCATTATTTCCATTTATAGTTGGGGAAACTAAGACATGATTTGCCCAGAGTCACACAGAAATTGTCTGAGGCTAGATCTGAACTCAGTTTTTCCTGATTATAGTCCCTGATCCTAAGATAATTGTTACAGGAGCATATTTTGTCTCCTTCTTTACATATCTTTTTAAAAACTTTAATTTAGTTGACAAGTTTCTTGTGCTTTCATATTAATATCTTCAGACAGTTGTATTTTTCCTCATAATCAAAAAAAGGGAGAGATGGGAGAAATATGGCAAGAACTGGCAGCTGATTAGATATGAGAGGTGAGACAGAAGAAATGTTATGACTCTAGCCTGACTCTAGCCTGAAATAGGGAGGTACTGGGGAGATGGGAGAAGCTTCAGGGAGCCTGTACCATCTATAATATATGCCCAAGTCTCATCCAAAAAGAAAAGGTGAAAGCTGAGTTGACCATACAGTTTCAAAAATGTAGAGTGCCAGGATGTCTCTTTGTAGCCTGTCAGGCTGTCTTTGTTGATGAGGGCCAGCTACACCTCCTTCCAGAGCCCATCATCTGTTCTTTGGCTGACCAAAGAAAGCATTCAAGAGTGAAATGAATTCCTCCTTATCTCCCTACAGGGACTGAGCTCTGTGCTGTGAAAGGGAGGACAATAATTGATCTTTCACACATTTAAATGAATAAATTAGACTCTGGGTGCTCATCAGCAATTTAATGCCATAATAGACAATAAATAGCTACTTTTGAAAATACTTCTCCCAAACAGTCTTCACCAGCAGGACTAGACATCTTAGAGAGTGTTTTTCTAATCCCTGACCCTGTGAGAGCCACCAAAGGAGAACACTTACCACATAAGGTCAGAACAAGGTCCTGGAAGGAAGGGGCTCATCATTCTTTATTATTGTAAAGAGCAACCATGTTTCTGACAATTTCCATATCAGCCTCCAATGACCTCAGAGACTATAGTGTGGTATTATGAAATCCCTGGTGTCTCCTCAGAGCTTTGGAAAAATCAATTGTACACAAAGTATCCTTGCTGTTGAATGAACTTTAAAACATAAAAGTCAAACAGTGCCAAGACAAATGAAATAATACTTTATCAATGTTGCTATTTTGTGCTAATAAAATTTCCATAACTTACAAAGCAGCAACCCCTTCACCTAGCCCTTACTCTTTAAATTCGCTGCTTCCATTAAGCCCAAGACCAATTCTCAGTTAAAATACTTCTCTGGATGGTAGGAAGATACAGAAATGTCTTCTAAAATTAATGTAGTATTATTCTTCTTGCAAAGATGATATGATTAAATTGGACTATGTAGTGCATATGTAGCGAAAGATGCTTTTTTTGCATCTCCAGAATTTATTTGGAGATTTATTCCAAATATTATTTTGAGAGATATTATCTTTGTAGAGTGCCTGACACATAGTAAGCCCTTAATAAATGCTTATTGACTTGCCCAACCAAAAGGTAACATTTTGTGTAATATTCGGTTGTTTTGCTTCCTTCAGGTTTTCATTGCTTTGATTAAAATACCTTATGCTTTTTTTTCTTCTCCCAAGAACAATTGCCTCTTCCTGGTGTATGTCTAAGGGGCATGAATCATAATTTATCAAATGGCTCTAGTCCCCATTCCAACATGATCTAATCTCTTTCTAATTTCAGCACAACTCCCAAAAGACTATTCAGGCACATATAGATTAAAGTACAATTTCTCAAGCAAAATTAAAAAATATTTTCATGCTCTCTATTGAGGTTTGCTTGCATTGTGTTTCCTTTATCTGATTTTTTTTTTCTTGTAGATAAGATTTATCTTGCACAACAATGATAATTGTGGAAATATGTATACATATATTCAATTTGTCAAGTATTTTAACATAATTAACATGTAGTGGATATCCTGCCATCTAGGGGAGGGGTGGGGACTGGGGGTAAAATTTGTAACAGAAGGCTTTGTGAAGATCAATGCTGAGGAACTACCCATACATATGTTATGCAAATTTTTAAAAAAAAATTAAAAAGTGAAAGGTACAGGATTCAAACCTGCCATGGGTTAAGTCCTATTTCTTTATGTTAGTCTTAACTTTCCAATTCCAATTCTCAGTTCCAGTTGTCACCCTGACACTGCACTTTCTAGAGTGCTAGACCTACAGACACTGCTTTGCAAAAATTGACCCACTGAATCTGGATTCTCTTGTCCTGAGGCCTTTCACTATTCTGATTAGTAAATACATGAATCTATGGACCAAATATATCTTGTTAGCCCCAGCCATGCTATGAATTACAACCCCAAAATCTTCATCTTACTTGCTCTTCAGCTATATGTATATCCTTCTCCTGTTCCCCATATTCAAATCAATACTGCCATTGCCATTTAAAAAAGCAAGCAAATATTTGTTAAATACCTACTATGTGCTGGGAATAGTGTTAGGTACTGAGATGTACCAATAAAAATGAAATAGTTCCTGCTCTTAAGGAGCTTCATGCTATGAGGGAAGACATGTTCAGAAGTAAATAAAAATAAATATAATGTAGATAATCTATGGTAATTCGTGATGGAGGTATTAAGAGTTGAGGGGAGTCAGGCAAAGTATTATGTGGGAGGTAAAACTTGAGCTTTGTTGAAGGAAGTTAAGGATTCTGTGATGTGAAAGTTTTCTAGTCATGGGCTACAGTCAATTCAGAGGCATAGAAATGGGAGATAGAATGCAATGAGAAGTAGCTCAACATCTCTGTGACACCAAATCAAAACATCTACCTATGACCCCCACTCTCTAATAGTGCTCTGTCCTTTCTATTTGAATGTAAACTCTTCCAGGTTTAATTTTCTCAGCCACTCCTTCTCAATCTCTTTTGCTAAATCTTAATCCACTACCTTCTTCTTTTTTCTCTAAATGCTATATCACGTGGTGATCTCATAAGCTCATGCTATCTATACATGTATATATTACATGTGCAACATAAAATATATACATATATCTGCATGATGTGTGTGTGCAAACAATAAATAGATGGTAATTCACTAGGACTAGAGCTTATGGAAGAGACAAGATGGATGTATCTATTTATTGGAGTATGTGTGTGTGTTTGTGTGTGTATGTATGTATTTGTATATTTAGGAGGAAATCATTAGTGTCAAAGGGTCCAAAGAGGTCAAGGAAGATAAGGATTGTGAAAAAGCCATTAGATTTGGCAATAAAGAGATCACTAGTAGGGTTAAAATGAGCAGTTACTCTTGAGGTTCAAAAGAAGAACCCAAGAGGTTGGGGTCATTGACTGGTATCTAGAGGTGTGGCAAAAGAACTTGCAGACTGGAACCCATCTCCAATCAAGGGGCAAAGTTTATGATAATTGTAATGCCAATTGAAGCAGGCTCAGTTCCAAAAGGATTAAGCAAAAAACTGGGAGCAAGAAGATAAATTTATAGGACAAAGTTAGAGAGACCAGAGTTTCATGTTATTTATTTGCTAATTTTATGGCTTACAGGTAGCTTTGAGGGTGTATTCATTATTGTCTCAGGAACTTGGTTACCACTGACCATCAAATTATCTATATGACAGTCAGCAATGTTTGTGGGACTAGTCTAAGGACAAAAGGCTTTAGGATCCTTGACAGACATTGTTAGAACAATAGCATTCTAAGGTGGGGGAAATTCAGGATCACTGCTATATCTTCCCTAAAGTCCAGGGAAAGAAATATATAACTGTATTATTGTATTCCCAAGGCTAGAAGACTTTAGAATCATTGACAGACTGATTGTTAGAACAATAAGACTCTAAGGTCAGGGGACCTCAGGATCACTACTATATTTCCCCTAGAAGCTGTACCTTATCTACAGTTGAATGATCAGAATACAGGTTAGAAAAAAGTATAAAAGAGATTGAAAAGAAAGGAAGTAGAAGCACCTATTATGGCCAGTTTTCCCAAGAATATCCCAAGCAGGGATAATCAAATTCAAGTGAAGATTGGTTTGTTTAGTTTTGTTTTTGTTTTTTTAAGATGGTGAAGAATGAGATGGGATATGCACATATTTGTTTATAAACAGTAAGGAAGGATTTGTTAAATAGAGAAATATTGAAGATAAGAGACAATGAGGGTGATAGGAAGGCAATATGCTGGAGAAGACCAGAGGACTGGAATGAGGTGAAGGGTACATGGAACTGCCTGACAAGAAGAAAAATCATTTATTCATTAGAGACTGAAATGCAGGAGATAAAGAGGAATGATATCAGAAAGATATTAAATGCTTAGAAGGTAAAAAGACATAGTTATCATCTAATTCAACCTGTGCAGGAATAAGAATCTCCTCTATTATAAACCTGATGAGGAGTCATTATTCAATCATTAAATAACTCTAGTGAACATGAACCCACTATTCCATAAGGCAACCCACTCTATTTTTTTATGGCTTAGATTGTTAGGAATTTTTTTTTTCCTAACATCAAGCTTAAATCTGCCTCTCTCTTCAATTGCCATTTCTGCTCCGAGTTCTTTCCTCTGGGAGCTGCAGAACAAGTCTATGCCTAAGAAAAAAGCAAGAAACATTAAAAATAAATACATAAATAAATTGTGAAAGTAAACTGAAATTAAAATGATTAAGATAATTATTGCAGGTAGGTTTCGTGCACCTTTGTCTTTGAAGAAAAAACAAAATTCATTTCAAAAAATGTCAGAGTCCTTTAATCTGTTCTCACTGCTGTGGAGTCTGGGAGATATCTGAAAGGCACTTTGCAGTTTAGGCAGTAAAGGAAGTCACGTTGATAGGTTTTATATTGTTAAATACTCTAGCCCAAAGAGATTATTTTGGAAGAGAAGGAAAACATTGTTTCTTAGAAATTGCTCTATTACTTTATATTCTCAAAGATGAAAGAAGCTTAAAGGTAAAGTAATATTGATTGCACAGAATTCTATCTGTGTCTAATTTATATTATGGTGCTTTATGACTATAGAATATATTTTTAATATATTAGAGTAAGAAAAAGAATCAAAAATGGGTCCCTTAAAACAACAAGCCAAGGATTTGAATAACATTATGGACTTTCCTTTGTTGTTGTTATGCATCTGTTTTGCTGGAGATTTGTGTACAAGCTTCAATAAATCTGAATTTGAAGTTCAGGCTCTTATCCAGGAAAAATATTACAAAGGCTCTGAAGAAAAGCAAGTTGATAATTTAATGAAAAAATTGGGAAAATTCAAAGAAAAGTAAGGCAAAGCTATTATATTGCCAGAGTTTTTCCTCAAATATTGTGAGCTCACTTTAGCTTCAGGTATCTAAAAGTTGACACTACTTTGACTAAAAGATTTCCTAGCGGAGATTTAAAGAATTTAGGAGAAGTAGTCCAGTTAATCCCAGATTTAACTGCAGTTGAAATGTTTAATTCAAATTTTCCTTTTGGGGAGAAAAAAAAAACCTGTAATAATAGTGAGCAAGAATTGGCAGGCATTCTATTCATGTTTGTTGCCTTTGATGTTTAAATTAACCATTAAAAGTATTTCCAGATCAAAGACAAAGATTGACAATTGATCTACCCTGAAATATGGAAGAGAGATGTTTTTTGACTACTTTTATTCCTGTATAAAATCAAAGTACATGAATATCCTTTGTGTTTATTATAACCAAACACCATATACAGATATAAATAATATCACACATAAACACAAACATTGTATATGTAATAATAGCTAATATTTATATAGTGTTTACTATGTGCCAGGCACTGTGCTAAGTGCTTTACAATTATCATTTCATTTAATCCTCACAACAACCCTGCAAAGTAAGTGCTATTATTTATCCCCATTTTACAGATGAGGAAACTGAGGCAAGCACATAAGCTAGTAAATGAACTCATGTTTTCTTGATTCTGGGCCCATGACTATGTACTGTCCCATCTAGTTGCTCCAGTTAGGTATAGCTAGTTGGCTACTACTAGGAGTCGTCTTATTGATATTTCATTTTATTATAAATGTGACTGGGTTTTTAGAGACTGTTATTATATGTCCCTCATTCTTTAAGTACCATGACATCAGGGAGGTAATACCATAAATATCCAAGTGAGGTGGATTTAAATGAGGTTGGGTTGTGCAAAGTCACCAGCCTCCCTTTCTCCTCCAGTACCATCTGGGTCCGGTGGCAAGAGATAGACCAGGATGACTGCACAGGGCCCTGGATGTAGTGGAATACCTTGGCCTTTTTAAGCTAAGGCTTTTAATAGGGTCTCAGTTTGACTAAGGAAATGCCCATTTGGTGATAAAAGTAAAGCAAAGAATGGCCTCTTTTTACCTAGTCAAAAAATAATAATAATCTGGGAGGGGACTATCCAGAGTTTCTAGCCAATGCAGAAATAATTGCTTTTTACATTCACTCTGAGTTAATCCGGGCCCAGATAATAATTACTTGGGGCTTAATCTGGGAACTATTGTTGGCCAATCCTGGAGTCTAGATGGAGGTTAAAGAACTCTTTGTCCCAGAATACTTCCTGGTGGCAACTGCCACTTTTGTATCTCACCTTGGAACCTTTATTAGCCTACAATATATGATAAGTCTCAATTGCCTATGGTCTGCAATCTTTAATGTCTCCCACAATTCAGGGTCAACCTTCTCTTCCATGCTCTAATACTCAGCTTAATATGATCATGAGACCCTCTCTCTCAGCATGACTACACCTTTAGTCAGACTTATTGCTTATTCTTCTTTGTCTTTTCTCTCCCAAAAATTCTTGTAACAATTCTACTGGTAGATCGTACCAGGCTACAAAGACCTCAAGTGTTGTGCCTGTCTCAGTTTCTCTCAGTTGCTGTCTCAGTCTCCCTCAGTTACTGTCTTGGTCTCCCTCAGTTACTGTCTCAGTCTCCCTCAGTTACTGTCTCAGTCTCCCTCAGTTACTATTTCAGTTTCCCTCAGTTACAGTATCAGTCTCCCTTAATTGCTATTTCAGTCTCCCTTAATTGCTCTGTCCCAGAATAGAAATCCCCACTTCCTGACCTCCAGAAATATTTGGACTCACATTCCAAAGTAATCATGAAACCTCCAGATGACCAGCCTGGACCTCTCCCTTATCTATGTGACCCAGACAAGCAGCCTGCTTTGGCAAAGTTCCTTACTCCCTAACCTGTCAAAACGGAATTTATGATTTCCTTGGACACCAGATGTGCTCAGCTGTTCCCATGAGTTCTTTGTCTCCCTGAGCTGTAGGACCCTATATAATGTTTGAAATTCCTTGATGGAGCTGCTGTGTACTTTGTATTCAGTCAGCTAACATGGCTGTGGCTGTGTTAGTCTCTGGCCTGGATTGCATGCTTTGAGACAAGAGTCCCACCAGGCCTGATCCAAAGCTATGGATTCTGAACTCTCAATTAACATCAATAAAGCATTACCTAATTTCCATGTGTGATACCGCCTCAGTTTCTCCCTGAGCATTACACAAGTATGGACTCTGTGACAGACGGTCATACATGGGCCCAGATCTATACTAGTTGTTAGGGGGCAGATTGGTTCTGCCCTAATTATGCCAATTGTAGGGTTTCATACCAGGGGTATACTTGAGGTAGACATTCTCCTAACTCACCAATGGGTTTGAGGCCCATCAATTTCCCTCAATCTGGTTTAGCCCATCTGCCAAGACCACTTTGTGGAGTGTGTCTCCTGCATATATTACAGCTTTTTGAAGCTTCAGGTGAGAGTTAGGTGAAGGTAAACACCAAAGGCAGATGAACAGCATCAGAGGTGTGATTCTCTTATTAAAGAAGTTATTTATTAGCATTTTGGGACATGTCCAAGAGTAATATAAATAATGAGAGATCCAAGGAATAAGAAGTTTAAATGAGAAAAATAAGTAAGAATGCATAGAGAGAGCTATTGGAAACATGGCTACCAAGCCAGGCTGTCTGCTTTTGGCAATCTGCTATTCCTGGGACTTTAACAGGCAGGCAATGTTATTACATACTCCTCAAGGAGAAACCTTCAGACTTACCAAATATTGAAAGGACAGAGATGATTATCTAGTTGCACAAATATGGCCTTTAGTGACAGTAAGGGGATGGAAATGTGGGGAGTCATTGCCAACTGAGGATTCAGATCCAGAACTAGAGAATTAACATGTAATACTCCTATAACCAGCCAGATTTATGAGAAAGGTCTGAACAAGGCCTAGCCATCCTGATTGAATATTGATTCAATATCAGTCATCAATCAATCATCAGTCAAGCAATTAATCAATCAAAAGTATTAGACTAGATCCATTAAGAAGGAATCAAAGCCAATCATTTTGAGAACCAGGAATTCCACTGGTGAATCAGGTTAAAAAGGTTCAGATCAAATGTTTGAGAGTGAATTGTTTTGGGGGGAAAGGAGAAAATCTTTCTTCCCTTCTACCTTGATCAAAACAAGATCTTTCAAAGTTTGAGAGGTCAAAGAATTTGGACCTATCAGCTGTGCCTTAGCAGCACAATAGTCCCAGGCCACGCCCACTTGATCATTGTTTAGGCTCTGATTGACTCAGAGTGAATGTAAATAGCAATTGTTTCTGTTTGGGCCAGAAGCATTGAGTCTTCCCCTCCCAGATAGATTTTTTTTGGACAGGTAAAAGAGTTCATTTTCTGCTTCATTGCTTATTTAACATTATTCATTATTTGGGCTTTGCCTCATTTAAACTGAGATCTGTTTAAAGATCTTAGCTTAAAAAAGTTAGTCTCCCACTGCATCCAGAGCCACATACAGTCATCCTGATCTTTACCTTACCATTGGACCCATATGACACTGGAGGAGAAAATGAGCTGGTGATTCTGCAAAACCCACCCTCACTTAAATCTAACTCACTTGCCGGTCATCACCTCCCTGTTCTCAGGGCCCACTTTCAGAACAAAGGACAAATAATGACAAAGACAGCTGGGACTCTGAAATAACAATAGCTAGTGGTACTGTTGGGAGCCAAAGACATTAGATACTGAGGAAAGGCAACTTTCGGTATCTATAAGGAAAGCAATAGAAAGCTATACCTTGTGTGAGAAGACCTTCATGAAGATCAAACAAAATGAACTTCTAATAATCTAATAATAAATAAGATCTAATAATAAAAATAATAATATGTTAATAATAATAATAATAAATAAATAAATTTACATCTTTGCTATGTGAGCTCTATATCCTTAATCCTACTTTCCCCTGGATTCTATATAATGTAGGAAGATTTGTTATTGAATGGGACTGATTGAGTGAAGTTTTCTCAGTTTATGAGACTAGGCCTAAGTCACGTGATCCCTATTCCCAGAGGTCTGCAGAGCTGGAAGATCAAATCTTGGGCCCAGGTTGCAGGAAGTCACATGATGTCAAGGCCTAGCAGTCTCTAAAGACCCTAAGTCAGTGACAGGAAGTGATATAACCCACAGGAAGCAGACAACATTGGTGACCATTGGTCAATGATGGTCACTTCCTTTTAGTCTATCCAATGAAAAGGCTTGGGTCTTTTGCTATTTAACCAGCTTTCCCGTTTTTGGCTTGTCAGGTCCAAGAGCACATGTTGGGAGCCGAGATGCCTCCTGGGTGGGCTTGGGTCTCTCCCTGCAGGGACTAAATAAATGCTCTCTCTTTGTACCTGAAGATGTCTCTGATTACTTAATTTGGGGGAGGGGGGTCTAGCACCTGTCTCACACATGATCTTGTGGGAGAAAACATTTTATATTGAATATTCTTAATATTGTTGTTTTTGTAAGTCATTTCAGAAATGGTCAATTCTTTGTGATCCCATTTGGACTTTTCTTAGCAAATATAATGAAGTGGTTTGTCCTTTCCTTCTCCAGCTCATTTTACAAATGAGGAAACTGAGGCAGACAGAGTTAAGTGACATGCACAGTGTTATCTAACTTCTGAGTTCTGAAGCCAGATCTTAACTCAGGAAGATGGGTCTTCCTGATACCAAGCCTGACACTCTATCCACTTCAACATCTAGTTACCCTATTCTTAATATACTACATTATTAGATGATGAGGTCTTCAATGTTAGATGTTCTTAGCAGAGGAATTGATAATGGGCAAGCAAGAAGAAGGTTCTGATAATGGAGATCAGTTTAATTCCTTAGTCCCACCCTCTAAAGGCAATCCAGTCAGAAATCCAAGTTATCAAGACCCTGAGGCTAAATTTTCCCTATAAAACAACTTATGGCCCATGGCTTTGCTACTACCTTCCTTTGAGTCACCTTCCTCTGCATTCTGCCTCGTGATGTCTTTCTCCTTACCACCCTCCCCCCATGTTACATGGTATCTCCCCTAACTCCACTATGCTTCCCAAACCCGCTTCTCCTTACAGTGAACTAATTTTTAGGATGCTAAATCCCTTTCAGGATTTAATCTGCCAGCTAACAGCATACCCCAACCTCATGGGGTGCTCTCTTTCTACTGGGTAATTCCTAGGGGTCACTGGGGCAGAGACATATGGTACAGGAGCCTGGGCACTTGAGTGAAGGTTGATATTTATTTAGATAATTCATTAGTCAATTATTGCCTATTGAAAGTCCCTTTTGTATGGTCCTCATGAAGGTCCTCTCAGACAAGGGACAGCTTTCTGCTGGGCTCCTTGTACATTCTTAAAGTAGCCTTTCATCAGTATCTAATTTGTCCTTGGTTCCCAACACTACTTTTAGCTACTGTTATTCCAGAGTTGCTGTTATCTTTCATTTTCTAACAAATAATTAATAATTAGTAAATTTTGTTAAGTCCACTTCAGTCATTTCAATTGTTCTATGCCATCTAGATGGTAACCTCTTGTTGGAGAGAGAGCTGGTCCAAGCATGGGAATAAGTCCACTGCAGTGGGCAGGAGGATAGGCCATATAAACGTGTGCAGAAGTCTAGGGTTGCGAGCAGGTGTCCCTCCAGCTGCATAACCATTGCCTTGTTGGGACACAATCCAGTGAGGTGTAGTCCTTGCACAAATACTTCTTTGGGAAGAAGGCCAGCTCACTGAACGCTGGCATGTCTAGCAGGGATGGCTAAGGTGTGGAAAGCCCAAAGTCATCCACCTCAGCACCCAGTGTGGGTTTCTAGAAATGTAACTGTTAGTGGCCTGGGACACCTGCCTCCTCACAAGTGCAGGTGACCCTCTGCACCCCATCCAAAGTAGAAGCCAATAGGTAGGGGCCAGGTGGATGCAGCAAGAGAGTTGGTTGCCAAATTTTCTTGGGCTGCTTCTTCCCCCAGGAGTGATATTTTGTAATTGGGTTATTGTAGTATATATGTAAATATAATACAAGTATAACATACAATATACAAACAATGCATATATAATAATAATGCTTTTGTGATGAATAATACACAGTGATATGCATTGTTGTACATGTGATAAATAGCTTATACCAGCTCAATATGTGATTTAAAATGAATGAGGCACAATAATGCCTTATTATACATGTGCAATAAATGACAAATTATAAAGTGATAAAAGTATGCAGAATATATAATATTTAGCATGATGTTCTAATTCATTGGATTGTCCAATCCCATACCTGTTTGCCAAGGTTTACGCCAAATATATGTGATACGAATTATGAAAAGGAGAATTTCCTGCAAATCCATCTCAGATTTTCCATCTGATCTCATTGGGATTTTCTGTTAATTCTTTTGACAAGGAAAACACACCACAATATCAAGTAAGAAAGAATAAGGAAATAGGGTCATAACAGAATAATTGTTCCTTTTATTTAGGAAATGATGTTGAAATTAACAATGTGAATAATTTAACATTTATATTAAGATTATGTTAACCTTAATATTCAAGGAATAAATCAATCACCAAATATTTTTAACTGTCTATTAAATGCCTATCAAGTATGAAGACTGAATCAATCCTAACTCACAATTAACCTTCTTGTTCTAATGGGGAAGACAAATACAGATTAAATAAATATACCTTAAATAGAAAGTTAAACACAATTATATACAAAGAAATTAAATACAAAGTAATTTTGGAGGGAGTTACAAGCCTTTGGAGGAAACATCAGGAAAGTTTTCATGCAGATGGTATCTGAGCTGTATCTTAAAGGAAAAGAGTGATTGTGTGAGAAATAGGTAAAAAGGGAGTACATCCCAGGTATGTGCAATGATTAATTCAAAGCCATGGATACTGTACATTGAGTATCCTATGAAAGAAGAAAGACTACGTGGGCTGAATTCAGATTGCAGGAGGGAGAATAATATCCAATGAGAATGGAATTTAGGTTGAGAACAGATTGTACAGGACTTTGGAAGTTAAACAAATATGGCTGTATGGGAAAAGATAGTTCTAAATCACTTATATTTACTTATTTGCTTTGTTCTTAGTTCTTTCTTATAATTATTATTTTATTTTTGGCCAGTGAAGGTGGTAAGCAGGATAAAGAAAGAGACCAGGTCCAAATTCACAAAGTAAATGATAAGTTGAGGCAATTCTCAAAAGTTGACATAAAAATAATTTAAATGTATTTAGTCAAATAACATTGAATAAGCATCAACTCATGCCAGTTATTGTACCAGACAGTTAAAATGCCAAGAAAAGCAAAAACAAACTAAAAAAACAGTGCCTGTTCTCCAGCAGCTCAGTCTAAAGTACAGTTCAGAAAACGCCTTGCTCCCAATCACATTATTTGTGATTGGACTATTTGTTAGTCTCATTATATAGATGAGGAGATTAAGGCGTTATGTGAACTTTCCAAGACCACATGGCTAGTATGTGATTTCCGCTCTTCTGTAAAGTCTTTTAGTTCTTCCTTTTGTCTCACTTGTCTAGACATTTCAGGGCAAAAGTTTTGGATGGTCTGGGTTATGTGGATAGTAATCTCAATTTACTATCTTACTTTACTAGACTGGCTCTAGTCAGAAAGTAACAAGATTTAAGATTCTAAGCAATGGGCTAGGGAACAGATCGTCAATTCCAATCTCACTACTTTAGTGAGAGGCCTTGAGATCCTTAACTTTTACTTCATGCTTTTCAACTGTAAAATAAAGTCCCTGCTAACCTATCTCATTGGATTGTTCTAAGAAACTAAAGAAAGATGTCAACATTTGGCCAAAATGAAAAGACCCATAAATGTTAAATTCATAGTGATGGGAACTATTAGATATAGACACATCTGTCGGTAACCACAGTCTTTAAATCTGAGTTCTTATCCAGAACTGTGTCTGCTTATTAGTGCCAAATGTTTCCTCTGTTGAAGTGAAAAAAGGAATTGTACCAAATGACATAATGATTTTGTAGTGTGAAATAATGAGAGGTGAGAGTTGAATACAAGAGCAATTTGCACTGGTGAAATTTGTGGTATATAAATCCATGAGACACTTCATTGTGACAGCAACTGCAGGCAAAAACCAAGGTTGATTTAGGCATTAAATGTGTTCTTTACCCTTTATCACTCTCTTGAATATACTTTATATCTAGGTTTAAAATAAATTTTTAATAAAACCAACTTAGTGTATATTAGGCTATTCTGAAAAGTAGCATGGTACAATGAAAAGAACACTGACTCTGAAGTCAGAGCACTTGGGTTCAAATCCTGTCTGTGTGACATTGGTCAAGTCACTTGACATCCCTGAACTTCAGTTTGCTTATCTGTAAAATAAGAGGATTATACTGGATGAACTCCAAAATTCTTTCCAGTTCCACATCTATGATTTTAAAATTCTTGGTTTTGTATCCACATATCATCTCCCAGCTATTAAGAAGGTAAGAAATACAATATATATTATACAAGTGAAGTCATAAAAAACATTTCCACCTTAGCCATGTTGCCAAAAAGAAAAAAAAAAGAGAAATAAAGAAAAAAATTAACTATGCTTCAGTCTGCACTCATAATTTATCAGTTCTCTCTCTGGAAGTAGTACCTTTGCTATTTTTAAAGTAGATCACCTTTGGAATTGTTATGGATCATTGTATTGATCAGAGTACCTAAATTATCCTTGATTATTATTACAATATTGATGTTACTGCATACAGTACTTTCTTAATTATGCTCATTTCACTTGGCATCAGCTCATATGAGTCACTGCAGGTTTTTCTGAAATCATTCTCTCTTATAGCACAAGAGTATTCCATCACAGCCTTATACCACAACTTATTCAGTCATTTCCTAATTGACGGGCATCACCTCCAGCTCCAATTCTTTGCCACTGGGGAGCCAAAAGCTGCTACAAATATTTTTTGTAATTTTGCCTCATAGTAAAAAATGTTTTACTTTGTGTCTTCATAGTTTCACTCATAAGAACTTCTTATCTTTGGACTAATTTTCCTTGTTCAACTTGTCAATGAAATCTTTTGTATCCCTTTTATGAACCCTTTGGATTCTGCTCTACCAAAATCTATGGTACCTGTAAAATTTCCCCAAATGTGTTTTTCTTCTTCTTTTTACCTAGTTTTGGATGGAGTAGTCATTGTTACCATCCTGATATTCTTCTTTGAATAATAAAATAATTTCTCCCTTATTATTTTCTGTCTTTGAAATATTTTGTTGAAGAACAAAAGGTCAAGAATTTCAAGGGGATTAATGAAAAAAAGGCTGATGATGGTGGACTTGCTGTACCAGATCTAAAACTATATTACAAAGCAGCAGTCATCAAAACCATTTGGTACTGGCTAAGAAATAGAGTAGTCGATCAGTGGAATAGGATAGAATCACAAGACAAACTAGGCAATAACTATAGCAATTTAGTCTTTGATAAACCCAAAGACCCCAGCTTTTGGGATAAGTACTCACTATTTGACAAAAACTGCTGGGAAAATTGGAAACTAGTGTGGAAGAATTAGGGCTTGACCCACATCTAACACCACATACCAAGAGAAGATCTAAATGGGTTCATGATCTGGATATAAAGACTGATACTATAAGTAAATTAGAGGAATGTAATATAGTTTACCTTTCAGACCTATGGAGATGGAATAAATTTATGTCCAAAGAAGAACTGGAACTCTTAATTGAAAACCAGATAGATAACTTTGACTATATTAAGTTAAAAAGTTTTTGTACAAACAAAACTAATGCAGACAAGATTAGGAGGGAAGCAATAAATTGGGAAATCATCTTTACATTTAAGGGTTCTGATAAAGGTCTCATCTCTAAAATATATGGAGAATTGTCTCATATTTATAAAAATTCAAGCCATTCTCCAATCAATAAATGGTCAAAGGATATGAACAGACAATTTTCAGAGGATGAAATTAAAACTATTTATAGTCATATGAAAAGGTGCTCCAAATCACTATTGATCAGAGAAATGCAAATCAAGACAACCCTGAGGTACCACTACACACCTGTCAGATTGGCTAAAATGACAGGAAAAGTTAATGATGAATGTTGGAGGGGATGTGGGAGGGCTGGGACACTGATGCATTGTTGGTGGAGCTGTGAATGGATATAGCCATTCTGGAGAGCAATTTGGAGCTATGCTCAAAAAGTTATCAAACTGTGCATACCCTTTGACCCAGCAGCATTTCTATTGGGCTTATATCACAAAGAAATCATAAAGGAAGGAAAGGGCCCCACATGTGCAAGAATATTTGTGGCAGCCCTTTTTGTAGTGCCTAGAAACTGGAAACTGAATAAATGCCCTTCAATTGGAGAATGGCTGAATAAATTATGGTATATGAATGTCATGGAATATTATTGTTCTGTAAGAAATGACCAGCAAGACAATTTCAGAGAGGCCTGGAGAGACTTGCATGAACTGATGCTTAGTGAAATGAGCAGAACCAGATCATTATACATGGCAACAACAGTACTATATGACAATCAATTCTGATGGACATGGCTCTCTTCAACAATGAAATGTTTCAAACCACCTCCAATTGTTCACTGAAGAAAGCCATACACCCAGAGAGAGGGATATGAAATGTGGACCACAACATAACATTCTCATACTCCTTGATTGATGTTTGCTTACATTGTGTTTCCTTTATCTGATATGTCTTTTGTGTAGATAAGATTTTTCTTGCACAACAATGATAAGTTTGGAAATATGTATACATATATTCGATTTGCCAATATTTTAACATAATTAACATGTAGAGGATATCCTGCCATCTAGGGGAGGGGTGGGGAGTTGGGGGGAAAAATTTGTAACAGAAAGCTATGTAAGGGTTAATGTTGAAGAATTACCCACACATGTTATGCAAATAAAATTTAAAAAAATTTTAAAAAAAAAGAAATATTTTGTAAAATGACTTGTATCTTCGGTGTAATTTTGCTCTAAGCCATTTCCCAACTTCATTTTCTTATTCCCCATTTCAACTTCCTCAGACAGCACAATGCATACTAAGCTGTGCCTTTCTAAGCTGCTCCTCTGTTACATGATGCAAGACTAATCTTCATTATCCTCTGTATCTGACAAATACATATATGCTAAAATGTTGTTATTCTTGTTTCTCATTGTTATGCTTTAGAGTTTGACAAGAAGACAAAAAGTTTACTGACAAAAATGCTTTCTGGGATCTTTTGGCTTCCTTGTTGTAGTGATTGTTTTATATTAGTTAAACTTTTGTAGAAAATGGTGATATTGCCATCATCTTTACCTTTTTCCATTTCCAAATTTTTGTCATTGATAGCTCATTTAAACAGATCAACTTACTTCTGGTTCACAATATCCTTTTTTATTCTATTTTATCTTTTACTTCTTTTGACCTTTTCCCTCAGAAAGTCAATGGTTTGTATACATAGCTTACTTTGATATAGTTTCCACATCAGTAACTATTCATTTATTGACCATTAAGTTATATTCAATTTCATTTGGAAATGGTACAATCAATGTACTTCAGTGCTTACCATGGCAAGTGTCCTATGATCTTGCTCTCAGAGGAAGTATTCATGATATATTAGTGTGAGATTGTTGTAGTGTATAGTCTTACAGGCCTTTGACTTCTTTTATTTCTCAATCCTAAGCAATCTTTCTAAACATACTTTTCTCTGTCTTTCCCTGGGTCCACTTAATATTCTCATCATTGAATGAGTTTCAAAGTAAATATTGAATTGATTTGAAGGTTATTGCCAATTTTTCTGTAGAATTTTCCAGCTTCATTCTCTGTGGTAGATGTTGGTGCATATTTCAATTTATTTTTAAAATTTTGCTTATGTTCATTAGGAGCATCCCACAAATCAAGATTATGGAGTATCCCTGAAATGATGTTTCCTGTTGTCTTTTGGTGCATGCTGTGTCCTTTGATTTTTCAAGAAGAATCCATAAGTCATATGATCATTTAATAATTGCTTCCTCTTTTCTCCTACTTTCTATTATCATTTTAATATTATTGATGTGGGCCATTTTTTCCAATAATATGTCAATCTAATTGCTGTAAGAGGACCAAACTACCTTAATAAAGAGACCATTCCTAGTAGAATGGGCACTCAATGGTGAATTCTTTAGTCATAGCAAACCAAACAAAAATAAATTAGGAATGACTCTTGGTCTTGTGAAAGTCCCCATCATTTTGAAATGCATTGAGAGATAAGTTCTCAAGTTGGCCAAAAAGAGAAGGGAGAAGATGCTACATAACTGAAAAGATATATGAACATTATTATTATTGAAAAGACAATGACTACAATTTTATTATTCTAGTCATATACTCTGACCAGAAAAGCAATGTAGATAGTTTATGTAGTAGGAGAGATAGCAGGTACCCTTTGACCCAGCAGTGCCATTACTGGGTCTGTCTCCCAAGGAAATCTTAAAGGAAGGAAAAGGACCCACTTGTGCAAAAATGTTTGTAGCAGCTCTTTTTGTGGTAGCAAAGAACTGGAAAAGGAATGGGTACCCATAAGTTGGGGAATGGCTGAACAAGCTGTGGTACATGAAGGTAATGGAATATTATTGTTCTATAAAAATGATGAACAAGCTGATCATTGCAAGGCCTGGAAACATTTACATGAACTGATACCGAATGAAACAACCAGAACCAGGAATACATTGTACACAATAACAGCAAGAATGTGAGATGATAAACTATAAAAAGCTTGGTTCTTCTCAACGGTTCAGTGATCCAAAGCAATCCCAATAGTCTTTGGACAGAAAATGCTATCTGCATCCAAAAAAAGATCTAAGGAGACTGAATGTAAATCAACACATGCTATGTTCACTTCTTTTTTCTGTTTTTTTTTTTTTTTGTCTCTCTCATGGTTTTTCCCTTTTGCTCTGATTTTTCTCTCCCAATATGATTCATAAAGCACTGATTATTAAAAATAAATTTACTACAATTTGAAAAAACCAGACAAATGAACCATCAGTGTGCTTGTGCACATTGGTAACCATGTAACATCAAGATACCTAAAAGAAAATATCAAAAATGGGGATTGGGTCTCCTGGGGGGGGGGGAATATATGGGAGAACCGAACAAGCCTCTTAAATGATAAGAAGGCATGAATGGTTGTAATTTGTACCAGTGCCCTGTATATAATAGGAAGTTAGTAAATGGTTTTTTATGTCATTTTGCTTGCTTTTCTATTTTTAGTTATTCTACAAGTAAATGCATAAATTTTTATTTGATTAACACATTATTTCTCCTTGTCCATATCATTATTACCTTTCCTCATATTCTCTTTTGTTTTACTCTTAACTATTCATGCTACATTTTCATCTGTAAAGGGAACTACAAAGCCTTTAAGAAACAGGCAAACTAAAAACCTTAAATATGTAAATATGCATAACCAACTTAAATTGTATGATTCAAAGGATGAAGAACTATTGTTTTAGATCTATCCTGAGAGAGATTTTTAAAATCCAAATTTAAAAAAATAATTCCCAAAATTAGATAACATATAAACAGGTTTTATTGATGATTTTTATAAAATCATATAATTTGGGAGTGAATTTCCCTATCATCAAACCACTTAATCCAACAAAATTTTGGAAACTTTATTTCTAAAAATGAATACAACAGAAGCCTAGGATAATAGTGCCCTTAAAATTTTTCCTGCTGATTGAGGGTATCAACAACAACAAACATTTATATAGCTACTATTGTGTGCCAGCCACTATGCTAAGCACTTGGAGGAAAAGCTATTATTACTATCCCTATTTTACCATTCAGGAAAACTGAGAAAAAATAGAGATTAAGTGATTTGCCTGAGATCACACAGCTGGAAAATATCTGAGTTTGACATTGAACTCAGGTCTTTCTTACTCCAGACTCAATATTTTATCCACTGAGCTACCTAGCTGCCTAGAGAAGAAAAAAATAATTTGAAAAAACCTTAAACTTAAGAACTATTTGCCTTCTATTACTTCAAAATACTCCTGTGCATAGTTTCTTTCTATGCCTAATCTTTACCCATTTAGAGATGAGGTAGCTTGAATCTAATTCATTGAAGGATTCTTCATCTTGAACTATAATTTACGAACTACCTAAGGCATTAGAGATCTATGTTAAAAATAAAATATGATACCAGGAAATAAATGTATAATACTAAGAAAGAAAAACATACATTTGGCAAAAATAGTTATAGGAGCCATCAATTTTTTTTTTTTATTTCAATTTCCTAGACCTAGCTGAGTAACAGTCCACATTATTTTGATTTGGGCAAACATGACTATATTTGTTTGTGTTTTGAGTTGCTTCATTGTGCTAGTGTCTTTAGACATCTTTCATATTATTAAGGCTATAGTAATGCAATACCCTTGAAAATCAGGTATCAAATTATTGCGTGGGAATTGACACAATTAAACAACTTAGAAACACTCACATTCTTTATCTAAATACCGATTTAGAAACCAGATACTCTGCTGGCCTCAGAAGGACAGATTATTGTAGGTTTCTATAAATAAGAGCTCATTTATAGACAGCAGGAATTAATGCTGCTGAGAGTTTTCAAAGGAAATTGGAGCAAAGGGGATATTGAACTGTCTTATTACACATATAGTTGGAAAGGAAACAATAAAAATGTTTTTCCTACTTATGCTACTCGTGTTATATGAGCACCATTTAAAATCTATTATTTACTCCATGTTACCTCACATCAAATTTGAGTTCACAACTAGGTTAATTTGAAACTAACCCCATAAAGGCTTCAGTTGTCGACATTATAGTCACTTAATAAAAAGTGTCACTTCTTTCACGTCTCATTTTGCTCATTTCCATTTGTGGCCACCCTAGATATTCCCCATAGCCATGGAAAGAATCTTATATGTTGCTGATGGAATTATTTCAGCTGTTTCCAACTTTTTGTTACCACATTTGGAATTTTTTGGCAAAGATTCTAGAATGGTTTTTCTATTTCCTTCTCTAGCTCATTTTTACAGATGAGGAAACTGAGGCAAACAAGGTTAAGTCACTTTCTCAGGATCTGAGGCCATATTTGAATTCAGGAAGATTCATCTACTTGACTTCAGGCCCAGTATTCTATCTACTGTGCCCCAGTTGCCTAGAATAAATCTAGACCCTCTTAAACATGATAGTCTTTCAAATAATTGAAGACAATTATTCTTAATTTCTCCAGCTTAAGCTCTTCTCCAGTTAAACATATCCTAAAACTGTGTGCTAAATTAGGAGGTCAGCTAAACCTTACTGCAAGTTCCCTAAACTGCTGTGGTATATGAACCCCATATAAGCTGCAAATATGTGTGAAAAGACCAGGAAAACCTACTAGTAAACTAATGAACTAATCATGCTAATGAACTGTGAAGTAGCGCTGATAACTTTGATATGTTAAGAACTAACCCTAAGGCTGCATGAATAAGGCTTAGTTGTTCCTCACCCTATTAAAATGAGCCCCCAAATTCCTGTTCCTGAGCATTTGTCCATTTATTATGGGTCCATGCTGCCTGAAATGCTCCCAACTGTAACTCTTCCTCCCTCCCATTTTTTTCTCACATTGCCTGCCTTTCTCTCCTACTTCATCCCTCATTTCCTTACCCTCTACTTCTATATTACCCATGCCATCTGCCCTCTTTATCCCCCTGGCATTTACTTCTGTATTCTGGACTTTATTAAAGTGTAAGTAAAGTATTACTCCCTTATTGCTGCCATCATGGTCTTTCCTGGTGAATATCCAAAAATAACCACTCATGGAACATCCCACCCACCCCACTCCCCAGTTTATTAATTTCCTTACTCATAAACTGAGAACACTAGAAATAAGACTATGCTACTCACAGCCACTCCCAGTCCTGTGCAAGCTGGGCACAATAGTGGAAAGCTAGGGTAGAAATTGGAATAAATAGCTTTAGCTGGGTGACAATAAGTAAATTAATAATTCCATAAATTGACAAAACTATGATGTAGTCTAACTTACCAATGTCCTTCCTGAAACATGATTCCTAACATTGACCAAAATACTCAAATGCAGACTAGGCAGAGCATGGTGACACCATTCTCACTTTCTTTTTGGACACTGGATTTCTCTTAAATTCATGCTTAGAAAATGTTAACTTTTTTGGCTGCTATGTCACACTGGTAACTTATCTGGAGCTTGCAGTCTACTAAAAAATCACAATCTTCTTCATGAAAACTATTTCTAGGCACTTTAACTTGATGTTATAAAATAATTGTTTTTGGTAGCCTAAGACAAAAGGAAATGATCCAACAGCAAGTGGGGATACTCAATAGCAAAATCATGTTGATAATATTCTATAAATATTTTCACAAGAAAAAAAACAAAGGAAAGAGTCTAAAGAGGTTGGGTTCTGTTTTTTTTTTTTTTTAAAAAAAAAAAGAAAATTAACCATCCTTATGAGCAGCTTAGATTTAAAATGTACATAAAGAAAAAAGGCAAAGGAAGACCTGTAAGAATGGTATCACTGAGATTCAAACTCCAAGGGATTTGAGCCTTGGAAAAATTCTAAGGACAACTAAGTAGACATTTCTCTCCTTCCTGCCAAACTTTTCAAGCAAAAAGAATTAAGATGGAACACATGCATTGTTTAAGGGTAGGTAAGGTAATGATAATAAAGGAAAGAAAAGAGGAATTTCTCAGCTCCTAATTTGCTTCAGTATTTTCTAGCAAGACAGATGATCTTCAGATTGAAAAGTAATAGAACTTTATTTAAGCAACTGAAACCTAAGAAAAGTGAAGTTATGATAATGTAAGTCACTTCAAATGGTGACTAGCTAAATGGTTTCTTAGGTTATTTAAGACATTTGCATTAACCACAAAGGCCTTAGATGGGAGTTTTCAGAGAATGGATATGATTGAGAAAACC
The DNA here is from genome assembly GCA_023553655.1 of Myrmecobius fasciatus. Taxonomy (NCBI): domain Eukaryota; kingdom Metazoa; phylum Chordata; class Mammalia; order Dasyuromorphia; family Myrmecobiidae; genus Myrmecobius; species Myrmecobius fasciatus. The sequence continues at coordinate 142,023 of JAJPUD010000602.1, read as the reverse complement.
TGCTCATGTTTCCATTTCCAAAAAGCCTAACTGGGAGCTCTCTTCAAAGTATTTACTTCACACCATGGCCACAATCAGCCTTGGCTGTAACTAAGGTCTTAGTTTGACTAAAGCTCAAGTTTTGGGTTGTTTTTTTTTTTTCCTTTTGAACTTATTTTTATTCCTCTTTGTAACCAAATTCAAAATCTGCTACATCTGCAAGTCATCTCAAGGACCTTTCCTCTCTCCCACTAACCATTGTTTAACCACCCTCCTTGCCACAATCCTGTCCTCTTTTACTCAACCTGACCTAGTTTATTTGTTGTTAACTGCCTGAGTTCCTACTAATTCTCCCATCCACTGCCTTATTGCCTAATATAAGATATTTAACTTAACAAAAAATTAAACTTAACATTTATTTTTTTCATTTGTAGGGAAGTTCTTTGAAGATCAAGACACTAAGATATAAATGGTTCCACAGGTAGTTGAGGAATTCCAGAGTGAATATAACCTCTCTTTGACTAATGGCAGTTTAAAGGGAATCCTTCTCTCCTTTATTGTTGTCCTAGGGAAGCAATGAGCAGGGAATGAAGTTGCCATCCTTAAGAATTTCAAAGACCTAGAGTTCAGGAATCTAGGCTGAATGTTGTATTATTGAAGCCTTGTGGAAGATGGAGTGATTATCTAGAATAACCTTTGTAACTACAGCCCAGCTAATTGTAGTACTGCCTTTGGATGTGAACTTGTTGGAACCAATGATTCCATTTTAGACTGGTTCTATGATGGCCCAGCTTTTTATCTTGAACCTCATTCCAGTCCTGGAATTCACATTAAAAGTATGTTCTGCTCCTGAAGTCTCTCCCTCTAATTAGATAGCTTCTCTTGGAACCTCCACTTAAGAAGGACACCTAGCATGGCTATCTCTCATTCCAGTACAAGCTTCAGTCTAAACTTTATCTACCATGACCCAATACCATTGTCTCCCCTCCACCTTTTTTCAGTTTACTTTTATGTGCTGTCTTTCCCCTTCAGAATTTAAGCTCCTTGAGGACAAGAAATGCCTTTCTTCCCACTTGTATTTGTATTCCCAATGCTTATCATAGTATGTGGCACATATTAATCATTTAACTACCTGTTGACTGACTACTGGCTGCCCATTACTCCTCATTACTCCTGCCAGGGCAGCCAACTTCAGAAAATGTACACATTAATATTTTGATAATTAATATATAGTTGGCTTATAAAAAAATGTTTTTCTTTTAAAATCATAGTATATGTTCTTCCTAGATGGACAAGAAAATAGCATTGGGAGCCATCAAATAGTTTTGTTAATGTGGCACAACAATAATGATTCAGATGTATGATTTCACTGATAAAGGAAACTCCTAACAATGAAAGTTGGCACCTTCTCTTTAAATTGGCATCTTAGCTGTCTGTAGCACTGAGACATTAACTAATTTGCCCAGGGTAACCTAGTTAGACAATAAGCTTTTATTAATCAGATATATGCCAAGTACTGAGTGAAGTGTTGGGAATACAAAAATAAAAACAAAAAGGGTTCCTGCCCATAAGGAGCTTGTATTCTAATAGGATCTAAAACGAGTATGTAGCAAAAATGAGTCATGAATCCAAGTCTTTCAGACTCTGAAACTGCTTCTCAATCCACATTGCTATCTAGCCTCAAAACATCATCATCATTAATAATAATAATACCTACTATTTATATGTATTTTTTAAACAGCAAAATATTTTATGGGAAGGTCAATGAATTTGGAGACTGAAAACATGAACTTAAATCCTAAGTCTGCCACTTGCTAACTTTGTGATATTGGGAAAATCACTTAACCTCTCTAAGTTTCAGTTTTCTCATCTGTAAAAAGAGAAGATTAAATTAGATGGCCTCTGAGGTCCCTTTATGTCTGAAATTGATCATTCCAATAAAGTAATATGCATCCAGACTCCTGAAACTTTTCAGTCTTTTACATTTTTTTTTAATCTCCATAGAAGCATTCTTTTCTCTTCAAGATAAAAAGTAAGAGTGTTTGGCAGTACTGGGTAGCTGTTGACTACTTTTTCTATTAAAAGCAAGCTTTATACTTTTCTAACTCATACAAATATACTCTGAAATAATGGATAGAATAAGTGGGTGAGATGAGGTCTCTGAACACAAAGGTAAATATTCTTAAAGTAATACTAATTCTCTCTATTCTTCCATAGAGATGATTGTGAAGGCTTGAATTAGTGATTATTATGCAAATTTTCTTCATCCTTAAACTTTCAGGGAATTAAATGACTGGTGATTTTCAGAATGAAAAATAATATGAAATATAAATAGAATGAGAAAAACGGTACTTCACTTTTGAAGCAGGTAGCAAAAGAGTCTGTCACCTTTAGAGATTATAAATGGCTCTTTTGGGGCCTAAGTAAATGGAAGTGTCAATATTGAAAAAGGGGCATGTCAATTTGTTTAATGTAGGAGACAGGCTGGTTCTAGCAAAATGATGATGAGACGAAGTTTCACTTTGTCATCATATTCCTCATTCTGTGCCCCCTCTGCCATCCTATACTTGAAAATGTCCTTAACTTTCTTATTTTCAAATGGCCAATGATCAACTCTGCTTCCCCCACATTTCCTCCCCTTTCACCCCGTTAAGTACCTACTTTCAGGAAAAACTAGTGTATCTGTCATTTATACATCACCATGGGGATTGAATTCAATGTGTTACCTCTCATAGGAATATTATAGATTGAAAAGTCTTTTGTTCCCCCTAAAAGGAATTTCAATCATCAGTCAGCAGGTCAGAATTGCTTAGGAAACTAAGAACCATTCCTAGGACCCTTTAAATAATGCTACATGGGCTGGGAGCCCACTCTACTCACAAATTAGACCCATCCTGATTTTTTAAAAAGTCTCTTGTCATTTCTGAAAGTGCTACTGCATTCTGCTCTCCTTTAAACCTTCGATCAATCTGGCAAACACTGGCCTTTGGGGAGGAGACATAATGAAGCTGGTGATATCCTATTTCTTATGATTTTGACAATCACATTTTATCTTTTATTCTTGTTTCATTGATGGCAGCAACATGTACTCCCCAATCAATGTTCTTGGATTTCCTGGGGGCTTCTATCTTGCTAACACATGCATCAAAGGACAAAGAGACAAATAGAAGCAAAGGTACCTTGGGGACTGTCATTTCTTTGGACACTGAAAGGCAACAGCTGCCCTCCAGAAAACCAATACCACCTTGGAAAAACAATGCACCACTAGAACATGAAGGCTCACCCTGGCTTAGTTTAGAATAGAGCAGTAGTTCTTTAAGACTACCTAGTGACTTTTGGATAGACTTGGATAGATTTAAATATATTGGATCTAAATTAAATCTATTTACCCAGATTTAGTTAATTTCAAGTATTTTATATCCTAGCAAATGTATCATACACATACACATATACTTACATATACATACAAATACATATATACATACTATATATATAAACATGCATATATAGATGCACCTGCATAATTCATGTTCCTATATTTATATACATATACAAATGCATATATATATATGTATATGCACATACAAATATAGATGCCTACATATATAACAATAATGAATCTGTGTTAGCAGGCTATACTGTCAGTGGTTCTTATTTAGCCCCTATGGGACTGGACGAAGCTGTTCCTCCCCTTTGGGTGTGCTTTCTCTCCAGTGTCTTCCTGCATTTCTTCTCCCAAGGAGTGGCTCTACTTTCAGACTGAGGAAAATTGTAGATCCTTGCACATTCTCCCCACTACCATCAGTGCCCATATCCTAGCCTATTAGTTAGCTACTACTGCTGACTTTTTCCTAGAGAGATATTGTTAGAACTAATTTATCTCTTCTGAGAAATTTTCAAATGAATTTAGAACTTTCTTCTATAACTCTGAGTCCCCCACCAGAGATTCAACTCTAGCAAAATATCACAGTTTAAAGTCTTTCTTCTCTACAGGGTACTTCCCTATTGTCCCTGTCTGATATATTTTAGCAATAACAATTCTTTCACTGAATGTGTGAATTTTAATGTTGTTCTTCTTTCTCTTTTGAAGAGGACCAGTGACATCCAATGCTAATATCCTGAGTCAGAAGTGAATTGAATTTAAGTGAAGCAGAGTTGCACCAAGTTATGTGCCTCACTCTTTCTTCCAGTCGTCCAAATCCAGTGGTAAGACCAAAATCAAGATTGGCAAAGGCCCAGGACGCAGTAGGTGAACATGGCATGTCTGTGTCTGATCAAGCTTTAAGTGCCTGCCACCTGCCTGGCCACTCTTATTATGATAAATTATTGTGAATTGGCAGGGTTATGCTTCATGTCCACCATTCAGTTTGATTCTACAGTCATTTCATAGGATCATAGATTTAAAGCTGGAAGGGAGGCCCAGCCTTTCATTTCATAGATAAGAACATTGAAGCACAGAGAGATTAAATTAGTAGTCAAGAAACACACAGCAAGTGCTGGTCAGGATCATCCTGAACTCAAATTCAGTGCCTTATCTACTACACCATGATGTCTTTCATTAAATAAGCAGTTTGATATTAAACATCTTCTATTCTTATAAAATTCTGTTGTTATGCAGCTAAGTTGCTTGAGAGCTTTCATTTTGTCTTTTTATCTCCAATATCTAGCATATTAACTGAGAAATAGTTGGTGCTTAATAAATGCTTGTTGAACTGCATTGAATTGTAAACATGAGGCAAAACTTACTTTATACAAACTGGAAATAACATGTTTACAGATAAAAAAAATACTACAGTCAATTCCTGTGATCTAGTTTTAAAGATACAGCCTGTCCTCACTGTGGAAACCAATCAAAAGAGGCTACTCCCATCCACATGTTAGAAAAAGTGCAGGATGCTTATTAGGCAATCTGGGCATGCTCTGGTCAAACCTCCTGGTGTATATAAATCAAATACAAAGTAATTGGTGGGGTGGAACCAGAACATGGAGCTAGAGAATACTAATAACTTGGGAAATGAGGAAAAGCTACAAATGAAAAGTAGCACTTGAACTGAGGCTAGGAAAGACCTTAAGGTTCCAAGAAGTGAAAGTGGAGAAAGAAAACATTTCTGAGATGAGAGAAAGTCTATGCAAAAGTAGAGAAATGAGAGATGTCATGAACAGAGAACAGAAAGTGATCTATGACAGAAAAAGAAAAGAAAATGGAGTTCTGCATTTGAGAACAGGTTTGTCCATTTTTTTGTGTGTGTGACTCATTGGCAGTGTGTCCTTATGGTTCTCACTGAAGTAAATGGATTGTAGGAGGTTTCCTTTGTTCAAAGAATTGGATAAAAAGCAAAAAGCCAAGTTGTGTGCTGCATCTTTATTGACATGATGCTCTTTTCAGTTAAAATATAATTGTTGCTATGGCTGACACAAATAGTAACACCATTTCAGATAAGTCCTTGAAAGTTTAGAGAAAAGTGACATTCTTAGGAAAGAGACAGACAAAAAAAACCCAGAAAGACAGAGAGACAGAGGCAGAGACAGACAGAGACAGAGACAGACAGAGACAGACAGACAAAGACAGAGACAGAAAGAGAGACAAAGACAGAAACAGAGAGAGACAGAGGACAGAAACAGAGAGAGACAGACAGACAGAGAGACAGAGAAAGAGAGAGACAGAGATGAAGACAGAGAGACAGACAGAGAGAGACAGAGAACAACTAAGGTATCAGTAAGTCATTTATCCAAATAGTCTCTCTGGCAATCAGTTCTTTAAACCCACTAATCACTGGGGAAGGAACCAATGCTTAAGCTAAGAGTTTTAGAGACATGTTTCTACACAATACAATCTTTATTGACATGATGTTCTTTTCAGTTAAAATATAATTGTTGCTATGGCTGACACAAATAGTAACACCATTTCAGATAAAAGTCCTTGAAAGTTTAGAGAAAAGTGACATTCTTAGGAAAGAGAAAGATAGACAAAAATCAGAAAGACAGAGACACAGAGAGATAGAGAGAGAAAGAGAAATGAGAGAGAGCAAGAGAAAGAGAGAGAGAGGGAGGGACAGAGAGAAAGACAGAGAGAAAGAGAGAGAGAGAGAGAGAGATTCAGAGTTTTTTTTAATGATGCAGAGTAAAATCTACCCATGTTTGTCCAACTTCCAGAACTCTCATCTACAGCCTTCTAAAAGTTCCCCACAGGGTGTCTATCAAACAGGGTGGAAGCCTTATTGCCTCCTTCCCAACAGCATGAAGTTGCCAGTGAAGCCTCTGGAATATGTTCCTGTCATCATTTGTGTTCAACATGTTTTTGCCAAGCTCATTTTTTTCTGTCATACAATTCTTTGTCAACATCATTAATCCTGTTCTTCAGAGATCTTCATCGTTTATGTTATACTTTGCTGGCACTCACCACTCACCTTCTGTTGCCTTCTTTCTGATGTTCATCTTTAAGTCTTTGGAATTTCATCCCACATTGCCATACAGGAAAATATTTATAGTCAATGAATGGATCTTTGACATTATTGGAAGCTTGGAGTCACTATAAAGCAATTTGGATTTTTCCAAAAGCAATCCATTCCACTCTCCTCCTCCTCCTTTGAAATTCTGGACCTAGTATTATTCTGTTGTTACATCTTCAAAGTAATCTTGGCTGATTATATAGGTATATAGTATACAGATTGGTCCATAGATTGGTATATAGAATAGACTATTCTACTAAATTGAATACTTTTTCATAATCACAGACAATAAACACTTTAGGATCTGATATTCTCTCCTTCTCTGTCAATTATGAAATGGTAAAGAACTATTCCATTACTGAAGGTCACTTGTGAAAACCTGCATGATCTTTGCAAATGTGTATTCTACAAGGATACCATCAATTTATATATGTAGAGGATCCTCAAAGATTTTGTATAGATGGGAGAAAAGGTATGTCAGTCATCAATTGTTGATATTTTCTCAGTCATTTCTTTTTGGTGTGTGTGTATGGAAATAATTGGAGATAAGGAAAGAAAGGAATTTATAAAATTTGAGATTTTCTTCTACTCTGTGACATTTCTTCCACCTTTAGAAACCTTGTAAATAAATCCCTCAATCCCCTCACAATTATATAACCTCTGGGACATCCATCTGGTCCAATCTGGTTACTTTTTCTGTTTTTGTTCCTAGTGGCATTTCTATGTCCTTTATAGATATCTCAGCTGGACTTTGTGTGGTGACTCTATTTATTCTTAATGGAGAAAGCAGTTTGTTGTTGGAAGTTTTGCAAATATTTTCCATTTTTCTTCTGTTTGTGATCCTTGTTGTTTTCATCCTTGAATGCCCTTAGAATGGCTTTGCTTAACTAGACATCTTCTCAAATGGGTTTTTAACTGGTTTTATCATCTAGTATTTTTCTTTGATTTATGAGACAACAGTGCTTGTAATCATTCATCATCCTTTTTCCTAAGCTTTTATAGATAAATTAATAATCTAACCCAGTATTGCCTTTGCCACTCCTCTCTCCCCATTTGGAATTAAGTCAAATATTTGCAGAATAACTCTTTCCTGGAACTCTTTTGTTCTCCTAGTTTATAGAAAATAACTTATATTTAACTTCCTGGAAAAATTATTTATAGTTGGTGTTGATGTAATTTCTATTCCTTTTCAATTTTTTATTTTCAATAACATTTAAATAATTCAGGATAAGTTTTCTTTTGCATGTTTGTCTTTTTTATTATTATTCTTCTTGCTTATTATAAATTTTTATCTGAGCTCTAACTGCCCTGAATTTTTATGTTCAGCTGATATAAGAACATCTTCCAAACCTTTACTTAAATGATAAAAATTTAATCACTTTAATTCTTTGTAATATAGTTTGGTGCTTTCTATGTCCAGTGCCTACTAATTTTTTTCTTTCTTTCAAATAAAAAGAAATCATGACATAGAGACATGAGGCTTTTTTATAATTATGTCATTATTATCTCATTTCTTTTTTTCAGAATCATACTTTCCCTTATTTTTTCTATTCTGATTTCTTCCTACTGTTTTCATCAAAATCAGCAAGCGCCAGAGTTTCTGATAATACAGCCAACTTTATGGATTTTAAAATCTAAGATAGAATTACATTGGCAGTTTACATTGGCATGTTGGTGTGAAATATGGTATGGCCATTTGGGGTGTAGTATAGCTAGTTTAAATACATCTTATGGAGCCATTGTTTGTAGATTCTATGTCTTTATGCTAAAAAGTTTCTAACTGCTGTTTCTTCTTTAAAGAAGTCATCAGATTCCTGTTTTCCTCTTTAAAGAAATACATTCCTTTTTGTCTTAAGAGAAATTCTTAGACTCAGTTTTCTATCATATTTAGGTTATGTCTAAGATCATGTCATTGCTCTTTGTCTTAGCAAAGATTTTTCATTGCTTCCCACATATCTCTAGATTGGGATGGGGAAGAAAAAAAATCAAGATATAATTCTAATGATGACAATAAAGTTTTAATTAATAACAATATCTTGAAAAAATTAGATAGTAGTCTGCAGCAGGAGCAACTTGTAATTTTTTCCTCTAGTTTTACAAAAATATTAATGTTTCTTGCAACTGTATCCTATACCTGGAATTAGGACCTAGAAAAATTATGGTGGAAATTACTGATTGGGGGAGCACCATTTAAAAATAGAATAGTTGATATAGTTTAAATGAGCTCAACAAAGAGAAAATGTCAGCAGGAAATGAAACCTGTCATTTGTGACTGAGATGAACTGCCCATGGCAACACTGGTTGTAATGTATTAATAAAATCTTAAGCTAAAGGAATGATGTGCTAACTGCAGAATTCCAGACATCATCCAGGAGGTGGCAGGTGTCTGGGAAGGGTTGGAATGAGTGGTAATCTTTGAGGGTAACAAGGACTTTTCAGTATCACTAAAATTTATACTGTGCAGAAATCCACTGCTCTGTGTACTGCTGAGGCCCCCTAATGGTATCTGCCTGAGAGTTGGATGAATGATTAAATATACTTGTAATTCAGCAGTGGGAGTCAGACCAGCAGATTGTAAGTATGAGGCAGTTATATAAGACCATATAAGGCCTGGTAAAGTCTGGTAGAAAAGGTGTGCCTTAAAAAAAAAAGGCAGATCAGCAACAATTCGGTCAGTTTGAGCCACAGTACATAAAAGCAAGGAGGTCGGGGAAAATTGTGGAATAGAAGTGGAGTATGGATGAGAAAACAGATGAAGTGTCCCAAGATGCGTGGAATCTAAAGCAAGGAAGAGGAACAAAGAGCCCTGGGAGGAAGTGAAATAGGATGAAAAAAGTAACTGACAGGCCAGAAGGATGTGGAAACCCAAGCAAATGTATCAGGTAACATATATAGGTATAATAAAAAATCAGGTTATACATATATATATATATAGCCTGGACAACGTGGACCAGAATCAAGGCAAGGCAGCTAGGCAATAAATAAATGTCCCCTTAGAAAGAAAGGAACTCATTACCGAGCCAATCATTCACCACTTTCCAACAGATTTTGCACACAGATTCAGGTGGCAATAAATTCCTAAATTTTGCTAGCTTGAGAGTCACATAGGAGAGCACTTGGTTATTGTGGTAAGTATAAGAATGAAGAACTAGGTTGTTACTGACTAGTAAAATGATTCAAAAAACAAATCATGAAAATATATTAGTTCTTCTTGGAGGACAAATACATAAATTGTATCTGAATGGAAGCAGCATTTTGTTGAGTCTATTTGGATTTGTTTTCTTAATACCAAAAGTGGATAGTCTTGGCTGAACAATTTGACTAAAAGTGATGTAGCAGCAGCGGTAGCAACAGAAGTCCAAGTAGATTGCAGCTATCAACAGCAACTGCAACAGTGCGATGAAAAAGCAATGGGTAACAGCTACACAGGAGGCAGCAAAAGGCAGAATTAATTGTTGATCTCTAACAAAAAAGAGATCTTTCCATTATTAGAAAGAGATTAGGGATAGATAAATAGACAAAGTGTTTTCATTTAGAATTAACAGATGAAAAGTGTGAAAGATAGAAGATTTTTCTAAAATAAAGTCTTATGATTTTCAAGTAGACAATGCTATTGACAGAAGGTGAGTCAGGAAGGTACCTTAGCAATGGCATAAATGTTTGAGCAAACAGATAAGTTGTTTTTTAATCATTTCAGCCATGTCTGATCCTATTTGGGGTTTTCTTACCAAAGATACTGGAGAGTTCTGCCATTTCCTTCTCCTACTCATTTTATGGATAAGGAAACTCAAACAAAGGTTAAGTAACCTGCCCAGGATCACACAGGTAATAAGTGTCTGAGGCCGAATTTGAATTCATGGAGAATCCCTCTTCCTGAATCCAAGCTCAATGCTCTATCCACTGCGTCACCTAACTGCCAAGCAAATAAAAGACCCCTGCTATTCCTCAGCTGTGGTTTCAGTTTCCTCATTAATAAAATGGGAAAGTCTCTTCCGGCTCTAATATTTGGTATGCTATGGCTTTTATTTAGCACACTTTGAATACAAATTGTTTGAATGCAAATCTTGCTTCTTAAGGCTTCAGCGCTAGTGGGAAAATATTTCTCTTGCTTATAATATTAATTTGCTTAGCAAGCTCTCCCAGAGCCAAATAAAATCCCATTATAAGGATTCTATGTGACAAACATTTCCACATCTCTGGATTTAGCCCATAGTAACAGTGCTTATTGTTGAGCTGGTTAAGAAGCAACTTCACTGCAATAAATGATCTTGTCAATAAATGTTTTCTTTCACCCACCACCTAAAGAAATACAGATAGGGGCAAAACTATGAGAGGAAGAGCTTGGAGTCATCAAAAAGCTCAAAAGAGCCCAAAGAGACTGTCTAGGTGAATATCCTCATTTTAATAGTTGAGTAACTGAAGTCCATATAGATTAAATAATTTGCCCAAAGTCACATAGATACTAAAAGAGCAAAATCTGAATCAGTGCTCTTTCTTCTGTAGCATGCATTCCCTGTTAGCTTGGGTCCCTCCAGCCCTCCTCTAAGTAGAATGGAAACTTCTGAATGACAGAGCTGGCATTTGCTTTTATGTAAAAACAGGAAAATGTCTGAAACAAAATAGGTGCTTAAGGAATATTTGGTGAATTGAATTGAGTCCTGGTTCTGTCTCTCAATAATTGTGCATCTGGGGTCAGATTTCTATGTCTCTTAGTGATGAGTTTCCTTTTTGGTAAAATGAGTGAATTCACTATATAAAATACCAAGTCAGGAGCTAGAAGGGATCTTAAAAGTCAGCAAGTCTGACACTCATTTTATATGTGAAGACCACATCCCAGAAAGACTAAACAATTTGTCTTAAATCATACACACAGTAAGCATCTGAGACAGAATTTGAATCCAGGTCCTTTTATTCCAGAAGCATTTATTTTTCCATTGTACCACACTACTGTACATGGGCACATAACTATCAACTGTCAGAAGAGGGTTATGAACTTCAGTATTCTTGACTCTGCTATGCTGGTTTTCCAGTAGCACCTAGAGAGCTACTTAAAATCATGCATTGACTAAATAACCTCTATGGTCCCTTCACTTTGTACCCCGGGGAACATTGTGAGGAAGTTAGGCAGGATTATTTATGAGACCTTCTAACTATAAAATTGTATGACTCTACGATCCTATATTATCATTGAAATTTATAAAGTGGTAGATTTTTCCCTTCTTGGAGGTATTCAAGAAAAGACTAGATAATCACTTGTTAGGAATATTTTAGCCTTTTAATTAGTCAGAGTAGGTGGCCAATGAAGCCCCTTTTTGAAAACCTGTGATACTGTGGGCTTCTGAGTTATGTTCTGTATTAATTTCACCAACTTTTGTAGTTAAGATGCCTATAAAAGTGTTTAGTAATATTGAATATTGCTTAGGTGATATTCAGATATCCTCAACCATCTTGTAGCTCTTAAGAGTAAAACCATCCAACATTTTCTCAGGATCAAAGAGTTCAAATCCCTTCTTTTATGTTTAGTATTTTTCTGATCTTGGGCAAATTATTTATAAAATGAGGAATTTGGCATATGTGACCACTAAGGTCTATTGCAACTCCCACTCTACAAGTAAAAGATTCTATAGTCTATGATCCCATGACAATATTTTAACAGATTCATTGATATGGCCTTACCCCAATGAATATAGATTTTAACTTTTTCATGACTTGGTAGATATAGTAGAAATCAATAATGGATATCAATATCCATAAAATCCACTTGAAAGATTCACTTGAAATTCACTTAAAATATTTCCATGCAGGGTACATGAGTTTCTGGAGGGTTAAAAAAATAACTACTTTCCAATGATGAAACTTTCTGAACTGAACTATGATCACTCTGAAAGGAAAGATGTATATATTCTATTGTCCATACTCAAAACTCTTCAAATTTTAAAGAAGTTCCCAGAGCTTGAATCCTGGGTCAGTGCTCCTCCATTCTATTATGAATGAGGCACTAAGACCTTGGGAAAGCACTAACTGGATAATTCTGTTCTTTTCATGAGCTATGAGATTGTCTCTTAATTTATTTCTTCAACCTTGCAATTGGTAACCCAGCATTAAGTTACATACTTTCATCTCTCTGATTTTTCTGGCTCCTAAAACAATTCCATAATGTGTTTCATTATCTGTACTTTCTCTTCTGACAGCATCTTAATCTGGCTTCTTTTCTTTTAAGCCTACTACCACTGTTCTCTTCTCCCACACTCTGACAACCCTAGTTAATGCCTTTATTCTTGTTTAACTTCTTATCAACATGATCACATATATATAAATTTCTCTCATTTTATCTTTGATTTTTTTCTAGCAAAATGTGCCACTTTAGTGTAATTTTCCTCTGTACTTTCCCCCTATTTATGGGCTCTGTTAACCATTTTTGCACTTGGGAATATTTTGTTTTGTTTTTAAATTATTTGGTTTTGTTCCTTCCCTGAATGTTCTTTATATATAAGAGCGACAGAGGGATAAGTGGAGGAGGAGGTAGAAGAGGATATAGGAACTCAATAAACATTTACTGTCTGCTCTGTGCCAACCACTTTGTTAAGAACTGGGGATACAAAGAAAGGTAAAAGATTGTCTGTAGTCATGAAGATCATAATCTAACGGGAAGAAAACATAAGAACAATAATGTTTAAACAAGTTCTCTATAGGAAAAACTGAAGATAATCTAAGGGGTAAAGTTTTGTGCATGACTAACAAAATGCTGAAGTAAGGAAAATGATCCATGCCAACCTACAAGGTTGGAAAACAAAAAAAGGAGGCAATAAAGTTGCCGATAAATTGCAGGGTTGCATAACAGGAGATGTCTGGATACTCTCAAAAACAAAAAGACTTTAAGATTAGGAAAAGAACTTGTGTCAATATTGTGTCAACTGGGGAACAATATTTGATAAAGTAAAGAAACCAGTTATTTGATCAAGGATATAAAAATTGGAGCAATTAGGGGGAATTTTGTACTCTTCTCTAAGACTACCTGAATGCATGTATTCAGGTTATATAGAGAGAGACTACCGCCTATGAGAATCAATAAACTTCTCATTGATTTGAGGTATTTTCTGCTTCCTCTTTTTACCGCCCAACATAATCATGAGGGGGAAGGCCAGAATAACAATTCAGCTTTATAAAGATTATTAACTTAGACCCAAGGCCTGTAGAAGTTAAGTGACTTGATCAGGATTATACATTAAATGTGTAAAAATGTGAACTCAGGTGTTTCTCACTCTAAGTCCAATGCCCTTTCTGCATACCCCAATCTTTACAATACTGTGTAATCTGTGTCAGATCAATTCACCAAACGGATTTGATTTTCCTCGCCCCTAAGGCATTCCAACTGGACTAAAGTGTCTCTAAAATAATATTCAGTTTGAAATCTTTGATTCATGCCTTTCCTCTAGAAAAGAGCCCAAGAAGGACACCAGCTATTCCCAGTTCTCAGAGTCTGTCCCTCTACCTTCTACAGGTAGAATCCTAGAGCTCTGCCCCAAGAAGTCAAGTGCCCAGTTTATCTGGAGGTTCCAGGTCATGGTGGGCTTTGGGCTGGGGTAGGAGATGGGGCAGCAGTCAAGGAAGAAACTATTTCCCCCTTGCCCTACTCATGATTTATGAGGGAGAGAAAGACCACCACTCCTAGAGGTCAGGCTTCCTAGGATGTGAGCTTTGGGTTTGCCATAAAGGAAAAGAAACTAATCATGAGAGCTTTGCCTTAATGGGAATTCTCCCAAAGTAAAAGTTAACAAGTGTGTTGTTCTTAGCTGAGGTCTTGAAGCAAAGGCTAGATGACCACCTGTTGCTTCTTGTGTAGAGTTCCTCTTATTAGGGAATAGATTGGTATCAGGAGTACTAGAAGGAGATTCCTTCTGGGAAGGAACCCCTGCACCCTCTACTACCCCTCAGGAATTCCCTACCTTTGAAAGAAACTTGTGGTTCTGTAAGGATAAAGCCAGTTCCCCAAAAATGGAGCTCAGGAGTCCCTGAAAAGCAGCGGAAGGAGAGGAGCCAGGTTAATGCCCAGGGAGATGAACAGATTGATGCTCATGGTCCATAGGGTCATGAACACAATAATGTCAGAGGGGATACCTGGGGCAATATTAGGGCATTGCCTGGAGACCAGCTGGCACACTGCTGTGGGTGCCCTCAAGATTTTGCTGGGGGTTTGGAGAAGGTGATCCCTGAGCAACACCTGAGGGGATGTAGCTGCCTGGAACCTGTGGTGAAAGCACAGCTCAGAAAAACACACCTGTCCTCTCGAATAGTCTGAGCCCATCTGACTGAGTAAAGGCTGAAAGAGCTAGTCATTCAGACTAGAGTGTGCCTGGGTCAGTGTGGAAGGGATCAGGAAGCCCTTTTCAGTCAATAAATATTTATTAGTGTTCTCTGGGTGCCAGACACAGCGCTAAAACGGGAAACACAAAGAAAGAAAGGCTCTCAAGATCACAGTCAAATGGGGAAAAAACATACAAATGACAATGTGCAAACAAGCTCTCTCTCTACAGGATGACTTGGAGGAAATCAGCCAAGTGAAGCACGTGTATAATTCTGCTGCTTAAGCTCCCTTCTCCCAGCAGTCAACACTCCTGGTGCCCTTCTTCCAACTATTCCACAGGATTAGCTAACAACGTTCTCTCCTTCAGCTCATCGAGTCACAATAGGCTTGGGAATCCCGTGGTCATTCATTCCTTTTATGACCTTAGACCAGCACCATTGTTCCGCTGTACTGAGAACTGAACTGGCAGAAATCTGTTTCAAATCACCTGAAATGAACCATGGTCATAAATAAAAGATGCAAAATTCATGTATTACACCCAGAAGTCATAGACCGAATCAAAACAAAGACAAAACTGCCACCTCTTCTAGCATTAACTGTCAGAGTGATTGCCCATCCCATAAGGAGGCTGGCAAATATTGCCCACAGTTTAATACTAATCCAATCTTTAAAATGATATCATATTTCATGTATTACATATTTTTTAAAATAGCATATCAACAGGGAAATCTATTTTCTGGTAAATACTTTTCTTGAAAATTTATAACATAGCATCATTGCTCTTTATGTCAGATCATGCTTATTTACCTAAATATATATATATATATACATATTTATACATATACATATATATTATTTGTGATACAAGAAAGTATTGATTGATGCCTCTGGTAAATTGCCTTTTAAAAGACTTTAAATTAGTTTGTAATTTTCTTGTGCAGTCATTATGGATGTGTATGATTCTCTATGATCCAATTTGGGGTTTCCTTGGCAAAGATACTAAAGCGTTTTGACATGTCCTTCTCCAGGTCATTTTAGAACTGACTGAGACTGAGACAAACAGGATTAATTGACTTGCTTAGGGTCACATAGGTAGTATCTGAGGTCACATTTGAACTCAGGTCTTGCTAAATCCAAGCCTCGTACTCTATCTATTACACACTTAGCTGTGTATATTTTAATAATTTTAAACTTAGAGATTTAATTCAATAGTAGATAATTTTTATTTCATGACTTTAAGAATTTGTTGTTTCTGCCCTTTTGTTTATTCATTCATTATTCATTCAACCATGTTTTTTAAATGACTATTATTTTCAAAAATTGGTGTTACACAGAGGATGGGGAGGGAGTACTGGTGGTATCATTTTGCAATAAAGGTAGGTAGGTAGTTTTAGTTTATAATTACATTAAGTCAGAAAGGTCTGAGTTCAAATTTGGCCTCAGACACTTAACTATCTGTGTGGCCCTGAGCAAGTCATTTAACCTCAGGCTACCTCAATTTCATCTACTAAAAAAAATGGGTGATAATGGCAGCACCTACTTCACAAGATTATTGGGAGGATCAAATGAGATAATATTTGTAAGGCACTTTAGCACAGTGCTTGACACATAGTGGGCACTTAAGAATGCTGTTCTCTTCCCCACTTTCATCTTTGCCAATTGCAATTATAGGTTAGCCACTGGTAGCTTTCTCAAGTTGATGCTGATTAAATCTCCCACTCCCATTCTACTGTCATTATCTTCAAGACATCCTACCCAAAGTGAATTCTAGTACCTCTCAAACAAAAATCTTCCTCTGTGATTCAGATGTCTGAAAATGATTCTTGTGTGGTTTGCTGGAATTTTATATATATATATATACATGTATATATATATATATTCATTTGTGAAAAAGGCATTAGAAAGTCATAAAAATCAAAACATTTTATATCTATGTTCTGTTTTAAGAACAAGGATTAATGTTATAAAGAATAAAATTGCCATTTAATTTTTTTTTAAAAACTATCATTAATGCCTAGAAAATAACAAAATTAAATCTCTATTAAAGATTAAAGTACTAGCCTTTCATAAATTCTTGTTGATAGTTGAAAGGCAATACCATCCTTCTAACCACCCAGACTTACAACCTCTGAATCACTCCCTACTATACCATCTCCCCCATTCTCTATGTTCACTTATTTACCAAGTCATTGATTCTTAATTCCACTGTAATATTTGTCCTCTTCTTTCTACAAACATATCAGTATCTAGGCTTAAGCCATCATCATTTGTGAACTGGATGTTTGTGAACTTTTTTATGGTCTCACTGCTTTCAGGTACAACTATCTTCAATTCATTGATTACATGACTGCCAAATTTATATTTCTTTTTTTGGGGGGGGAGGGGGGAAGGTTGTTCCTCAATTTTTTTTAATTTTATTTTATTTGCATAACATGTGTGTGGGTAATTCTTCAACAATAACCCCTACATAGCTTTCTGCCACAAATTTTTCCCCCCAACTCCCCACCCCTCCCCTAGATGGCAGGATATCCACTACATGTTAATTATGTTAAAATTTTGGCAAATCGAATATATGTATACATATTTCCAAACTTATCATTGTTGTGCAAGAAAAATCTTATCTACACAAACGATATATCAGATAAAGGAAACACAATGTAAGCAAACATCAATCAAGGAGTATGAGAATGTTATGTTGTGGTCCACATTTCGCATCCCTCTCTCTGGGTGTATATGGCTTTCTTCAGTGAACAATTGGAGGTGGTTTGAAACATTTCATTGTTGAAGAGAGCCATGTCCATCAGAATTAATCGTCATATAGTACTGTTGTTGCCATGTATAATGATCTCCTGGTTCTGCTCATTTCACTCAGCATCAGTTCATGTAAGTCTCTCCAGGCCTCTCTGAAATCATCTTGCTGGTCATTTCTTACAGAACAATAATATTCCATAATATTCATATACCATAATTTATTCAGCCATTCTCCAATTGAAGCCAAATTTGTATTTCTAAAGTTCACGTCTATGTTACCCACTCAGGAAAAATCAGTGGCTTCCTAGTGCTTTTCTATTTGAGATTTAAAAACTTTTATGATGTAGATCCAACCTCTCTTTTGTATTACTATCCTTCATGCACTCTACAATTTTTGCAAAGCTAAACTATATAGTCTTTTTAATACATGCCATTCCAATTCTTACATTCATATCTTTATATGAGTTGTTTCTTCACCTCTACTTCATGGAATCTCTGGCTTCCTTCAAGGAATCACCTATGTGCTGTTTCACAAAAACAAACAAACAAACAAAAAAAAAACAACTTTTCCTGATCCTCCAGTTATTAGAAGTCCTTTATCCTTCTGAAAAAAAAGATAATCATAGAATAATTTTCTATTAACTTTGTATACTTAAATATTCAAATAGATCTATGATTTTCATTGATTCAGCAGTTTCCTTCAACAATGTAACTCATCCATACCTATCTTGTCTAGTTCTCCCAACAAGGACAACAAGAAGTGGGGGAAACCAGTACAAATTACTAGAGCAAATTTTTGTCAAAATTACTGAAACTTTAAAATTTAACAAACCAATAAAAACAAAAGGCAATTCCATTTTGAAAGTGTTTTATTTTTAATGTTGCATTTAAGAGTATTGTAATGTATGAAAATTTGCAAAAGATTACATTTTATAAATATTTATTATGATATAAATTATAATAATGTAATGAATTATCTCAATTTAGTTTTTTAAGTGCTTAAAAAATAAATTATTTATTTTCCTAGTCAATGTTCCATTTGCATAGGAGGCAGAGCATATTTGTTTGATTGGTTTTTTATTTATGTTTTTGCCCATCAATCCAAAATCCCATGTAATTATTTTTAATTCTGTAATTTTAATCTCCAATTGTCCTTTTCCCCTTCCTTTTCTCCAATATTCCCCTCATCCTTTCTTTTTTTTCCTAATTTTAGCCTTTCCTGAGGATTCTGAAAAAAAATTTTTTTCACTGGAACCCAAACTTTCTTTTGGCAGCACTAGGTCTATCCCAAGATTGTGGAGATGTTAATTTTTTTCTAGGAAGTACCAACTGTGTAACTGTCAATACTTCACTTTTGCCATGTGACCAGCACATTTTTTTCTCCATCATACAATTTTGTGATAACATTCTTTGTTCTGTTTTTCTTCAGAGGAATAGTTGCTCGTATGTTGTAGTTTGATCATATTTACTATGTACTTCTTAATTACTATTTGTGGAATACTTAGCTTTAGTGCTTCAGAGGTAATGTTCCACATTTCATTGCCATATAATAACATCAGTATAATTCTTAGCTTTTTTGAGAACTTTGTGGTCTGAAAAAAAAATCTTTACAATTTCTTAGAAGCTATTCAACTCTTTGTCTTCTTACTCATCTTTAAACCTAACTTGTCAAAGGTAAAATTTGACAGGACTTTGCAAAAGATTGATTGTATATGGGGAGTAAGAGAGAGAATAAAAAATTGAGGATAACATTTAGGCTGCTAGTCTGGAAGGATGGTGGTAATATAAAAATAAAAGAGAAGTGAAGAGAGTATTTGGGGAAGGGATATGATTATGAGTAGAGTTTTGGACATGTTGAGTTTAAGATGCACAGGGGACACCTAATTAGAAATATCTTATAGGCAGCTGAAGATGCAAGTCTATGAGACAACAGGGAAGTTAGGTTTGAAAAAAGTAGATATGAAAATCATGAGCATAGAGATGACAATTTAATCCATGAAAGCTGATAAGATCATTAAGTGAAACAGTATAGAAGAAAAGAGAAGCTCGTCCAGGAAAGAGTCCTATGGAATAGCCATGTTTGGCAAGCTTGACCTGAATGAAGATCCAGCAGAGGAGAATGAGAAGGAATGATTAAACTATAAATAAGAAAAGATAGTTGTCTCAAAAATTAAAGAGAAGAATATGTCAAGGGAAAGAGGATGATTGAAAGTATCAAAGACTACAGAGAGATCAGGAAGGATGAAGAATGAGAAAAGGCCATTAGATTTGCTATTTAAGAAATCATTCGTAAATTTGGAGAGAGCAATTTCAGTTGAATGATGAGTTTGGAAGCTCTTAATTTCAGAGAATTAAGAAGTGAGTGAGAGGAAAGGAAATAGAAGCATCTATTGTAAATTACCTTGTAAAATAATTTAGCAACAAAGAGAAAAAAAATGAGTTGATAGCTAAAGGAGATGGATAAATGAAAGTGAAGGTTTATTGAGGATGGAGAAGACATGGAAATGTTCTTAAGCAGTAGAGAAGCTGGTAGTAGATAGGGAAAGACTGAAAATAAATTAAGAGTAATGGTGAGGAAAATCCTAGAGAAGATGGGGTTTATTGGGATCATTTTTGCATGTACAATAGTTTGCCTTGGCAAAAAGAGCCATTCTACTGTGTGAGAAAGTAGTGAAGGAGGATTTTGTGGCAGAGAAGAAAGGGACAACAGGAAAATCTTAGCAAATGATCTCAAGGAAAGAAAGAAAAGAGGAGAACCTGTGATCAGACACTGAGCAAGGAACAAAAAAGAGGAGTAACAGAATGGAAACAGATTATGGAGCACACTTCTCTCTCAATACCGTCTTCTTTATTCTAAAGCATAGGAGCAGGGAAGGTCAAAGAGAAGAAAAGCATAAAATGATAGGATAGAGAAAAATGTACAGTTAATATCGTAACTATGAACAAAAATGAAATAAAAGCCCATAAAATGGAGTAGAGCAGGGTAGTCAAATGAAATAGAAAACAAAATCCAACAATATTTTGTTTACAAGAAATATGCTGGAACAGAAAGATTCAGTTTTAAAATATGGTGCTAGAATATCCACTTTAGTTGAACTGAAAAATAGGAAATAGCAATTGTGATTTCAGACAAGGCAATAATAAAATTAGAACTGGTTTAAAAAAATTAAACAGAGAAACTACAGTGATAAAAATGTCTTTAAGGCCACCCAAGACAATTAATTACTATCAATTTTAAACAGAGAGATATAGAAACACATATATTTTATGTGTTTGTGCATGTGTGTATATATAAAACGTATAGCATCTAAATACTTGAGAGAATATTTACTTATAGGAAGAAAGAGACAGTAAAAGTATAATAGCTAGAGATTAGCACATATCCATCTCAGGCCTAAGCAAACATAATCAAAATATAAATGAGAGAAGTCAAGGAGTTGAATAGAATTTTTGAAAAATTGGATATGATAGATCTCTTGAGATTACTGAATAGGAACTGAAAAAAGTAGACAAATGGCAAAACTATATATGGCACCTTTACAAAAATTTTCCACCTACTAGCATAAAAACTTCACAAATAAATACAGAAAAGCAGAAAGATTAAATATATTCTTTATTAATTGCAACTGAAAATTTATATTCAATAAAGGATCTTTGAAGAAAGTAGTAAAAAATAGAGACTAAATATTTTCATCCTAAAGAATCCCTAGGTTAAAAAACAAATCCTAGAAATATTTTTTAAATCATCAACTAAAATAACAATGAGGTGATACAACAATATTTTTGTAGCCAAAGCAATTTCTAACAAGAAAATGTATGTCTTTAAACACGTTAATAAAATAATTAATGCAGTAGACACTCGACTAAAAAATAGAAAATAACCAATTTTTAGAATGCAATTTAGCACCAAAATAGAAATTCTAAAATCAAAGGAAAAATAAACAAAATCAAAAGCCAAACCTTGAATGGATAAATAAAACTAAAATTGTATTTTGGAAGAAAATGATAAAAATAAACTACAAAACAAATCCAGCTTTTCAAAAGAGGAAGGAAAATCAAATTGCAAGCACAAAAATTAAAAAGAAAAAAATGATAGCAGATGAATAAAGAAAATTATTTAAAATTAATTTTCCATATATGTATACTAATAAAACTGACAGTTTAAATGAATAGATGAATATTAATAAAACTATGAAATATGCAGAATAACAAAGAAATTGACATTTCATCAGAAAAAAAGGAATTGAATAATATGTAAATCAAGAATTCTCAACTGGCATCCATTGACCCTCAAAATTTCAGGAAATAAATGAACTTGGATGGTGGGAAAAATCATTTATTTTAACTGACCTCTAATTGAAAATTCAAATTTTCTTAAATTAATCAAAAATTTTTTTCTAAAAAAGAGTCCACAGGGGAACATGACACAAGAAAGTTTAAAAATTATGTTATAAATGAATCAATAAAGAATAAAAAAGCAGTCAATAAATTTAAAAGCAAATGCTATCAAGATTAGGGAAATAAATGAATTCTAATATTAAACTGTTAAAAAAAAAAATGGATCTTACCAAGTTTCTTCCATGACTTGATACCTAAACTAGAGAGAACAAATCAGAAAAACAAAACTATAAAAAATGATTTATTATATAGATTAATGTAAAAAATGTTAAATAAAATATTAGTGAAGAAGTTTCTGTAACATGTTTAAAAAAAGACTTTACATTATAACCAGGTAGGTTTTATGCCAGGAATGCAAAGTTGCTTCAATATTAGTAAAACTATAAATATATAGGAGGCCATAAAAATAATAAAAACCATCAAAATAATATTGTTGTATAGATAAATATACAGATGTAAAAAAAGATATTTTGACAAAATACATTAATTTTGTTTAAAAAAACAACAATACTAAAAAACCAGAGGAATAAATACACATTTCCTTAATATGGCAATTTGAAGAGACCCAAAACTATCTGAAACCAAGAGCTAGTATTGGTTCAGTTCAAAGTACAATACTAACAAGCAAGAAGGATTTGAAAGAAACCTGGTAAATTTATTATATGCTTTGTAAAAAGCAAGCTGTATATAATAATATGGATTCATGATTTCACATACATTTTTTTTTCCTTTTAATGAATAGAAATGTTTTCTTTAAATTAAGAATATATATATATATATATATATATATTTTGCCCATCTTTTCCATTTTTCTTCTTTTTGAAAATTTCCATTTTCATTCTTGAATTCTCTGGGGCTGACTTAGTTGGGTAGCTTGATGAACTTTATTTAATATAGTTTTATCCTCCATTGCTTTTCTCTGCTTTATGGGTAGTATTACTCATAATTGTCTATCAGCCTTCTTCATAAAATTTTATGAACAAATTTCTATTCTATCCTGGTCTTGCTTATGGTCTTGCTTTCCACCTCTCTCCATTTTGCAAGTAAATCAGCAGTTTGCCAAGGCATTTTCTGGACTCTTTTAGTTTTCATCTATGGCAAATAATTTATATTGGTTAAACTGCTAGATGAAATTATTATAGTCAGTATTTATTTGATGACTAGTGCCCATCATTTTATATATATTTTGTATTTACTTATCTGTGTATGAATTATATTCCCCTAGCAGCCTGTAAGCTCCTTGAGGGCACAGGCTATTTTGGTTTGTTTCTGTATCTCAAGTGGCTAGTACAGTACCTTATACACTCTGTATGATTAATAAATGCTTGAATGAATTGAACTTAGAAATTCTGGTCTAAGAAGTCCAGGTATATAAAACATCTCTAGCATAAAAAAAAGAAAGAAAATTTCAGAGAAAATGGAAATACTTAAGCTTATTTTCATACTCAAAAAATTGCCAGAAAAAATTAATTGTATACATGATTTAATATTTAACATCTGAGGGAAAGCATTGCTAGCACTGACTTTTTTAATGTATTATTTGTCCACAACACACAAATTATTAAAATGAAATGTGTTGCAAAAAGCACGGAAATTTTGTACACAGAATTTTATTTTATTATTGAAAGGGATCTTAGAGGTCATTTGGTCCAATCCTCTCATTTTACACATTAGTAACTAAGGTCCAGAGAAGTCGAGCAATTTGCAAAAGATCGCATAGGAAACAAATGGAAGAAATATTGTAAAGGGTATCCCAAAAGTTTTCAATATATTTTGGCCCTTGAAAATTCATCTGTCTTCAAAACCTACAACTATCTCATTCTTATTTATTACTTATTATTCTTACTTCCTAAAAAATCTTCCACCTTTTTATTTCCTTTATCAAGGCTAAAACAGCACAAACAAGATAAGTAAGTAGGTTCTCCATTATAGAACTCTTCTGGAAAAAGTAAAGTGATAAAATATTCTGGATTTGTTTCCGGGTCTCTATTTATTTTAATGGCATCCCAGGGGGTCTAGAAATGCTAAGAACATAAATTGGCACATGGCTAAAACAGTTAAGTACTTTTTCAATATTTTAGTACAGAAGCCATCACTTTCTGGGGATTTACCCACAATATAAACACCCAGAAAATGTTCTTGATTCATTCATTCATAAGGATTATGGGCATCTCTAGCAATGCCAGCAGTCTGTGACTGTATGATATAATGACTTAAAGCCAAATAATCTCAGCTGAGCCAGTTTGAAGCTGCAAGTAATTGCAAAGCTATGCTGCCACATTCTGCAATTTGCTAAATATCACAATCTCCAAGTCCAGAGTTCTTTGTCCCTGACAATAAAGGTGAAACAGATGAAAGTATTCAACTCTAGAGCTGAGACAAAGAATAAAGACATCACTAAGACTCTGCTCCTTGCCAATCAATCAATCAATAAATTAACATTTATTTATTAAATCCCAGACTATTCAAGATCCTGTACTCTGGTGGGTGATAGATGAAAGGACTTAGGAAACAAGGATTGGTTTTTTGAGCATATCAATTTATTTAGTAATGCATGGCAACTTATCAACAAAGAACAAGACATCCTCAGCTCAGGTCTGGACTCCAAATATGGGAGGAGAGAGACTTTTTGATCAAGTAAGTCAATTAATGAAAACAATACAACATTAGGTAATCTGATTTCTATTAGAGGCAAGATTAGGGACTTGGTCAAGTTGAGAGGGGAAGAGCAAATACATATAATTCCCTAAATTCAGAAACAGAGGTATCTCACTTCCCCAAGTGTCTGTAAAGTACCAAAGAAATTGGAAACAATAACTGAGTAATCTGTATAGACTAATATAGACAAGTTATAAAATATACGCAAAGTTTTCAGATAAGACACAGGGGTTACTTGAGATGTACAAATGTAAGATAATTCTTTGCATAAATTTTATATTCTGATGGAATTCGTAGTCAGCATAATCTAAGTTCTTGGTTAAGGGTTTCTAAACAATAGGTAGAGGTGGTCCAATTTCCCACCCATATAGGGGTAATTTCAAACAAAGCAATGAAGTTTTCTCCCAGTTCCCACAATTGAAAAAAATTTTCTCATAAAACAGAAAATGGATTAATCCATAATTAACTAGAAAGGGAACAGATCTAGCTTCAGAATTGTCTCAATATGGAGTCATCGTGCTTCCCTTAGTTCCTACAATTAACTTCTTGCTGTCGTAATTTCCTCAATTCCCTCAGTACTAAGGGCTGGAGCAAAAGAGTCCTTGCTCTCAAGTTTATAATCTAATGGGAGAGAAAGCATGGAAATATGTAGAAAGCAAGTTATATTCAGGACAAATAAGTTAACGGAGGAAGGCCCTAGAATTAAGAAGAGTTAGGGAAGACAGATGGGATTTTAATTAATAGAAGTCAAGTGACCAGATCTAGTTTTCCTATCATTATCAGCATCTTACAAGCCTTTGCTGTCATGTCAGGTATGGCCAACAATATCTTTTTCAAAGGTAGACCTCTCCCACATCACATATGACAAGTGTTCTCTAAAGAGAAGTAAACCTTTGTCCATTCTAAAACTGCTTACCTGTTGCCTGTATTCTGACTTCCTAGATATCTCCTAGTTCAATTCCTGTTTTTATGTGTGATCCTAACTTAGGATTCTCTAGAGTATGGATAACTACTCACCCACTGCTTCTAACTCTGTCTCTGACCTTGGTCATTATCTGTTTTGCTCTCATTGATTTGCCCAGTATTTTGATTCAAGGTCTTGACCATGCGTGTCTCATAAGTTTCTATCTAGAATTCATATTATTTTTGCATGTTCATCCCAGGCCCTTGATAGTGACAAATCAGCAGATATTATCAAAATATTATTTTTCTTTCTTTTTGCTGAGGCAATTGGTGTTAAGTGACTTGCCCAGAGTCACACAGCTAGGACGTGTTAAGTGTCTGAGACCATATTTGAACTCAGGTCCTCCTGACTTCAGGGCTGGTGCTCTATCCACTGTGCCACCTAGCTGCCCCAGAAATATTAATTTTTTTTAATTAAAATTGCCTGGTAAAACATGAACACATTATCACACTAAACACCAAACACAATGAAATACTTCCACCTCAGAAGAATCCAGATAAGCTGATGACTAATAATTATCTTTTCCCTCTTAAGAATTCTCACTGATTTGGATGTACAAAGGTCACCATCTATACTAGCTATTTTAGTATAGTGAACTTTCCATGAAGAAATTGCCTCCATCAATACAAATTGGCAACTGTTTTAAAAGTTATTCAGAGACACAGAGTACTCAGATTTATCCAGCCAAAATGTGTCAGAAATATGACTTTATAACACAATTCTTACTAACACAACATAACATACTTTATTCACTATGTCATGCTGCATCACAATCCATTTTACAAATGAAAATGAAACTCATTTGCTAGGTTGTAAGATTTGAAGTTTTCCTGGCAAGTAAATTTTAAATTATTTAATTTTTATGTTGCTATAATCCTTTTTTTAAAAATTGATTTTATTTAAAAAAAAAAAATTTTAAAGGAAAACAACATTGTCAAGTGCCCAGCAGAACATGAGGGAGGATTCAAAATATATAACAATAAATTACCAGTTCAAGAAAGAATATATAATAATAGAAGGAGTGTCCACCTTTCCTTTGCTTACTTGGGGGTTATTCTTTTGTTCTCTGCTTTGTACATTTTACTTTATTCTTTTTTCCCCTTTCATCTCCCCATTTTCCCCAAATGGGCTGTAATTAAGTAAAGATACATACATATAGAGATATATACATACATGCACATACACACATTCACACCCACCCAGACTCACATACATAAACATTTACCCAAATACATACAGAGAGCAACATGCATAAATTGCTACATGTACTTAAACACACACATACACACGCATTTACTCATATGTAAAAATGCATCTAAAACAATACTAGTACGGCTGATATGTAATGTAGATTTCTTTCTTGATTAAATCTTTATGTTTGACTTACCTCTTCTCTCTAACTCTATTGCTTTAATTCTGCTCTTTAACTTGCTTTGCTATTACTTATCCTCTCCCCACCCATGGATCCCTCCTTTATCTTCTTCCCCCATCCTTTGCCTCCACCTCAGCTCATCCCTCTCCTCTTATCCTTTTATAGAATTTGGAGGGTACTATACCATTCATGATATATATGTAATGTTGCTTATTTGACCTATTCCCAATGTGAGGAGGCTTTCAGAACTATGAACCCTTCTCCTTCTAAAGCCTTTGTGTCTATTCTTCCTCTGCACCTCATTTGTAGAACATAATTACTATTTTTATCTTTTTTTCTAGAAGATTTTGCTTTCTAGAATCAGGTCATAATCAAATCTGTCCCAATCTTTTTTTTGAGCTATCCAATTGCTGGTGTCAAACTTAAAACATGTGGTATACATTTCCATGTTGAAAAAAAAACCATAAACAGCTTGTCCATGTTAAATCCCTTGAAACTGATCTTTGATATTGGCTCTTATATGTTAAATTTTCTATTAAGTTCAGGTCTGGTTGAAAGTCCTGAAAATCTTTCTAAGTTCATTGAATGTCCATTTTTTTTCACTCAATATTATGGATAATTTTGCTGAGTATGATATTTTTGGTCACAGTTCTGGTTTTTTTTGATTGCTGGTATATGATTCCAGGATCTTTGGTCTTTTGTGTATACTGTTAAGTCTTGTGCAATTCTAATTGCAGCTCCAGCATATTTGAATTGTTTTTCTCTTGCTTCTTGCAGAATTTTCTCTTTGATCTGGGGGTTTCAAAATTTAGCAATAATATTCCTATGTATTTTCCACAAAGGATCTGAGGTGGTGATTGGTGGATTTTTTTTCTTTCTATTTCTACTTTTCCCTTATGTTCTATCAATCCAGATTTTTTTTTTTTTTTTGCTTAATTGTGTCATAGTTCTTTTTTTGGTCACAACTTTTGGGTAGTCAAATTATTCTTATATTTTCTCTTCTTGATCTGCTCTCCAGATCTCATATTATTTTTAAATAAAATGTTTTACTTTCTGTTCTATGTTTTCACTTTTCACAATATAGTTTTGTTATTTCTTGGTCTCATAACTTCACTGGCTTCCCTTTGCCCAATTCTAATTTTCAGAGTTATTTTCTGTTTTTTTGAGTCTGTTTCTTTTTTAAGTTGGTTAACTTTATAATTTTTTTTAATTGCCTCAGTGTGCCTTATTTGGTTTTTAAACTCCTTTTTGAGTTCTATGAGTTCTTTCTGGGCAGGGAGTCATTTCATGTTACTTTTTGGGGTAGAAGGTTTTTTTTGTTTGTTTTTTACTTCAGTGTCCTCTTCTAAAGATGAATCCTGATTTTCCCTATTCCCATAGTATTACGGTTGGGTTCTTTTTTCTTTGCTGATTCATTTTTTTTTTTAATTAATGAGAAATATTAGTGAAAACACCTCAAATTGTGGGGTGAGGAGATGGTGCATCTAGCTTCACTTCAGCTCTTCCCTCAGGGCTGGAACCTCAAACCAAAAGTTCTTTCCCCCTGCAGGTGTCCAAAGCCCATAGCATCATTGCTCCTCTACTTCTGCACTCATCAGAGTATGCTGGTTCCTTTTTGTTCCTTTTTGCCCAGGGCTGTGTCTCCGCAGCATATCTGGGCCTGGTGTTCCTAATCAGCCCAGATTCACTCAATCTTTTGGGATTCAGACCCTGAAGTGCCAAAGGTGGAAATTTCTGTTGTTCCTGTTGTGGCTCCAGCCAAAAGCAACTAGTCCCAGGGATCCCCCACTCAAGTATTTCTAAGGAACTAACCTGGAGATGTGTATACTTCACACTGGTTAATCTTTCTTCACATCTTGTTAGGCTGTATCAGGACCCTTCTTCTGCCCCAAGTCTTCTTGAATCTTTACCAATCTATGTTCACCCTGAGACTCAAATTTGTTCTGTTTATGGGGAAATCTGAGGAGTTTGAAATGTAGTGATCTAGTCCACCATCTTCCCAGAATCCTCCCACTATAATACTTTACAATAAATTGATTTTTGTCCAGAGTTAAGAGCAGTTCCATAGAAACCTGTTAATATTTGTGGGGTCATATGGAAATATAAGGTTTCCTACTAATGTAAAAGAGAATTTCAGGCCTAGGTTGGCTCTTCCTGCCCCTCCCCCCCATACACACATAAACACACACACACACATCCACATTACCTATCGAATCAATCTATAGATTATGAGTAATATAAATTTATATATTATTTTTATTTGTCATTAAGTGGCCCAAGTATAAGCACACCATTAACATGATTATTTTAAATAGCATTTTATTTTTTCCAGTTACATGTAAAGACAATTTTTAACATTCATTTTAAAATTTTGAGTTCCAAATTTTCTCCCTCTTTCCCTCCTTCCCCTTCCTCTTCCCTAAAAAGGTAAGAATTTTTGAATAGATTATATATGTGCATTCATGTAAACATTTCCATACTAGTCATGTTGTGAAAGCAACAGCAGGCCAAACAGGAAAAACAATGCACAATAATGTTAAAGAAAGTTAAAATAGTATGCTTTGCTGCATTCAAACCCATCAGTTCTTTCTCTGGATGTGGAAAGCATTTTCCATCATGAGTCCTTTAGAACTGTTTGAGATCATTGTATTGCTGGGAAGAGCTAAGTGTACTGTAAGTGATTATCATACAATGTTGTTGTTGCTGTGTACACAGTCTTCTAATTTTGCTTACTTTACTTTTTCAGTTCAACTAAGTTTTTCCATGTTTTCTGAAATCTGTCTGCTCTTTTCTTATACCATAATAGTATTCCCTTACATTCAAATACCACTACTTCTTTAGCCACTCCTCAATTGATGGGAATCCCCTCAATTTTCAATTCTTAACTAATCCAAAACAAGTTGATATATTTTTGTAAAAATACATTATTTTCTCTTGTTAAAAAAAAAAATTCTTTGGGATACAGATCTAGTAATGGCATTACTAGATCAAAGGGTATGCACACTTTTATAGACTTTGGGGCATATCTTCATTATTGTATAGCATCGTATAACATGTCAAGAGTCACCATATTTGAACTAATATCATCCCCCTCAGTGTACTGCAAAAGAAGTGGAAATAACACTTGTTTGAAAAGACAGGAAATGCATCTGTACAACAGAACAGATATATATAGAGAGAGAGAATGTCTGCACTAACTATGAGAAAATTTGGAGAATATGAATATACCAGTTTTCAAGATATTTTTAAAAAGTTGGATAAAAATGACTGAGAAAAAAATTGTGGTATATTACTAACAAGAAAAATGACGATCAAGAATGAATGACTGAATAAATGAATGAAAAATAGCAAGACGTCCCAGTTCTAAAGGAACTCGCATTCTGATTAGGAAGACAATTCATAAAAGTTTCAGCTACAAGTCAGATGAAAACATCCTATGATTCTTAAGAGTACAGCAGTAAAGCAAATGATAATGCATATCCTTTGTCACGTTTAATATCGCTTGTCATTTTGTCCTTGCATAATAAGGCTTTCAATAGTCACAATGGTATAAAGGACCTTGGACTAGGAGTTAGAATATCTGGATTCTATTTTCCTGCTTTGATCTCAGTTTCCCATCTGTGAAATAGGAATAGGTATGGAAGTCATACCTATTCCTGATTTTGAACCACCTGACAGCACCAAGGCCTTTGATGGTGAGAAATTAATTTTTCTGGATCTTCAGTAATTGGAAAGTCAGAACCTCCAGGACCAAAAACAAATCTCAGGTTGCATCTCTATTGGGGGTGCCCCCACAAAAGATAGCTTTGGATGTTGGGCTGTATGCAGGACTGAGGACCTGAGGAAGTGCAGCCATTCCTGGAGCTCTTTGGCTTACAAATACCTAATGGTGACCACTGATCAGCAGTCACTGATCAGGTGGCAGTGAAAATGGACACCTCCTCCACATTCAATAATGGTTGTAAAGCAAATATAACGTGGAATATTTAAAATGAATATACATGTATAATCTATAGCAGACTGCTTGCTATCTTGGACAAAGGAAGGCAAGGGAGAAGGAAAAATTTGGAACTCAAAAAATCTTTAAAAAATCAATGTTGAAAACTATCTTTACATGAAATTAGAAGAAAAAAAAAACCTACTATTAAGGGAAAAAAAATGGTTGTGAAACCCAAGGCTAAAAGCAGTCTGGATGATTTTGTTCATCCTTTGTTTTCTTTTTTTTTTGCTTTTTGCTGAGGCAATTGGGGTTAAGTGACTTGCCCAGGGTCACACAGCTAGGGAATGTTAAGTGCCTGAGACCAGATTTGAACTCAGGTCCTCCTGACTTCAGGGCTGGTGCTCCATCCACTGCACCACCTAGCTGCCCCTCATCCTTTGTTTTCAAAGACAAGTGGCATCACGTGTAATGTCTTGATTTGCAAATGAATTGTATTTAAGTCAGACAAGTGATACAAAATCATTGGTTTCATTCTTTCCTCCTCAGTTAATGTCCAATGGCAGGACAAAAGTCAAGACAACTAGCAATGGCCTGGGATGCAGTGAATAATGTCTTCAATGTCTGACCAAGCTCTAAGTGCTCTACAGCATCTGCTTCAGTCAACACATACATACAAACAAACGTGCATATGTATCAGTTTGTGTATATACATACATACATATAAATCTAATAACTGTTACACATATAAATCTCATATGTGTGTACATGTGTGTGTGCGCACGCAAATGTAATACACATATGCTTGGAGTAAGAAGTAGGATAAACTGGCAGAGAACAGAAGTTACCAAAAAAAAAGATGTGAAAAGTTGCCTCTCTCTCTCTCTCCTAACAACATTGCCAATTATCAAGCACTGTGTATGAAACACATCCACACTTTATTCATGAGCAATATATACTTTTATATACTTTGAAAGATCTGTATTTCATTGATGATTACCTAAAACTGCAGTATCCCAAATCCTATTCTCTGATAGCTAACTTTATTGTGATGGGTCTCTCTTATACTTATGAAAACTGATTTTTGGAAAACATAAAGTCTCTCACCAAGACCATAAAGACTTTTCATATTAGTAAGACCTGCCAGAGCTTGTGTTCCACTGACACAATCTTAAAATACTCAGAATTATCTCCATACCATGATTCTATGTTCTGATCATTTACCTACCACAATTAATAAAATATCTCCAGTGTTCTAAGATTTATATGTTATAAATGCAGTATTTGTTTCAACCAACTTGTTCAGTGAGTTTAATACAAAAGTGGGAGGTATAATTTAGTCTCAGTGGAAGAAACAGCATGATACCAAAAGATTAGTCATGAATACTTTTTTGATAGGTAAAAATAAAACAAGGTGAATAAACTTCATATTAGCTAAATGCAAAATTTAGAATTA
Organism: Myrmecobius fasciatus; assembly: GCA_023553655.1. Taxonomy (NCBI): domain Eukaryota; kingdom Metazoa; phylum Chordata; class Mammalia; order Dasyuromorphia; family Myrmecobiidae; genus Myrmecobius; species Myrmecobius fasciatus. Next base: position 109,754 of record JAJPUD010000602.1, on the reverse strand, counting down.
ACTTCAAATATGAAATATCACTAAATGTATGCCACCTTACTTTCATTTACTTAATTTCTGAGGTCTAAAGAACCTTTTAATTCACTCAAAAAGGTATTTTATGTTGATCTTTCTACTTGACAAAGGCAAATTTTTTTGACCACATTCATCCTTTTTAAACTAGTATAAGACTCAATTTCTTAATGCCACTTCTACAATGACTTGTTCTTTTCAATAATAATAAATCTTCCCAATGGTTTAAGACATCTCTATTTCCATGATTTAGGTCATTTAACTGCTTTGTTAAATTTGCTGATATAAATCACTGAATGACATAAATAAAGCCCCTTCTAGTTCTAACAAGCTTAGTGAAATTGATATTTGAATAATATTTTAATGTTCCGAATTCCTATCCAGTGTAGAAAATATATTTATAGCACTAGTGATTCCATACTGCTATATGAACCCTGTTTATATAGCATTATATCATTCTAGATCATAACAAAAATAAATATATGTGTCTATTTCCTTTATCACAATCTTTACAGGAAGATTGTACTGTACTATTAATTTTTCATTTATTTTAATATCTCATAAGTCATCCCAAGAAAAAAAAAGACAAAAATAACCATATTTGATATTTTTCCACATGAAAGGCACTAGACATGTGGTTGCAATCATGGTACAAGTTTTATTTTAACTTATACAATAGCAACAACAACAAAAAAAACTAGTAAGAAACAAAACAATTTCCTGCCAGACTGATGATCAGTAGTTTGTTCCAAACCAACTGTTTACTTTTTCTATCCTTAGGTAAAGAGCCAGGCTAACAACATAATACTCTTCTGTCTCTTCCATCCATACCAGCTCCAAATTCACTTTTCCTACTGAGTCTATGTAGGTTACATAAAAGTGACGTCCTCTGTAATTAAAAAAGTCAGAAGGTCTGGTAGCAGGTCTCATGCAAACTGGGGAACTGAAACACCAAAATGGTTTCTCTGTTTCATCCAAAAGAGTAACATCCATCATATAACAATTCTACAAAATAAAGACAAAGAAACTTGTAACACACATTTAGTACTTAATTACATAATATTAGCCTAGGCTTCTGAAAGTTATTGAGAAAAATCTATATTAGAGGTTTTCAAATCAAAACGTAGGGCAGTCTTTTTGAATACATCCCAAACTTTCAAAAACATTTTGCTTTAAACTTTGCTATCCTGGAGGTTTATATTTAATTTATTAATAAGAATGAGATTTATGGGAGGCATGAAATTTGGTTTCTAATATCAGTTCTGACATTGTATAACCTTAGACATGCCACTTTCCCTCTCAAGAAATCAAATTACTCTTCTATAAAATGAAGGGGTTGAATTAAATTCTTTTTAAGATTCCTTTAATCCCTAAAATTCTGATCCCTTTTGGAACTAGATTATTTGATCCAATGCCTCAACACAATACCATATTTAATGAATATTATGCTAGAAGGACATAGACCCTTATAGAGAAAACTTTTTACAGGGAGAGACAGATTGGGAAACTGGCTCCACTCATTATGAATGTCCACAAAAAGAATTCTTTCAAGCATGCTTTGGAAAGTGTGGACTATTGCATCTAACAGATCAGAAATGGAAAAATCAATCTTATTTTTATTAGATCTTTAGAAGAGCGATCTCAGAAAATAGAAAGAAAAATCTTTTAGTCATTTTAAGGCATTTTTATCTTCTTTCCCCAGCTGCCAAATCTCTCCTTAAAGTGAACAGGAACACTATAATATACTAATGTCCTCTACCATACTCCAGCACTAAATTGTATTTTCTCAACCTAATTTTCAGTAATTCTTAACTCTCCCCATTCCAACCCCATTCCTCTCATCTTCATGTACAAAGAACTGAAACAGAGTACAATATCAAATAAGGTCTAGGATTTTTAAACATTGGTCTGATATCGATCTCCTTTAGCTATGTATGAGACTTGAGCATTAATGCGGCTAATTAGTAGTAAAAACTAAATGTGCAAGCAGTTTTAAAATTAATTTTCTGCAAAAACTGTCTCACTTATGCAAGATGTCAGATTCAAAGCTATCTCTGGGCAAACTATGACACTTAGATATGAAGAGTCAAATTCTCAAAACAAAAATTCCTTTTTTACAGATATCATTTACTGTCTAGATACATTCAACATAGCATCACCTCATTAATTAGGTAGAATACAAGTTCCTAACTTAAATACAGCTTTATAAAAGGGCTTTTAGCAAGGGAAATCTTATATTATCTCTCAATCCACATATTTCTAGATTTCTCTAATTCAAATTAAACTGTTAACTATATGTTTTCAATAACTAAAGCTGAGGCCAACTCCCTTATCTCTATTTTCAAACATTAATGGATAGAACATGTTTCTCCACATACAGTAGAAATAATATAAAAAATGTATCGCCAAAGTTGACAGTACTGGAAGGACCAATAAATATGAAACACAGAATAAAATGTTAGGTTTTACAGTAACTACCTGGCCCTTCATTTTCTTAAGTAACATAACAATGTGCCCAACAATTAGTAAGTACTTTGTAAATGTTTATTGAATTTATTTAAATATAACAACTACTTTTTATATATACACACATATGTTGTCAGTTATTTGTATCAATAGAAGCATTTCTAAAGTATACTTAGAATCAGTAGATAGCACCAGGACGGAGGACAGGAGTTCAAATCTAGCCTCACACACTTGGCATTTACTACCTGTGTAACTCTAGGCAAGCCACTTAACCCCAATTGCCTTCCTCTAGCTTCCTCTTTGCCCACTTCTAAAAAAAATATGCTTAGAAATGGCCTCATCCTTTATATTGATCTATATCAACCTGGTAATACTAATAGTCTAATAGGTATAAACTGCCATGTAAAATGTTAATCTCAAACTTAGGGGAAAAAAAATTTTTCAATTTAATCCCAGGACAGTAAAAAGGACACTGGATTGCAAGTAAGGGACAGATATAGATTCCAACTCTATTGCATATTGACTCAATTTTAAAATGTGATATATGTTTTACTATATTTTTATTTTTACTAATTATCTCCCAATTACATTTTAATCTGGTTCAGACTGCATGTAGAAGCATTGTGGGCTGCATGTAAATGCGGGCCACATGTCTGACATTTCTGCTCGAAAGGACTGAGCTAAGAAAATGGATGAATGTTGCAAAGAAGCAGCTTTAAGAGGAACATATTAAAAATGTTCTAATAATTAGAGCCACCCAAAAGTGGAATAAATTGCCTTTGGAAATAATGATCTCTTTCTTACTGAAAGTCTTGCTAGGAATATTGTAAAGGGATTCTTGGTCAAGTATGTTTTGCACTCCAATGCCCCTGAGGTCCCTTCCGATTCTATGAATAGAAGAATCCTTCAATATCCATAATAAAAATAGAGAAGGAAATAACAGAAGCTGAGGAAAATAAGCTTCACTGACAATTTATAAAGTCTCTACTTTTTCTTTTCACCTTTTCATTCTCTTTCACTCCAAGTCTCAGCCAAACAAAGCCTTTTCTCACTGAACTGGTCTAAGGAAAGGAAACAACAATGGGCCCAAATTCACAAAAAGTATTTTTATCATAAAAAAAGCCCATCAACGTCAATAGATCCAATAGCTCCAATAGCTTTTTAAATCAGTTTCCCTTATAGAAGAGAAAAGTTCTGATTTGAAGGTGTCTGGTGCTCTTTTGTTTTCTTCTCCAGGCTGCTACCCATCTCAGACAAGGAAAACAGAGTTAAAACAAAACATGGAACCACTATTGTTTAGTAGCCTAAAGCCACAAAACACACTACATACATATAAGCTCTTCCTTATCTTTCAAAGCATCTTCATACGCCTCAGAATTGGCATAATGTTAAAGACAGAGTTGAGAACATGGGCAGGTAAAAGAAATAATAAAAAATAAGAACTCTAGAACCACAGTGGGGAGAACAGTAGATATTTTAAAACCTTCTTACTTCCTAGTCCTCTCCAAAGGTGAGCCCTGGATTTAGAGCCACTTAAAAAGACTTAAGTTCAAATCCCAGCCTTGCCACCTGAAGGTACCTGGCAACTTCTATATGAGCTTTGGTTTTCTCATCTATAAAATGATGACCTGGCTCCAAATGTATTATGCATGGAAGTAGAAAAGTAGAGACTTAGAAAATATGCACATTCTTATTAAATAATGAACTAGATATCCTAAAGAAACTGAAGGTTAAAAAAGGTTAAAAAACAATCAGTTACCTGTATACAACCAGCAAAAATATCTGTTTTCCAACAAAGGCCAACTTTTCCAATGAGAGGTAAATGCTGTGCATTGTTTTTAAAACTTATAACGATGAGCTTCATATATCCATTTTTAATGAAATCTGAAAATATTTATAAAATAATTACTATAGTACAGTATCATTAAGAATTAGTCATTACTTAACTTTCAAAATTTCTTTGCCTAGTTCTTTTCTCTTATATGTTATTTTCCTCTAAGAAAGATTATACATGCTTATATCTAAATTATCTGGGCTAGGAACAATATTAGTACAGCTAAGACAAAACGGGGAAAAATTGCTAGAAGCTTTGTCTAAGTCAACTGAGATCAAGGATATAATAGTAAATATTTAACAACCAGTTCTCCAGGGAGGGGAAAATGGCACATAATATGGTGAAGTTTAATCTGTATTATCAACATTTACTCTACCACTTTCTTAAGTCTAGACAATTAACAAGACAATAGATCAAACCCCGATCTGAAGCAAATGCAATTTTCCAAAGTGCAAATCAATGCTCACACTGAAAATATAATAATTAACTCCCTTAAACTAGTATGAGCTGATTATGTTCCTACCTGTGTGATCCTTAGAGGGAAAGTTCAGAGACCCAGAAAAGTGTTTTCTAGGAGAATCACTATAATTCTGCTAAAAAGAATATAATCTTCTGATTTAACAAGAATGGAAAAATATGAAAACTTCATGTTTATTTTTAAAAAAACGGAAGAAAGTAACAATAAAGTTACCTTGCAACTGAAGGTCCTGCTAAAAAATTTGAGAGAAAAGAGAACCCAGAGATTTTGGAGAAAAGAAATCAAAGAAAAGTTTTGTGAAGCAGCAGTAAGAAAAATGACCACTAAGTAATAAGATGACTGAAAAATGGTATCATCAGAACTAAGTGATTAGAAAAACAAGCCCAGAGCATACAAGTAAGCTATGAAGTTATAACCTAAAGCTAGAAGTGATGTTATAAAAATCAATACAAGTGTAACCTTACACTGTATCAATAGGTCAGACATTTCTAAAAAGTATGGATAGGACTCTCCAATCGATAAATGGTCAAAGGATATGAACAGACAATTTTCAGATGATGAAATTAAAATTATTTCTACTCATAAGAAAAGGTGCTTCAAATAACTATTGATCAGAGAAATGTAAATTAAGACAACTCTGAGATACCACTACACACCTGTCAGATTGGCTAAAATGATAGGAATAGTGGAGGTGATGTGGGAAAACTGGGACACTGATACATTGTTGGTGGAACTGTGAACAGAACCAACCATTCTGGAGAGCAATTTGGAACTATGCTCAAAAAGTTATCAAACTGTGCATACCCTTTGACCCAGCAGTGTTTCTATTGGGCCTATATACCAAAGAGATCTTAAAGGAAGGAAAGGGACCCACATGTGCAAGAATGTCTGTGGCAGCCCTTTTTGTAGCGGCTAGAAACTGGAAACTGAATGGATGCCCATCAATTGGAGAGTGGCTGAATAAATCATGTTAGATGAATGTTATAGAATATTATTGTTCTATAAGAAACGACCAGCAGGACGATTTCAGAGAGGCCTGGAGAGACTTGCATGGACTGATGCTAAGTGAGATGAGCAGAACCAGGAAATCATTATACACAGCAACAAGAAGAGTATATGATGATCAATTCTGAAGGACATGGTTCTCTTCAACAGTGAGATGTTTCAAACCAGTTCCAATTGTTCAGTGATGAAGAAAGCCATATACACCCAGAGAGAGGGATTTGAATGTGGACTACAACATAGCATTGTCATGCTTTCTATTGATGTTTGCTTGCATTGTTTCCCTTCTCAGATTTTTTTTCTTGTACAGCAAGATAACTGTATAAATATGTATACACATATTTGATCTGTCAAGTATTTTAACATAATTACCATGTATTAGACTTCCTGCCATCTAGGGAAGGGGGTAGGGGCTAGGAGAGAAAAATTTGTAACAGAAAGCTTTGCAAGGGTCAATGTTGAAAAATTACCTATGCATATGTTTCGCAAATAAAAAGCTTTAATAAAAGAAAATAAATAAATAAATAAAAATAAAAAGTATGGCTAGGTATAAGAATTTTCAATAGTACCTCCTATTTTTGGTAGCCAGAAATGATCTTTCCCTCACCTGTCCTCAAGTAACAAGCTATCTTTTGCAGCAGTTACCACATTTTAATTTATAAATACATGTAAGTTTTTTTCTACCAAGTCATATGCTATTATTTTGTATTGATACAATCTACATTTTCTACAAATTTATATTCTCTAAATCTGTTTTAGTGGCTGTAATGATGCAATTTGTTATGGAAATCATCTGGGAACCCTACCTGCTTCCTTCTCCTATTTTTCACTAAAAATATCAAGAAAACAAAGCTCTCATACAAAAGAAAAAGGAGAAATATGAGTCAATAGCTTTTGATGTCCTAAAAATAGTAAACCAGTATTTTTCTCTCCATCAGCTATACTGCCATAATCAGTGACTTCATTGATCAGAATTCTTAATTCTTTCAATGGTGTTTTCCCTTACATTATTGTGGTCATTGTGTAAATCGTTCTGATCATCCTATTTATTTTGCTTTCTATCAGTTCACATCAATCTTCACATTTCTCAGAATTCTTCATATTCATCATTTCTTATGGCATGGCCGCATTCCATTTTATTCATACAGCATAATTTATTCAGCCATTTCCAAAATAAAAGCTAGCCATTTTATTTCTAGTTTTTTTCTATTACAAAAAGCAGTTATAAATGTCTATAGGACCTTTTCCCATTTTATCTTGCAATATATAAGTCCTGATGTTGTATTGCCGAGTCAAAGCTTATACATGGTTTAATGATATTTCTAATATAATTCCAAATTGTCCAAAATGGCTCAAAGTTCTACCAACAATGCAGGGTGACTATCTTCCCACAATGTGCAACATATTTTCATTTGATGGATGTGAAGAAAAATTCAAAAAAAAAAAAAGGTTTTTAATGTGCACTTTTTTTTTATTAGTTTAGAACATTCTTTTCCCTCAATAGACTATCTAGAAGTTTTGTTGGTTGGTTTGGGTTTTTTTTGGTTTGTTTTTTCCAATGACAAACTGTATTGCAGGCATTGGCACAGTGATTTTTGGGGTTTTTTTTTTTCTTTTTTTGAACTTAATTATTATCTATAACACTCTTCATCCAGTGTGTTTGATTGTATCTTTTGTTCACTGGGAATGACTCCAGTCCTACATATGGATCAATTCCCAGTAATACTGGATAGCAAATATTTCTCTACAATATCTATGTTAGCATTATCATTTTATTTATATTATTGGGCAGAGTCAAGCCAAGAACATCACATTTCTCTCCATTACTTTTCCTTGAGTCTAATGGAGTGCTTTGTCACTAAAAACAGCATATTGTTGCTTGCAGATACTTTGTTGTATTATTTTGAATGGAATTTCTTTTCTAAAGTTATTGTCTCTTCCTTCTTGGTTTTAGTAGTAGTAATACAAAAAGATAAATGACTTTATAGGTTTCACAAATTCAACTTATCTACTAGAATTCTCTAAAATAAATCATCCTATCAACCAAAAATAGAGATAAATTTTTATTTGCTCATGCTTATTCCTTAATTCTTTTTATAATTATGTCAATTCATAATAGTAACAATCAACATTTTTGTCTTTAACACTAAAATTCTTTAAGACTTCCACTTATTTAAACCATCACATGGTATATGTTACAGTCCAAAAATAGGAGTTCACTATTTTTGATAAAAGATTGCTATAGAAATATCAGATCTATTTCATTTTGCATTTAGCTATTGTCCTCCTTCCACTTTCTCATATAAATATTTCTGGAATGTACAGAGTGTTCAAGGGGTACATCTGGCATCAGACATTGCCAAAACATTTCAGGGACTTTCAGGACACCTTTGCTAGCTAACACTCAATTCTCACCTATGGCGCCAAGAAGCTGTAGCAAGCACATTAGCCACATCTTGGTATACTGTCTGGACAGACTAAACTACACTGAAGATAACCAACAGATCTCAAAACTGTCAGTGACTCAATGAGGTGTCTATTATAAGCATGTGAAAACTTCTTTCAAAGAATGGGTAGATCAATCAAACTCCCAAGAAATTATCTTACAGATCTAGAAAAAATAGTAGCAAAGTTCATTTGGAAAAACAAAAGGTCAAGAATTTCAAGGGGATTAATGAAAAAAAAGGCTGACGATGGTGGACTTGCTGTACCAGATCTAAAACTATATTATAAAGCAGCGGTCATCAAAACCATTTGGTACTGGCTAAGAAATAGAGTAGTCGATCAGTGGAATAGGATAGAATCACAAGACAAACTAGGCAATAACTATAGCAATTTGGTTTTTGATAAACCCAAAGACCCCAGCTTTTGGGATAAGTATTCACTATTTGACAAAAACTGCTGGGAAACTGGAAACTAGTGTGGAAGAAATTAGGGCTTGACCCACATCTAACACCACATACCAAGATAAGATCTAAATGGGTTCATGATCTGGATATAAAGAGTGATACTATAAGTAAATTAGAGGGATGTAATATAGTTCACCTCTCAGACCTTTGGAGATGGAATAAATTTATGTCCAAAGAAGAACTGGAACTCTTAATTGAAAACCAGATAGATAACTTTGACTATATTAAGTTAAAAAGTTTTTGTACAAACAAAATCAATGCAGACAAGATTAGGAGGGAAGTAATAAATTGGGAAATCATCTTTACATTCAAGGGTTCTGATAAAGGTCTCATCTCAAAAATATATAGA
>JAJPUD010000602.1:87559-100604 GCA_023553655.1 Myrmecobius fasciatus | reverse complement strand
ATTCTCCAATCAATAAATGGTCAAAGGATATGAACAGACAATTTTCAGAGGATGAAATTAAAACTATTTATAGTCATATGAAAAGGTGCTCCAAATCACTGTTGATCAGAGAAATGCAAATCAAGACAACCCTGAGGTACCACTTCACACCTGTCAGATTGGCTAAAATGACAGGAAAAGTTAATGATGAATGTTGGAGGGGTTGTGGGAGGGCTGGGACACTGATGCATTGTTGGTGGAGCTGTGAACGGATACAGCCAATGTGGAGAACAATTTGGAGCTATGCTCAAAAAGTTATCAAACTGTGCATACCCTTTGACCCAGCAGCATTTCTATTGGGCTTATATCCCAAAGAAATCATAAAGAAAGGAAAAGGCCCCACATGTGCAAGAATGTTTGTGGCAGCCCTTTTTGTAGTGGCTAGAAACTGGAAATTGAATAGATGCCCTTCAATTGGAGAATGGCTGAATAAATTATGGTATATGAATATTATGGAATATTATTGTTCTGTAAGAAATGACCAGCAAGATGATTTCAGAGAGGCCTGGAGAGACTTACATGAACTGATGCTGAGTGAAATGAGCAGAACCAGGAGATCATTATACACGGCAACAACAGTACTATATGACAATTAATTCTGAAGGACATGGCTCTCTTCAACAATGATATGTTTCAAACCACCTGCAATTGTTCACTGAAGAAAGCCATATACACCCAGAGAGAGGGATGCGAAATGTGGACCACAACATAACATTCTCATACTCCTTGATTGATGTTTGCTTACATTGTGTTTCCTTTATCTGATATATAGTTTGTGTAGATTAAGATTTTTCTTGCACAACAATGATAAGTTTGGAAATATGTATACATATATTCATTTGCCAATATTTTAACATAATTAACATGTAGTGGATATCCTGCCATCTAGGGAAGGGGTGGGGAAGTTGGGGGGAAAAATTTGTAATGGAAAGCTATGTAAGGGTTATTGTTGAAGAATTACCCACACATATGTCATGCAAATAAAATAAAATTAAAAAAAAAAAAAAAAAAAAAAAAGAATGGGTAGATGAAAACAATTTGTTCAAACAGCCAGGAAGGCAGCTAAGGCACTTATGCAGCACTAAGAGTTTGGTCAAACACCAGTAGTCTTTTTCTCTTGCCACTGGACTGACAATGGAAAAGAGAGTGAAGTTTATACAACTTTGTATAAAACTCTGTCTCACTTAAATCCAATTCATTCATAATAAGTCAAGACATCACCTTGTGATGCTATCAATCCTCTTCAAAAATGGAAGGATAAACAGCAGCATACATTCTCCTGGAATGATTTGATCAATATAAATTCCATTAGAATTTCAAAGTTTTGAGGTTAGGGACTGTTTTCCTTTTTGGTTTCTATCCCCAGTGCTTGCTACAGTGTTTAGAGACTAACTGCAAGCTCATTTTTCTCTCCAAAATTTTTCATCCTTTCAAGAAGTGATATTGCTTGCAATCTTCTGCCATAATCTTTTAACCAATCCGCAAATGAATCCGTATTCTAAGTTGCTGATGCCTTTGACTATATCAGACCTCTGCTTGGCAAGGAGATCAAGGGTTTGCTGAATAAATGGTTTTCTGGATATTTGAGGGGCTCCTAAATATGGCAACCACTTTACTTGGGTTAAACTTTTCTAATATTGATGACAAAGCCAATGTCTATCTTTATCAAATGCCAATTTTTAGAGTAAACAGTTTACTTAGGTCTTGCTTAGAGCTGCTAGAAATATAGCCAATGCCTATTTCTTCAAAAAGAGAAAAACTCCCTGTCAGCAGTATTCTTCATCTTTATATACCTCACCATTAGATTGCAAGCTCTTGAGAGCAGGATCTGTCTTTTCCATCTCTTTGTATGTCCAATGCTTAACACAGTGCCTCACACAAAGAAAGCACTTAATAAATACTTATTGTCTGAATGCCACTTAATCTTGCACATAATCAGAGTTCAACAAATCTAAGTTTTAGCACCTTAATCATAGATGTGAGTAGCAAATTTCATTAGCATATAGACTCAAGGAATTTTTAAAGAGCAAATATTCAATCATAAAAATAATTTTTCTTCAAAGAAACTAAAATGTTTTTAAATGTTAACTAAACTTACTAAAAATGTGTAAGTCCTGCATAAACTCTGCATAAAGCAGCTTTTCAGCTTTATTTTAAAGTACATTTTACAATTATATCCCCATCCTCTAGCCTCATAGGCTTCAGTAAAGATTAAGCATTGGTAACCATAGGTACAGCTTTTTTAAAATTTTAATATTTCTTGCCTTCCTATTCTATACCATACAAAACACTCTAGTGAGTGCTACATGACAGAAAACTAAATGGCTGAGTAAAAATGGATGTTTTTTTTCTTGACCCCCCTGACCTGGCTATAAATGGCTGCACTCTCTGAGTAGGAGTAAGGTATTCCTGAAGAAAATGAGGAGGGCAGACAGCACATTTGACTCTCAACAGGAACTAGGTTCCAATAAGCTGAAGTGCCCTAACAGCAGAATGAGGCAGCACTTTGGAAAGTATGAAAATGGGTCTTTGAGGAGCCCTGGGCTATAAGGCCACTAATGGTACCTCCACCAACCTTCTTCACCAGAGCCTCAGGAAAGTGGCTTAAGAAAAGCAAGTGAGAAGCAAAGAAAGAATGCAAGAGTGGTGAGTATAGTAACTGGGGAGTTTTCATAAACTAGAAAAGCATTCCCCTATGTCTCCAACTGACTCCAGATTTAGGTAGCCCTACCTTGTAGGCAAATCTTTAAGCTTAGAACAGATACACAATCCCCCAAAACAAAGAAAACTACTTGGCAGAAATTAAGTGATAAGTCTACTAGACAAAATATGACAAAAAGTGATAGAGGAAAAAGCTGGAATATAATAAATACCTTCCAATCTTCACTTTGTTGATACAAAGCCTGGTTCCTTTAAAGTGGAAGACATGAACAGATGAACAGAGAAAGGTGTGAGCTACAGAGCATAAAGATGATGAGATATATACAGATGTGTGGCTAGTCAAAGCCCTACTATGGTGATCACATACACTCTTCCACAAATGAAAGAGAGGCAATAGATGGAATCTACGGCTTCCCTGTGTGTCTCCCTTGTGACACAATGGCCTGCTTTAAAGGAGACAGTAGCTTTAAAGAGAGAGATTTCTGTGCACTGCTGGAAGACATTAACAGTATAGCCCACATAAAGTGAGTCAATCTGTAATTATCTGAAAGTCTTCATTCTAGCCCAAAGACACAGACTGTGCACACTTCCTTTGCTGCTGCTGCTGAGTAATTAGCAAGAGCTATGCAGCTTACCTCTCTTTTCCCCAGGCATAAGAAAGGATGCCAGATAAACCCTGACCCTTGCCAAACAACAGCTATACTGTTGTCTCAGTGAGTCAAATGGGGCCAAAGAGGAAACCTGTAAAGCAGTGATGCCTCCTGAGGAGAAATAACTATGACATTCTGAATGAACCAGATGTGACTCTGTCCTGCTCTATTATTGCACAACCATGCACAAAATCAAGAGAATCTAGACTAAGTGGGACTGGGGCAGGGATGTGTAATGGCAGTCAGATTGCTGCCAAATGAGGAAATAGTCACTCATTTTTCTTTGTTGCTTATACTTACCAGATTGCAGAAAATGGCCATAATTAAAAATCAACAGTTTCTGAATGGTAATTGTCTGAGCCAGTAGATATTAATTCCCTTTAGTAATCACAGGATGTCTTTATTTTGTCATTTCTAGAGAATCCCACAGCTAGAATAATATTTTCTCTTAGAGGACAAGATTTTTTTCATTATTATTCTGTAATAACTTGCAATAGGGAACAATACTTTGAAAGTTGTTTTTTTTCTATTTTTTCAAGTTATACAATGCATTCATCACATGTACACATACATGAAGGTTGGAAGAAAAATCAAAAGAAAAATATATATAATATATATATACACATATACATATATGTGAAATGTTTAATAGGAAAGAAGGAAACAAGGATTTATTAATCAACTGCTAAGTACTTTACAAATAATATTTAATTTGACCCTCATAATAATCCTGGGAGGCAGGAGCTATTATTATTCCCATTTTACCCTGGAGAAAACTGAGGCAGACAGCAGTTATTTGCTCAGGGTCACACAGCTAGTAAATATTTGAAGTCACATTTAAAAATTGATCTTTGTCATTCCAAGGTTTGGTATTCAAGATATATAAACAATTAATTATTTTCTGTACCATTTAGTTGTGTCTAGTAATGAATCAGATTTCATATTTCATACTGAGTTTTTGCTCATCTAATGTTGAGTTTTTGATGTTGCTGTAACAGTTTTGTTTTACATATACTGATCTCATGGTATTTTTGCTAACTGAACTTCACACTTGCATTTTGAAATAGTTAAAGATAGAAGTTTAAGTGAATAAAAGTTATCTATTTAAGTATACATTAATGCTCACATCAAGAAATCTTTAGATTAGAAAAGCTGTCAAAATTAAATGAAAACTTGAGAACAAAAATCACCTCACATTTCTATGGTGTTTTATGCTTTAAAAAAAATCAATTTTCTTACAAACTATTCTCTGAAATAAGCAATATCATTAATTCTATTTTGTAGCTGGGTAAACTAAAGTATTGGTATGTTAAATTATTTGCTAAGGGCCACAATACTAGTAAATATGAGCCAGAACTCCAATTAAGGGGTCCTGACTCCAACACTGGATTTCCTTCCAGTAGACCATAATGTTTTTTTTTTTCTCTCTCTCTCTGATTCTCTCTCTCCTCTCTCTATCCCTCCCTCTCCTCCTCCTTCTCCCTCCTCCTTCTCCCATCACCTAGCTCCCCTCCTACATTTTTCTTATTTAGTTTTCCTGTTTTTGTTTCCTTCCTAGCTCCTAACTATGAGTATTCCAGATAGCTATGCTGTCTTCAGATTTTCTTCCTTATCAAATATTCCATTGGTGAATTGATTCACTTATCTGGCCTCAACTCTTCTTTCTATCCAACAGAATTCGATGCACAGATTAAGCTTTTTTAAATGTTTTAATTTAATGAGCTAACAAAAAAATCCCCCTCTATGTCTAGCTCTAATAGCCTTCCCAACATAACATCATTACTTAGAACTGCCTATGGGATTTCTCCTGTTTGGATTTGCTATATAAATAGCATCTAAAAGTGATTTTTTCATTCTTATTCAATATGCTACACTCTTTTCTGTCAGGGGTTATCACTATTTTTATAGTCTACAAACCTTTCAAAAAAATGAATCATTTTGATTCTTTTTTACTTCATACAACCAATCTGTCCTGACAGTTATTCTAATTAATCTCAATATCACTTTTTTTTTTTTCTGTCCATCTCCAGTTGCACTATTCTGGTGCAGACTCAAATCATCTCATGGATTATTGAAAGTGTCCTAGATGGTCTCCCTAATTTCCATCTCTCCTAATTTCTAATCTTCATGTATACTGTGGCTAGACTTTAATATTTACTCAAGTGGTCTGTTATTTTGTAAGTTTGTATACAACTTTCATCAACATATATTACAGATCCACTAAAAGAATCACCAGTCATTATATTCAGAACCTTCATTGCTTGGTTGGCAACTTTTATGATAATTCTCTCCCCTCTGCTGGAAGATTTCCCCCCAAAAAATAATAATAATAAAAGGGTCATTTCCACAATAAGGCATCAGAGTAATTCCTGCGCCATTATTTTCATTATGTAATTTCTCCATTCTTAAACCTACGATAACCTATTGCATCAAATAAAACCTCTTCTGCAAAGTTTTCAAAGCCCTTCATAGTTAGATACCATGCTAACCTAGCATTACTTCTTACAGAATGTTAAAAGTCTAGAAGGGCTTTGGAGGCCAACCTTCTCACTTTATAGACGAGGAAACTTAAATCCAGAAAGAGTAAGTGACTTGCACATAAATGGCAGCACTGGAACTACTACATCCAAGCTTTCTCAGTCCCAGTTCAGTGATTCTTCTAATATAATAATCTGATCCTCCCTCAGTTTACTGATTTGGACTCAATTTTCTCAACATACACTATTACCATAATTTGGCATTGATATTGCCCTCTCTGAGCATAGGATTCTAACTTTTTATTTCTCTCTCAATTTCATACCCCCATTACTATAAACTTGAGCCCTTCCATCCTTTCCTATTCTCCCAACATATCACTCCTGCTCTGGTTTCACATTTGTTCCTTCACAGCAGAAATTGTTAACCCTTCTGATGTCACAGTCTTCTAGTTAATCTAATTAAGAACTCAGAATAATGTTTTTAAATATATAAAATGAAATACAGATAATTACAAGGAAAATCAATTATGTGATATTACCATTAAAATACTTTAAACTATTCACTATCCCTTCAAGTTACTGACAGTCTTCCTATTTCAGAATTAAATTAAAAAAAAAATAGTCTACAGATTCTGTCTTGATTTAAACACTTCTCATTTACTCCTCAGTCCTTTTTTTAATGCATCTTAGAACTCCACCTTTGGTCTGAAATCATCATATCCAATGTTAATGACTCTTTCAAATGAAAAAGTCTCGTTATTTATACAACTTTGGATACCGTTAACCATCTATTTTACGAACTGTCTGTTTGCCTCAGTAATACTCTCTCTCCTAGGTTAATGTCCACCTGTTTGATTATTTTTTCTTCTTTTAGTGGATAAACAGTCATCTCCTGTTTTCTTAAATGACTGTGCCTCAAAAGTTCTATCCTGGATCCTCTTCTTAGTCTATACATGCCCCACAGATCTACTCCTATGGATTTAAGGGTCAGTTCTAAGAAATAGATTTCTAAATCTATACATCTAATCCTAGTATGTCCTGAATTCTAAGCCCCACATTAGCTGTCTACTGGACATGTTTACCCAAATGTACCAAATGTCATCTAACAAAAAATGTCCAAAATTAACATTCTCTTTTCCATCTACCCCTCACCTGGCTTTGTTCCAAATTTCATTATTTGTGTCAAGGCCACCACAATTCTCACAGCAATACATGCATACCCTTGGAGTCACCTTTAGAAATGGCAGAAGGATAAAGAATTTAATCAGGTGCCACATCCTGTTGATTCTACTTCTACAAATCTTTCAAATCTGTTCTCTTCTTTTTACTTCCAAAGAATTTAGTTTATCATTACCCCTTATTCAGTGCAATGAACTGAATTACTATATAGCCAATTAATTTCTTCTCCTGCTTCTAGTCTCCCTCTTCTATATTACTTCTTCCAAATAGATGACAAAATAATACTAAGGCAACCATCTAATCATATCACTTTCCTGTTCAAAAATTCAGTGGTTCCCTAATATCTCTATGGGACAGGATGTCATGGGTATCTCTGTCCATGAGTGGTCTATGGAGAACTTCTCAAAACAATATACTTATATGAATAATGCATTGAATTATATTAAATTATACTGAAATACAGTTATTAAAATATTAAAAAAAAACATTCTTGGACCTCCAGTTAAAAGCCTTGTGCTAAAATGAAATAAAAACTCTTTGATTGACATTTGATCTCCATAAAATAGCTACTTTCCCAGCCTTATGTAATAACTAATCTCCTCTTTGAATTGTTTCAAAGAAAGTGAAACAGAAATAGCTGTTGATTACACTCATCCCTCATCCTTCCTCTCTGAAATTTCTATCTCCTGTGCCTGGGAAGCACTCCCTTTTCATCAAGATTTTTACCTTCTTTCTTGGCTCACTTCAAATACTACTTCCTCAGGAAACGGCCCCACATGTGCAAGAATGTTTGTGGCAGCCCTTTTTGTAGTGGCTAGAAACTGGAAACTGAATAGATGCCCTTCAATTGGAGAATGGCTGAACAAATTATGGCATATGAATGTTATGGAATATTATTGTTCTGTAAGAAACGACCAGCAGGACGATTTCAGAGAGGCCTGGAGAGACTTGCATGAACTGATGCTGAGTGAAATGAGCAGAACCAGGAGATCATTATACACGGCAACAACAATACTATATGACGATCAATTTTGATGGACATGGCTCTCTTCAACAATGAAATGTTTCAAACCACCTCCAATTGTTCACTGAAGAAGGCCATATACACCCAGAGAGAGGGATGTGAAATGTGGACCACAACATAACATTCTCATACTCCTTGATTGATGTTTGCTTACATTGTGTTTCCTTTATCTGATATGTCTTTTGTGTAGATAAGATTTTTCTTGCACAACAATAAGTTTGGAAATATGTATACATATATTCGATTTGCCAATATTTTAACATAATTAACATGTAGTGGATATCCTGCCATCTAGGGGAGGGATGTGAAATGTGGACCACAACATAACATTCTCATACTCCTTGATTGATGTTTGCTTACATTGTGTTTCCTTTATCTGATATGTCTTTTGTGTAGATAAGATTTTTCTTGCACAACAATAAGTTTGGAAATATGTATACATATATTCGATTTGCCAATATTTTAACATAATTAACATGCAGTGGATATCCTGCCATCTAGGGGAGGGGTGGGGAGTTGGGGGGAAAAATTTGTAACAGAAAGCTATGTAAGGGTTAATGTTGAAGAATTACCCACACATATGTTATGCAAATAAAATTTTAAAAAAATACTACTTCCTTGGTGAAGTCTTCCCTGATACACAAAACTGTTAGTGAATCCATAAAAGCATAAAACCTCCTTGCACCTTTCTCTTATCCATTCACCATTTATTTATATACTCATAAAAAATCCTACATTCCAAAGGTAGAAGTTACTGGGTTCTTAATGACTCCTCTAACACTGCACAAACTGTGGCAGATTCTACATTGCTGAAGAGGCCAATCAGTCAGCTAATAAACAATAAGTGACTACTATGTGCCAAAGCACTGTGCTAAGTAATGCAGATACTATAGAGAGATAAAAGACAATCCCTGAACTCTAAGAGCTCACAACCTAATGGGGAGAAACAAGAAGCAAACAAACTATATTGCAGGATAAATAGCAAGTAACAAGGAAAAGGAACTAGAATTAAGATGTGTAGGGAAAGGCTTCCCATAGAAGATGGAATTTAGCTGGAACCAAAAGGAAATCATTAGGTGAAGATGAGGGAGAATATTCCACGTATAAGGGATAGGCAGAAAAAGTGTGCAGAGCCAAGACAGTAAGGAGGCAGTATCACTGGATCCAAGAGTACCTGGAAGAAATTAAGGTATAAGAACATTGAAAGAGAGGACCCTAGGTTGTGAAAAATTTTGAACACCAAAGAATTTTGTATTTTATTTTGAAGGTGACAAGAGAGCCATTAATCAGATAGACATGCATATTAAGAAAAGGCTTCCAGTACCATCTCCAAAAATGGATGGTGTATATACTATATACACTTTCTGAGGGCCAGGAAAATACCACCAAGGAGCTAGGTACTAGACAATAAAGTCTCTAGTCATGACATGGAAAAAGAATAAAATACATAAGTCTACATGCCTATAAGCATTCTTTCTACTTCTTTAGTAACAATAGTAAAGCAGTAGAAAGTAGGATAAAGGGTATTAAGAATTACAAAGATTTTTGGATCACCAATAGTAGCCAACTATAAATAATAATTTCAGCTTATGTGTTAACAGCTGTTGCAGTCTATGAGGAAGTCAAGAAATTATATAAAGGATTCAAAATGGCCCTCAAAAATAACAACATATTATATGATACTTAGTGACTTCAAGTCAAAAACAAGGTAATTATTTTTTTAAAAAGTCAAAAAATATAATAAGAGAATGAAACAAAAAAAAAAAAAAACGTTAAAGACCCGTGGATGACATAAAACCCTCAATTTATCTTGTTATAGGTATGTGATATATTTGGCCAAAAAATCTGTGAATTCTTTAACTTATCCTATAGTACACACATATATCTGAAAATGAAAGTACTATTATTTTATTCTTTATGAATGTAGAATAAACACTGCTTGTTTCTAAAGACTATATAGGACTCTTGCCTCTCCTCATTCAGAAGATCCACAAATGTCATAACGTGCTGTTGTTAAAGTACCATCTAGAAAAACCATCTCGCTCTATATCCCGCAATTTCCAAACAAAAATGGATCCTCTGGGAGTATTTGTTACATAGAAAATATGTTGAACTCTTAGCCTACCCCACAATTCAATGTACCTTCAATGTGTAAGAGCCCTTTTTTGAAGGTAGAACTTGGGGTTAGATTAAAACTGTCTACAGTATTAGCTTTGTTGGCTATGTACTGTGAGCCCAAGTGCAATCCCTATTTGGAAGGCCCAAGGAAGTAGATGATATTTTGAAATACAATCCTGATTTTATATAAAGTAGACAAAGGACCCTATATAAGCCTATGTCTTAGGTTAAACTCTCCCCAAAACACAATCATAAATTGGGCTGCTCAAAAGCCTCAAGATAAAGAACTTAAAATGGAGATGATGATTATACATTAAAAGTGTAACATTCAAATTTTAAAAATATAAAAATGTTGCTTGTATATAAGGTGCTCTGAGTCACATGTGAATTCTGATGCTTCTATTAGTTTGCTAATGACTGGCATGAAACATTCTAGTAAGATTATGTCCCTCATCTTAAAACCCATGAGGGAACCATTCACCATCCACATTCCTTATATTGGAGGTTAAATAAGCTCTACTACTGATTCTCTAGATTTCTCACAGAGATATATCTCTTACCCCACTATATCATTCTCCTCCTCCTCCTGCACTTCCCCACGTTGTCTTGTTCCCTTTCATGTGCTATCTTCTCTCATTAGATTATATGTTCCTTGAGGGCAGGGACAGTCTTTCATTTTGCCTGTATTTTTACCCCCACCATTATTTAAGCACAATGCTCAGCAAAGCATAATTTCTTACTAAAAGCTTGTTGAATTGAAACAGCACACATCCCCTCACAGTCATACAACTGCCTAAAAGGTACAGAGAACATAATATCTACCTGTGTTTACTCTTTGTTGACAATTTTTAAAAAAGCATTTGACTTTGTAGAGCAAAATGCTACTTTAAAAGATCTCTTCCAAGATGATGTCGCCTATGTATATATTAAAAATATATATAATTCA
Source organism: Myrmecobius fasciatus (assembly GCA_023553655.1). NCBI lineage: Eukaryota > Metazoa > Chordata > Mammalia > Dasyuromorphia > Myrmecobiidae > Myrmecobius > Myrmecobius fasciatus. Next base: position 89,510 of record JAJPUD010000602.1, on the reverse strand, counting down.
TGGAAAGATGCAAGAGAGATTTGTTGTTCAGTCATTTTTTCAGTTATGTCCTGTTCTTTATGACCCCATTTGAGTTTTTTTTGGGGGGGGCAAAGATACTCTAGTGATTTACCATTTCCTTCTCTAGTTCATTTTACAGATGAAGAAACTGAAGCCAACAGAATTAAGTGATTTCCCCAAAGTCATACAACTAGTAAGTGTCTGAGGTCATATTTGAACTCAGAAAGAGGAGTCTTTCTAACTCCAAGCCCACTGCTGTCTGTATCTACTGTACCACCTAGCTGCCCTGCAGCAAAGATAATCCTCTTCAATGATAATTCATTTGTAAATATCGAAAAAGACATAAAACAGGCAGGCATATGCTTTCAAAAAATGTTTGCCACTGCTATTTAAGATATCCAGCAAAGAATGAAAAAAGAAGAGGAATGCTCTACAGATGATATGGTCCTGTAGAACAGAAGTGTCAAACTTACTGAGTTTCAAGTACTGACTGAACTTCCCTGAGCCCTACCTTTTTCATCTATAAATTAAATTAGTTGATTTCTATAGTCTCTTCAAGATTCAAATTCTTTGTATTCCCCACCAAATTGTCACAATGCTTTTCACATAACAGACAATAAGTATGTGCTCAACAAAAAAAATAGGAAGTTACTCTGGTAAAATAGTGTGTGATACTGTGCAACAAATGACTCGAATTATTAAGAGGTCTAGATTAGTATACAAAAAATGTTTAAAAGAAAATCTAAAATGAAAAATGGGACACCAGTAAGAGCATTATTATATCTTTATTTCAGAGTCTCTATTCCTTCCCATTCTGCAAAGGCCAATAAAATTGTCTCCCACACATCTGTTGTTATTCCATTATGTCTGTCTCTTTGTGGTTCCATAACATACCAATAATGTCCATGGGTTTTCTTAGCAAAAATACTGAATGTTTGCTACCTCCTTCTCCAGTGGATTAAAGCCAACATTAGTTAAGTAACTTGCCCAAGATCATATAACTAGTAAGACCAGATTTGAACTCAGATATTCCTGACTCCAAGTCTAATACTCTATTCACTAAACCACCCAGCAGCCTCCTTTTTTTAACTGGTTCTAAATTTAGGAATGATTATCAGGAAATGTGTCTGTATAAATCATTCATGCTTCTATAGTAATTGAAGTAGACATTTTAGAAACTATTTTTATTTCACCTTAAAATCATTACTTGAAGAAATGCAAATTAAGACAACTCTGAGATACCACTACACACCTGTCTGATTGGCTAAGATGACAGGAAAAGATAATGACGAATGTTGGAGGGTATATGGGAAAACTGGGACATTGATACATTGTTGGTGGAATTGTGAACGGATCCAACCATTCTGGAGAGCAATCTGGAACTATGCTCAAAAAGTTATCAAACTATGCATACCATTTGACCCAGCAGTGTTTCTACTAGGCCTATATCCCAAAGAGATTTTAAAGGAGGGAAAGGGTCCCACATGTGCAAAAATGTTTGTGGCAGCCCTTTTTGTAGTGGCAAGAAACTGGAAACTTTAAGGATGCTCATCAATTGGAGAATGGTTGAATAAATTATGGTATATGAATGTTATGGAATATTATTGCTCTGTAAGAAACGACCAGCAGGATAATTTCAGAGAGGCCTGGAGAGACTTGCATGAACTGATGCTGAGTAAAATCAGCAGAACCAGGAGAACATTATACACAGCAACAAGACTATACGATGATCAATTCTGATGGACATGGTTCTCTTCAACAATGTGATTCAAACCAGTTCCTATTGTTCAGCGATGAAGATAGTCATATACATCCAGAGAGAGGCCTGAGGGAACTGAGTGTGAACTACAACACAGCATTTTAATATTCTTTATTACAGCTTTCTGTGAATATTTCCCTGCATTTTGTTTTCCTTCTTAGGTTTTTTTTTTTTTTTCTCTCTTTCTAGATC
>JAJPUD010000602.1:73609-87459 GCA_023553655.1 Myrmecobius fasciatus | reverse complement strand
GGGGGGTGGGGGGAAGGAGAGGAAAAGCTTGGAACAAAAAAAAAAGTTTCACAAAGGTCAATGTAGAAAAATCACTCATGTTTTGTAAATAAAAAGCTTTTAAGAAAAAAATAAAGAAAAAAATCATTACTTGGATATCATTTTTCCTATCATTATGTAAGTGATTTTCCTATCCTTCCCTACACCTCATGCAAGAGATGGCTACCATTAGACACAAATAGGTCTATAATGTGTGGGTCTGTAAAATTATTCTCTATGTACTTATATATACATAAGTTCCTTCTCTGAATGCAGAAAATGTATTTCTTCATAAGTCCCCTGTAGTTAATTTGGGTATTTATAATAGGAAAAATAACATTTTCACTCAAAGTCATCCTTAAAACAATATTGCTGTTACTGTATACAATGCTCTTTTGGTCCTGCTTATTTCATACTTCCTTATTTCATACATGTTTTTCTAAGATCATTAGGCTCATCATTTTTTATAGCACAGTAGTATTCCATTAAAATCATATACCACAACTTGTTCAATCAATCTCCAATAGATGGGCATCCCAACAATTTCCTGTTCTTTGCTACCACAAAGAAAGCTGCTATAATTATTTTAGAACATGCAGGTTTTCTTCCTTTTTCTTTAATCATCTTTAGAAATAGGCCAAGTAGCAGTCTATTACATATTTAATGTGGGTCAGTGAGCAAGAGAAAGAACAGGTAATACAAAGCCTAAGGAATTTTGTGCAAATAGAAGAAATATCTGAGTTATGAAGAACAATCTGGTACAATTCAAAGTGGCAAATATGAAAGCATTATTAATGAGGGAATGAACAAACAATTTTATGAATATACATGAATGTACCATACAAATTAAAGTTGTGAAAGAACAACCTTAGAGAGAAATAAAATACAAAATATTTATGGTACTTAAAAGGAAGGAACATATGTTCTGAAAGCCTCCAGTAAGATTAAGGCTGGGCTTATAAAACCTGACTTAAGATGAAAGGCATCAGTCCTGGCCTTTAGAAAACCTTGAAACTTACAGTATAGGGTCTGAAACAAGTAAGCTTTCATTATGCCCTTCAATGTATCCATAATCAATGAAAAATAGTTCAAAAGATCCTGACAAAGATAAAGCAAACTTAAAACAACAACTGGGGGTGTGGGAGTGGGAGGGAAGAATACACATACACACGTGTGTGCATATGTATGCCATGTAATACTGATATTAGTTCATGAGGGAATTTCAAGTTAAATAAATACAAGGAATAGCCTTTTCCCTAAGAGAAAAGGAATAAAAGAAGAACAAAGTCTAGAGAAAGGAAATGACATCAACTTAGAGATGCACTATCTCTGATAAGCTTAATGCCAAAAAATGTTTGACAGCATAATAATAAAATATTATATTTCAATTCTGAAAAATGAGCTCTCTTCCTTGCTTTTGAGATCCTACTCCTTTAAAAATCAATAGATGAGATATGAGACCAAAACAATGATGGAAATCTAACTAAATGGTAATGTAGAAATAGAAAAGGAGACTAGATAACTCCAAGAGTATTCCTGCTACTGCAGTACAAAACTGCTTCCAATATCCAGTATTTTCCCTTGACCTTCATACAAAAAAAGACCAGAAGCAATAATTAGATGCAAATCACTTATACACAACATCCATTTATATCAAGTGATATACATAGCCATGATCTGAACAATCCTACTTCCTAAATAAGAGATATACTTAACATTTTTAAGAGAAAATGTTAGCTAGACAGCTACACTGTCTCCTATATAGCAGAGATTAAAAGCACAATTTTTATAGCAAAAAAATCTTTGTACACGAATTTGCTCTGAGCTGTTTTTGCTATAGCTAATTAAATTTTAAAAAGAGGCAAGCTCTAAAAAACTACATTTTCAGTAATCACAAACTTTTCTAAAATAAAAAAAATGAGAGTGCCCTAAAAAACAGCTTAAAAGCAGCAATGGGCTATCAATATAAAAACATTAATTTCTTACATATAAAATGAAACAAAAAAACTTTAAAAAAATTTAAAAAAGATTCATTCAAATTTAAAAAGAAAAACCACTTTTAAGCATAAGTGAAAAAAAGGCAAATTAAATCTTGCTAAGTATAAAACTTACTCAATGACAATTTTTCAATGTAAAGAATGTAAAGAATGCCAAGAATAGCCCAAATGGGATCATAAAGACCCAAATGAACAAAAATAACAAATAAATAATATATTTCCAAGTAAAGAAATGTTACAGTATCACAGTGAATGCCAATCTTAGCCAAACTCATATTTCTTGCTATTTATATAAAAAAATCAGCTTATAGACATAATGATCTTCCTATATACCTAAGTAATTTTACTACAAGAGTACAAAAAACTACTTGCCATTTTGTCAACTAATTTTTTGAAGGACGATGCTGATGACAAAAGAAGAAAGGAGTATATGTATTTTAGGGTCAGAGAAAAAGATAAAGAGAGAGAACTAGTAGACCAGTATATTTTCACCAAAATGCTAATATTATCTAATTGCCAGAATTCATTAGAAAATCCTGTTAAGACAATAAAAAACAATAAAAAAGGTGACAAGTCTGCTCATATGGTTTTAATTTTGGGAAAATTATTTCACTTGAGCCTCAGTTTACTCACTTGTAAAAGAGGAAGGGTAGGCTAGATTTGTAGTACCTCACTCAAATAAAAACAAAAGCCATTAAATCATATATAAAGATCCTTATGACTTAGAAAACTACATATTAACAGTGTCTATGTTCTCTTTTATTTTTATTATTTTTGTTAAAATATTTCCCAATTACATTTTATTCTGGTACAAGTTAAGTTGCAGAGCACCAATGCAGGCTACAGGGTACATGTTTGAAACCTTTGGGCTAAATGATCTCCAAGGTTGCTTCCAATTCATAAGCTATGAGTTTGAAGCTTTGTATCTAATTGAAAATTCATAGTAGAGAAACACATTTGCCTTATCCTAAGAATGATATTTGTATTTCTCCTATCCTAAATTTTGTTTTAGATGACATGATAACAATAAAAATCATAACTGATGATCATTATTAGGTATGCTGAAAGAATGAAGATAAAGATTTTTTGATGGATAAAATGTAGTTTCAGTGACAACCAAAATTTTTGTTGAAAGACAAAAGTTGTCTAAATTTAAAATAAAAATGAACTAAGCATAAGATGTGATCAAAACTTCTACTGCAAAAGCAAAATTAATGTGAAGGGCAATACTGTATAATATTTTATCTTTTGGGATCAAATGAAAATAGAATTAGTTTCTTTTTAAAGTAACCATCTAAGGGGCAGCTAGGTGGCACAGTGAATAGAGCACTAGCCCTGAGAGAGTTCAAATCTGACCTCAAACACTTAACACTTCCTAGTTGTGTGACCCTGGCAGTCACTTAACTCCAATTGCCTCAGCAAAAATAAACAAACAAACAAATAAATAAATGAAGTAACCATCTAAAAAGAAGTCTTATTTTCACCATGAAACTCTCTTTTAAAAAATTCATTTCCCCTAAATATTTTTGTATAATCTGTTATGTAACTCAGGACTACATAGGGGGAGGGGAAAAAGAAAAAAAACAAACAAACTTATCTCCCTGGCCAATAAATAAAGGATGTCCTAAACATATTAGCAAAATTTTAAATTTCAATAGCTTAAAAACTAAGACCTTTGGGGTACCTTGTATTATTGTTATCAATAGAGTTCTCTTTTAAATAATAAGGTCCCTGACAGTAGGAAAAAAGTTTCTTATTGAACAAACTTTGAAATCTCCTTAATACTTAATAAAATATTCTGTATACTCTGATTGAGCCAAGTAGACATAATATGGTCACCTCCCTTAGACACGTTTCTCAAGGTTATCCTTATGTGTTTTTTCTATTTGTTTAATTTTAAAATCCCTTATTAAATAGTCCAAGAAGCTCAGGGAAAAAAAGGAAATATTGGGGAGGGAAGACGGAGTCCTAACAAACATACAAAGGTTGACTGTATGTTCTCATCAAGAAGAATAAAAGAATAATAGTAATAAATTTCTCCCTTAAAATTAATGAAAAAAATGCAAGTGAAGGCAGCCTAGTTGTGCCAGACCTAAAACCATATTATAAAGCAATAGTCTCTAAAACCATTTGGTACTGGCTAAGAAATGTAGTCGTTAATCAGTGGAATAGATAAGGTTCACAGGACAAAACAATGACTATAGTAACGTATTGTTTGACAAATCCAAAGACCACAGTTTTGGGGATAAAAACTCACTATTTGACAAAAATGGGAAAACTGGAAACTAATATGGCAGAAAGTAGACACTAACCCACACCTAACACTCTATACCAAGATACGGTCAAAATGGGTTCATGATTTAGGCCTAAAGAGTGATATTATGAACAAATTAGAAGAACAAAGGATAGTTTACCTCTCAGATCTGTGGAAAAGTAAAGAATTTGTAGCCAAAGAAGATTTGGAGTTCATTACTGCACACAAAACAGATAATTTTGATTATATTAGGTTAAAAAATTTTTGTACAAACAAAACTAATGCAGACAAGATCAGAAGGGAAGCAATAAACTAGGAAAACATTTTCAAATTCAAGGGTTCTGATAAAGGCCTTGTTTCTAAAATATATAGAGAACTGACTCAAATTTATAAGAATTCAAGCCATTCTCCAATTGATAAATGGTCAAAGGATAGGAACAATTTTCAATTTTTTTTTTTTTTTTGGTTGAGGCAATTAGGGTTAAGTGACTTTCCCAGGATCACGCAGCTAGGAAATGTTAAGTGTCTGAGGCTAGATTTGAACTCAGAGCTTCTGACTTCAGGGCTGGTGCTCTATCCACTGTGCCATCTAGCTGCCCCTAAATGAAGAAATTAAAACCATTTCTAGTCATATGAAAAGGTGCTCTAAATCACTATTGATCAGAGAAATGCAAATTAAGACAGCTCTGAGATATCACTACACACCTGTCAGATTGGCTAAGACAACAGGAAAAGATAATGACAAATGTTGGAGGGGAGGTAGGAAAACTTGGACACTAATGCATTGTTGGTGGAACTGTGAACAGATCCAACCATTCTGGAGAGCAATTTGGAACTATGCTCAAAAAGTTATCAAACTGTGCATACTTTTGTCCCAGCAGTGTTTCTATTGGGCTCATATCCCAAAGAGACCTTAAATTAGGAAGGAAAGGGCCCCACATGCGCAAGAATGTTTGTGGCAGCCCTTTTTGTAGTGGCAAGAAACTGGAAGCTGAATGGATGCCCATCAATTGGAGAGTGCTGAATAAGTTATGGTATATGAATCTCATGAAATATTATTGTTCTGTAAAAAACAATCAGCAGGATGATTTCAGGGAGGACTGAACTGATGTTAAGTGAAATGAGCAGCAGATCATCATACACAGTAACAACAGAAGTATATGAAAATTAATCCTGATGGACATAGCTCTTTTCAACAATGAGATGATTTTGGCCAGTTCCAATGATATTATGACGAAGATAGCGATCTACACTGAGAAGGAGGACTGTGGGAACTGAATATGAATCACAACATAGCATTTCCCCCCTTTTTAAGATCTGACACTGACACCCACACCCACATTCTCTTGAACATACCTACACACTGTGTGTATACTACATATGTGTATGTGCATCTATAAAATGATGACAACATAAATGAAAAGAACAAAAATAGTGAAATTGAATATTGTATAACTATGTAATCAAGTTCAGCCCAAAGAATAAATGACCTCCTCCAATTCCTTTTTTTGAAGATGGGTTAAGTGATAGGCATGGCCCACTACAAACAATGTCAAATTTGGTTTAAATATTGCTTGGTTTCAGCAAGAAAGGAATATGTTCAAAAGCAAGCATGATTATATAGATGTCCCCTCCTAAAAAGAAGTGTGACTTTTAAAAAAAAGTATAAATAAAAAGTTTAGATGCAAGAAATAAAGAATACTCCACATTTCTTAACACTAATATGAAATGTATACAAGTAGGATGCATTTCTAGGTGTCAGATATTTCCCTAAAGTCACAGAATTTAGAGATAAATATAACCTTAGATACCAAGCCATTTCTTATAAAAATTGAGGTGAAAAAGAGTAAACAACTTGCCCAACATCAGACAATTAATAAGTAAGAGAACCAGGATCTGAATCTAGGAGATCTGATTCCAACTCAACTGATCTTTTTTCAATAGATAACAAAACAATTTTAAAAAGCAAGATTTATATAGGCAACCATGAGAATACATCACATCTGTTCTCAAATGTAAAAGGATGTAGTAAAAATATGACCCATATGTTCAATTTCAACTGTCTGAGAAAATTGACAGTCATAAGAGAATAAAAAGATGTTGATGCGGTGTCAAAAACAGAATTCCACTCCAATATCCAAAAGTAGTTTATACTGAATCAGACCTGGATTACTCTAAATTGAAAGAGATCAAAGTCTCTATCCATTCAAAGAATGTAGTCTTATCTAGCTTTATTAAGAATTTGTAAAAATAATGAGATGGCCCTTATCCAATGGGCTTATAATTTTATTTTAAACATACATTAGTCCTAACTAGATGTGTAAATATAGACTCATCTCTACTCCAAATGTTCAAACTATTTGTGTCCAACCCTATGGTAGAGCCATTCAAACTCACACTGGCCTGATCAGTCACAGTCTGAAACACTATACCTTGACCCCCGATACTGTGATGTGATTTTGATGCTCTTAGAGAACAAAAGACAACAATCAACCAACTAAGTCATAACTAAGGTCCAGGTCCATTTTTTACAAAATATTATTCTCTTATTTTTATTCTTTCATCAAAAGGAGTTCTAAGAAATTAACTACCAGAAATCCACAATGAATTTAGCCTCAGTAAGACTTCCAAGTGAGGATAGGAAAAAGTTCCATTTCCAATTTAAAAAAAAAAAAAAAGACTACTTAAATTAAGAGATAAAGTGACTATAAAGAGCAGGGGAAAATATAAGGAATATAAAGTAGATAATAAGAATAAAGCTTATTAGGGAAAATTCTCTAACTAAACAACTCTCCCTAAAAACATATCACTTGTTAAAGTATAAAAACCATATCAGGATATAACTATCATCAAATGGCATTTACTAAACAAGCAACATAGAAAAGTACTATTTTGAGTAATTCAGAAAGACATGCTCTCTGTTGCCCAAGGGCCATATAAACCTAGTATTGACTACAAAGTAATATATAGCCAAATAATAAAATACTGAACACACAAACAAGAATAAATATTTACATTGTTTACTAGTCAAGCTTGAGCTCATTGGAAGAATATAGGGAAAAAGGACTCTGAGTTAAGACTACTGGTTTTTTTCCCCTGAAAAATTTCCTCTACCTATCTCTTACTCTCTCAAAAAAGAAAAAGGCACTTTGTTCTCAAGTTTATTATCAGCATCTTTATTCAAAGATAAAATACTAGAAAAAAAAAAGAATTGCAAAATTAATAATCCAGATTCCATTTATTTTTTTTAAAGTATGTTCTTCTCTTATTCACTGCCATATGAATCTAGCCATTTTAGATAATATGAAGTCTTCTCAATGGCCAAATCATAATCAGGAGAAACAGAGGTTTATAGGGCCACAGATTTAGAATTGGAAAGGACTTAAGAGCCCAGCTAAGAGCCTCTCATTGAACTCCTAAAACCCAGAGAAATTACATGACTTGCTGGAGCTCTTAATTGAACACCAGATAGATAATGTTGATTATATTAAGTTTAAAATGTTTTGTACAAAACAAAACTAATGCAGACAAGATTAGGAGGGAAGCAATAAATTGGGAAATCATCTTTACATTTAAGGGTTCTGATAAAGACTTCATTTCTAAAATATATAGAGAATTGCTTCATATTTATAAGAATTCAAGCCATTCTCCAATCAATAAATGGTCAAAGGATATGAATAGACAATCTTCAGATGATGAAATTAAAACTATTTCTAATCTTATGAAAAGGTGCTCCAAATCACTATTGATCAGAGAAATGCAAATTAAGACAACTCTGAGATACCACTACACACCAGTCAGATTGGCTAAAATGACAGGAAAAGATAATGACGAATGCTGGAGGGGAATGTGGGAAAACTGGGACACTGATACATTGTTGGTGGAACTGTGAACGGATCCAACCATTCTGGAGAGCAATCTGGAACTATGCTCAAAAAGTTATCAAACTGTGCATACCCTTTGACCCAGCAGCATTTCTATTAGGCTTATATCCCAAAGAGTTCTTAAAGGAAGGAAAGGGCCCCACATGTGCAAGAATGTTTGTGGCAGCCCCCTTTTTGTAGTGGCTAGAAACTGGAAACTGAATGGATGCCCATCAATTGGAGAATGGTTGAATAAATTATGATATATGAATGTTATGGAATATTATTGTTCTGTAAGAAACGACCAGCAGGACGATTTCAGAGAGGCCTGGAGAGACTTGCATGAACTGATGCTGAACAAAGTCAGCAGAACCAGATCATTGTACACGGCAACAATAAGACTATACAATGATCAATTCTGATGGACATGGCTCTCTCCAACAATGAGATGTTTCAAACCAGTTCCAATTGTTCAGTGATGAAGAAGGCCATATACGCCCAGAGAGAGGGATTTGAATGGTGGACCACAAAATAGCATTGTTTCTGTTGATGTTTGCTTGCATTTTGTTTCCCTTCTCAGATTTTTTTTCTTGTAGATCCGATTTTTCTTGCACAGCAAGATAACTGTAAAAATATGTATACACATATTCGATTTGTCAGATATTTTAACATTATTAACATGCATTAACATGTATTAGACTTCCTGCCATCTAGGGGAGGTGTGGGGAATGGGGGGAGGGATTTATAACAGAAAGCTTTGCAAAGGTCAGTGTTGAAAAATTACCCATACATATGTTTTGAAAATAAAAAGCTTTAATTAAAAAAAAAAAAAAAAAAGAAAAGAAATTACACGACTTGCCCAAAATTACACAGGTGGCAACCAAGGTAGAATCTGAACCTAGATATTCTTACTCCAAATATATTATCCTTTGCTTTGTACCATGCTGCCTCTAGACAAAAACAACAATAATACTACTTAGCATTTAAATAGTACTTTATGGAGGCAGCTAGGTGGATAGAGCACCAGCCCTGAAATCAGGAGGACCTGAATTCAAATATGACCTCAGACATTTAAAACTTCCTAGATGTGTGGCCCTGGGCAAGTCACTTAACCCCAATTGCCTCAGCAAAAATAAATAAATAATACTTTATGGTTTGGGGGAAAAAAACAAACTTTACAGATGCGTTCTCATTTTATCCCCACAACAATCCTGGGAAATAAGTATTATTATTATCCTCATTTTGAAGGTTAACTGATTTGACAAGGTCACACAGTAGGTGTCATAAGGTATATATCTAAACTCTATTTTCTCAACTACAGGTTGAGCACTGTACTCTGAGACACTTAGCAGCTGTCTTAAAAGTTGCCAGAAGAAGTGAGCCTTCCTATTCCTGTATCATTTTTTTCTTTTTCAGAACCCTCAAGGGACTCATGCTGAGTATGCTTTTATTCTATATATATTTTTTCCTGTCTACTATCCTACTGATTTGTTTCATTCTATGCAGGATTTTTATTCCATATCTGCTGCTTCCCAGATGTTATTTTTCTTCTTCATCACTGGCATGTATTAGCCATGTGACCATGATCTGTCTAAGTTTCTTCTGCGTTCAAGCTAGGTTGCACATTGGACTTAGAATAAGAAAGATTTATCTTCATGAGTTCAAATCTGGTCTCAGACGCTTTTTAGCAAACTACTCCTGCAGCTTTACCAGGAAAACCCCAAATAGGTTCACAAAAAATTGGATATAACTTTAAAAAAAATGACTAAACTATTTCTAGCAGGCTAGAAATAATAGCTGCACTATATATACTTCACTATATTGTGAAGAAAATGTTGGCAAAACATTTTTTTTAACTATAGGAATGTGGCTTATTGTTCTTTGCAAATATGTTTATTCCCTAGGAACAACAACAACAACAAAAAAGACAGAACTCCAAAGGCCACTATCAAAATAGACAAAACTCTATTTTAGCTAATACAAGAATAGAAAACAACAGCATAAATTCTAAGGATGAATGCTATGACAAAGCAGTGAAAGGTGGGGAACATTATGCAGAATGCTGAATTCATCAAATGAAATGACACAGCAGGAGGTTACTAAATACTAAAGATATACAGAACCACATGATACTTACTCAAAAATTATAGGACACTATTTGTGTTTTTTAACTCTGATAGCAATAGTGCCCTCTACTGAATGCTCACAAAAGCCAAACTGTATTACATGGAAATGTATTTTGAACTCAGGCACTCAATTAGGCTGAAGTCTAAGATAAATTTAATTTTTTTTCCAATTCCTTTTTTTAAAAGGCTTCCACAGCTAGGTAAAAAACTATTTTGTTTCATTTAATTATTCTCCTAATCCTCTCTCAATCTTCCTAACAATATCCTATTGGTTTTCTAGGCAATCTTTTTTAAACATTCATTCATTTATCTATAAATGGAACTACAAATTAAGGAGACATGGCAGCCCCTTAATCTTGAGAAGTTTGAAGTCTGAGAGAAAGACATACTTGTGGATAGAGGAGAACACATGTTTCCAGTAAGAAAACAATACACACTGACATATACAAACCCAAATGCCAAACCAGCATACAGCTTAGTTAGAAGGTAATATACAATCAAGTTACTATGCAACTCTCAGGCAAATTATTAATTTCAGTTTAATGATGATTTGACAATCACCTATGTGCAAAGCAGTGAGACAATAACCAAAAAGGAAGATAAAATTAAACAGTCCTTGTCCTCAAGAAACTAACATTCTATTAGAGATACATGTACAGAGCCAAGTAAATACAACATATCTGAGAAAGAAAAGAACAATAACAACCATATAAATGAAGGAAAAATTCACAGAACAGACTTTACTGGAGCTGAATTTTAAGGGAAGATACATAATCTGAGAACTATAAGTAAGAAGAGCACTCTAGACATCAGGAACAATTTATTCAAAAGCAGAGGAGATGAATGTAAAGTTAAATTGAGGAAGAAGTTAATGGTAAAATTTGAAAATAACAGTGTGAGAAAAGGTTAGAAAAATAGTGAGGAGGTTGTAAGATGCTTTATAAATCGGGCTGAGAAGTTTATATTTTATCCTAGAGATAATAAAAAATCACTAACAGTGTTTAGCAAGGGAGTAACATGATCAAACCTGTATCTTAAGAAAATTATTTTGGCATCTAATTGGCATGGATTGGAAAAGGGAGAGGCTGTAAGTAGTGGATCTAATTAAGGAATTATTACAATACTCCAGGTAACTGATGATAGAGCCCTAAAATGGAATAACATTTATATGAGTTACATATTTGCATGACTGAAATAATAATGTTACCTCAATAGGAATCAGGAAGCTCAGAGGGACAAGGTGCTAAGGGGAGAGGAAAGAGGAAGAGGAAGATGATGAGCTCAACTTTAGAAATTCCAAGCTTAAGGTGCTGAAGGGGACCCTCAGGGAGGGTCAGTTCAATAAGCAGTTCAATGATACATCAAAGAGGTTAAAGTTCATCAATTTGGGTGATACAAAGCATGCTACTAAAATCACTGATGAAGTGTAAAGACAGAAGAGCTAAACACTGAAGAATATTCATAAAGGTGGGAGATAAATAGCAGACCAATGAAGAAGACTGAGTAATAACCGTTTGATATGTATAAGAATGAGAAAAGAACAGTAAAAAGCCAGGATGGAAAACATGTGCAGAAAGCAGAAAGTTAAGAAATACAATAAGTAAGAAGAGGCCAGTGTAGTTAACAGTTAAGGCATCAACAATAATCTGTGAAAAAAGCCTGTTCTGAGGAAGTGAGACTATATCAGAAACCTAGTTGTATGGGGAAAAAAATGTACTTCATTATATAATAGTGGGAACACCAAACTGAAAATCAAAAAAGCCAAGGTCTGAATTCTGCTTTGAACACTATTAACTGGATAACCATGGTCAAATCACTTTCCTCTTTCAATCTCAATTACATCTGCAAAACAAAAGGGATTGGACTAATATCTCCGAGTTCTCTGGCAGATCTCAATCTATTATCCAAGGACTAAGAAGTAAACAAATGCTAACATGAAATTTACAGGAGTTAGGCAATAAAAAGATGAAATTAAATTAAGTCCATTTACTGCAACAACTAGAATGAAAACTTTTTTATTTTAAAAAGGAGGAAAAGATTTGATCAGTTTCTTTTATCCATTTTAATTTCTTCATCTAATCAAGAAATCTTCCAAACAAGTAATTATCAATCAACAATTATTTATTGAATATGTAAGTGTCAGATACTATGAATTATGAATTTCTGTAAGGAACAGACTGTCTTTAAAGCCTTTCTTCGTATCCCCAGTGCTTAGCACAGTACCCAGCACATAGAAGGCACTCGATCAATGTTTATTGACTGACTGGCTGCTGCTGGGGATACAAGTACAATAAATGCCTTTTTGAAAGGAGCCTATATTCTAATGGGGAAGCACATATTAAAATCTATATAGCATAAATTAAAAATTAATAAGTAAATACAAATATATGAAATATTTTTAGGAAGGATCAAGAGGAATCAAAAAATATTTCATTAAGAATATGGTGCTTACATAGCAACTATAAAGGAAAGAGGGACTTTACGAGGCCAGGGAGACAAAACATTGACCAAGGCAAAGAGAAAGGAGATGGATTTACAGAATGCAGGAAAGGAGTAAGATCTAATGAGACTTCATAGGTTGTGACCAGATTGTGTTAGGCTTTAACAGATAAAGAATTTTGTATTTCATCCTAGAGGCAATAAGAAGCCACTGATGTTGTCCACTATCACCATTACTGTTCAATATTGTATTAGAAATGCTAGCCTTGGCAATAAGACAAGAAAAAGAGATTAAAGGAATTAGAGTAGGTCATGAGGAAACCAAATTATCACTCTTTGCAGATGATATGATGGTCTACTTAGAGAACCCTAGAGAATCAACTAAAAAACTATTAGAATTAATCCACAACTTTAGCAAAGTTGCAGGATACAAAATAAATCCACATAAATCATCAGCATTTTTATACATCACCAACAAAATGCAACAGCAAGAGATACAAAGAGAAATTCCATTCAAAATAACTATCGATAGTATAAAATATTTGGGAATATATCTGCCAAGGGAAAGTCAGGATCTATATGAGCAAAACTACAAAACACTCTCCACACAAATAAAGTCAGATCTAAACAATTGGAAAAACATCAAGTGCTCTTGGATAGGTCGAGCGAATATAATAAAGATGGCAATACTACCTAAACTAATCTATCTATTTAGTGCTATACCAATCAAACTCCCAAGAGATTATTTAACTGAACTAGAAAAAATAACAACAAAATTCATCTGGAAAAACAAAAGGTCAAGAATTTCAAGGGAATTAATGAAAAAAAATGCAAATGAGGGTGGCCTAGCTGCACCAGATCTAAAACTATATTATAAAGCAGTGGTCACCAAAACCATTTGGTACTGGATAAGAAATAGAGTAGTGGATCAGTGGAATAGGTTAGGTTCACAGAACAAAATATTCAATGACAATTGTAATCTAGTGTTCGATAAACCCAAAGACCCCAGTTTTTGGGATAAAAACTCACTATTTGACAAAAACTGCTGGGATAATTGGAAACTAGTCTGGAAGAAATTAGGCATTGACCCACACCTAACACCATATACCAAGATAAGGTCAAAATGGATTCATGATCTAGGCATAAAGAATGA
>JAJPUD010000602.1:19345-63609 GCA_023553655.1 Myrmecobius fasciatus | reverse complement strand
ACAAAATCAATGCAGACAAGATTAGGAGGGAAGCAATAAATTGGGAAATCATCTTTACATTTAAGGGTTCTGATAAAGGTCTCATCTCTAAAATATATAGAGAATTGTCTCATATTTATAAAAATTCAAGCCATTCTCCAATCAATAAATGGTCAAAGGATATGAACAGACAATTTTCAGAGGATGAAATTAAAACTATTTATAGTCATATGAAAAGGTGCTCCAAATCACTGTTGATCAGAGAAATGCAAATCAAGACAACCCTGAGGTACCACTTCACACCTGTCAGATTGGCTAAAATGACAGGAAAAGTTAATGATGAATGTTGGAGGGGTTGTGGGAGGGCTGGGACACTGATGCATTGTTGGTGGAGCTGTGAACGGATACAGCCATTCTGGAGAACAATTTGGAGCTATGCTCAAAAAGTTATCAAACTGTGCATACCCTTTGACCCAGCAGCATTTCTATTGGGCTTATATCCCAAAGAAATCATAAAGGAAGGAAAAGACCCCACATGTGCAAGAATGTTTGTGGCAGCCCTTTTTGTAGTGGCTAGAAACTGGAAATTGAATAGATGCCCTTCAATTGGAGAATGGCTGAATAAATTATGGTATATGAATATTATGGAATATTATTGTTCTGTAAGAAATGACCAGCAAGATGATTTCAGAGAGGCCTGGAGAGACTTACATGAACTGATGCTGAGTGAAATGAGCAGAACCAGGAGATCATTATACACGGCAACAACAGTACTATATGACGATCAATTCTGATGGACATGGCTCTCTTCAACAATGAAATGTTTCAAACCACCTCCAATTGTTCACTGAAGTAAGCCATATACACCCAGAGAGAGGGATGCGAAATGTGGACCACAACATAACATTCTCATACTCCTTGAATGATGTTTGCTTACATTGTGTTTCCTTTATCTGATATATCGTTTGTGTAGATAAGATTTTTCTTGCACACCAATGATAAGTTTGGAAATATGTATACATATATTCGATTTGCCAATATTTTAACATAATTAACATGTAGTGGATATCCTGCCATCTAGGGGAGGGGTGGGGAGTTGGGGGGAAAAATTTGTAACGGAAAGCTATGTAAGGGTTATTGTTGAAGAATTACCCACACATATGTTATGCAAATAAAATAAAAATTAAAAAAAAAAAAAAAAAAGAAAAAGAAATGACCAACAGGAGGATTTCAGAGAAGCCTGGAGAGACTTGCATGAACTGATGCTGAGTGAAATCCGCAGAACCAGGAGATCATTATACACAGCAACAAGACTATACGATGATCAATTTTGATGGACATGGTTCTCTTCAACAATGATGTGATTCAAACCAGTTCCTATAGTTCAGCGATGAAGATAGTCATATACATCCAGAGAGAGGCCTGTGGGAACTGAGTGTGAACCACAACACAGCATTTTAACGCTTTCTATGAATATTTCCATGCATTTTGTTTTCCTTCTTAGGTTGTTTTTTTTCTCCTTCTCTTTCTAGATCTGATGTTTCTTGTGCAGTAAGATAACCGTATAGATATGTATACATGTATTGTATTTGTCATATAATTCATCCTCCTTTAGCATGTATTAGATTACCTGTCATCTAGGGGTGAGGGGTGGGGGGAAGGAGGGGAAAAGCTTGGGGAAAAAAAAGTTTTTGCAAAGGTCAATGTAGAAAAATCACTCATATGTTTTGTAAATAAAAACCTTTATTAAAAGAAAAAAAAGAAAGTTGACAAATTCAATATAGTGATCATTATATATAGACTATGTATGGAGATAGCATATTTGATTATAAGTACCAACATTTTAGGAAAGACATAAATAAGTTTGCAATATCCAGAGGACAACCAGGGCAGTAAAAGCCCTTGAGCATGCCACTTGAAAAATCAGTGAAATTGGTGATAATTAGTCTGGAGAAGTAGCTTCAAGCTCCCTTTTGGAGGTATATCCAGGGTGCTTCAAAGGAAGATAAACTGCTACAGCATAATGTAAATATGAGTTATTATTCTATCCTTCACCACTGCTCCTGTGAATTATTATTGCCCTTTCCAATTCTACCTAAACATATCTCCCAGCTCCTTAAATTTCTTCCTTGTATTCCTAACTACTCCATCTATCATCTCTTCTTGCTTCCTTCCCTTTTATTTGATTCCCAAAAGTTCCCCAGCTTATCCTTTCTCCTTTGCTCCTTATCTCAAGTTTATTTTCCTTTCTCTTTATGACTAAACCCAAGCTTAGCTACTGGCTTGGTTCAGATGTAATGAATAAGAAGAGATGGCATTAGTCTCTTTTTGTTCCTATTTTATATAAGTCCTATACTCTTCCCTTATCATTATGCTATATACATATCCACCAACAATTTGATGGATTAGAATTGTTTTGCACAATCCAGTTCTTGGGCCTATTCACATTATCAGGAAGTACTCTGGCACAATGAGTATAATCAGCCCAGGCTTGGTAGGCTGCAGAAGTACATAAGTCAAATGGGAAGAAGTAGAGCCATCTCACCAGAATTTCATTCTAGTGCTCCCTTATAAACAAAGAAATCAAGAGATAAGAGGAAGAAAGGTATTTGAACATAGTACAAGCATCAATGGGAAGATGATAAAATGGGTGCCACATTGGGAACAGTTATGGTGCTAGAAAGAAGCAAAGAGAAATGTAGAAACAAGCAGCACACAATTTGGGAATATAAGATATATAGGTTTTAACTATGAGTATGCATAAAGAAGGGAAAAGTTGTCACAGAAGGGAAAAGAGAGCACAAATTAAAAGAAGTATATAGCTGGTGGATAAGGCCTAAAAACTGTCAGTTATAACTTTGTTCACCAGACCCTCCTACTTCAAAAATGTGAAATAAAAATTAAAATTCAATCAACTTCACCTTTCCTGCTGAAGAGATTACGAAAGGTACCACAAAGGTAGGAACTTCCACCACTGTGCATGTCAACATGGAGCTGATAACCATGTAGTCCATATTGTTGGTCAATGTCATCCAGAAAAGGAATGTGAGGCGGCAGCATATAAGGGCTTTAAAAAAAAAAATACACACGAACATGTAACTCAACAAACAATATCAAATGTCAAACACAAAAGGTCACATTGGGCCCTTAAGATTTAGGATTCTATAATTTTATTTTTTTAAAAACACACACATATCCCATTCACTGCCATCACTATTAAAAAAAAGAAAAACAGGCTTCCCAATAATTCAACATTATATAACTAAATGAGATTTAAAATACTAACTCTTAGAAAATGTTTATTTCTCAAAACCACTGGAAGATATCAGTTCTAGAAACATAAAATATGCTTGGGTAAAGCCCACCCAGGGTGAATACATTTGAACCATGGTGTTTAGAAATATACTCCCAGGATTCTTGACTGTCCAAAAGCAAATCTATCCCTTTCTTAGAATTCTAATCAACAATAAAAGATTACCCTTCAGGCAGAAAAAAATGTGCCAAAGGTAACTCTTTTTTCTTAAAACTAGGGAGAAAGATTGCAACTCAGAAAAATTAAGTGATATTCAATGAAGGGGATAAATTACAAATCTTTCCTGAAAAAGAAGTCCTCTCAGCAAGGAGGACTAAGAAAAGCAACAACTTCTTGCTATAATGGAAGTTGTTTTTCTTTTAATCATCCATAATCATGACACATTTTTAGCTCCAAACAAATAAAGGAAATGTGCTTATGAATAATCCAGTAACTTAAGCAGCAACATGCCACTGGGCTGTGCCAACTGAAAATCTATGCTAACTTAGCATAAGTTGATTTGAAACTCTAATTCTCTTTCACATTTACTCTACAAAACGTGAAAAACAAGAATTCAGTACGTACACAGTGGCTGAGCCTAAAGTGCTTCTCTCCACCAGTAGATGAAAATGAAGGTTCGCCATAACAAAAGCCATTTCCTTCTCTTTCTGGAAAGTTAATTACAAAAAATACATTTTTCACCCAGACTACTTTAATTTTTTATGAGGTCTTTTTAAAGAAAATGGCACATAAATCTTGCCAATAAATGATGCTTCATACTACTACAAGATTGGTACAATGCTTGTATATTATTACTGCTAATATAGAATTACTATTTAATAAGACTAATACATTATACTAACAGGCAGGAAAACCACAATTCACACAAACACTGTTATTACAAATGATATCTATAAAGACTTAACCTACAGCATCTTGGCACTTAGGAAGGAACAAGATATTCCAAGTGTGTGTGTGTGTGTGTGTGTGTGTGTGTGTGTGTGTGTGCGTGTGCGTGTGCATAATTTGTATTCTTTACAAAGAGAAAACGAAACCTAAAAATAATATAACTTCAACATGAACAGTTAATTGCTTCTGTAATTATCATCATTAATAGTATAACTAGATAGTTTAAAAGTTTAACTTTCTTCCTTAGCAACCTCATCTACTCTCATGGTTTCAATTATCATTTCCATGCAGATGATTCCCAAAACTATATAACCAAGCTTAATCTCTTTCCTGATTTCCATTAATATACTTCCAACTGTATGATAGATATCTCTGCTTAAATATCAAATCAGAGCTTCAAACAGTCTGTGTTTTCCCCCCAAAAAAACTTTCTCCTCCTAACTTTCTGTTCCTGTTAATAACAGCACTAACATCCAAGCCATCCAGGCTCCAAAGTCTTGAAAATATCATTACTCCTCCTTTTCTCAATATATATAATCATTGCCAATAGCTATCAATTCCACTTTCATATCTCTTGCATTCATCTATACCTATTTACAACCTAAATTCCAAGTCTCTTCACAACTTGCTTTAGATTGGTTTTAAAAATTTAGTCTTCCTGACTCTTACGCTTTTCAAAATATTCTAAACATTGCTGACAAAATAACCTATCATTTTCAGAAGTGAGTCTAGCTTAAATCTACATTTACAGTTTTACTTCTCACTATTCTTCCTTTTGCCCTCTAAATTTCAGCCAAATTCAACTACTAACGGCTTCTCAATCTATTCCTATCTTTTCCTTTATCTCTACATATATGCACAGAACTCATGATTTATGGGTATCCTCACCATTTCTCTCAACCTAATAAAATCCTTCTCTCCCTTTAAAGTTGAATTCTGCTAACATTCCTTTAATTAAGCCTTTCCCAATTGTTCCAGCTCAAAGTGATTATCTCCTTCATCAAAATTCCCATAGCATTAATATTGGAACAGTCTTTCGCTCTTATCACATTGTATTTTGTAATATATTTATTCTTGAACATGTTTTGGCCCCACCTCTCTACCCCAGCATTAGTCTGTAAATCCGTTGAGAACCAGGACTATGCTGTATTCCCAGGACCTAGTACAGTACCTTACATATGGTAGCCACTTAATAAATGTCTGGAGAATTGAACTAAATTTTTAAAAGTCATCTCTACAGAATAACCTGAAGGAAACTAAATAAGAGACAAAAGGAAAAAAGACAAGAAACACATCATTTAAATCCACAGAACAAGGGAAGGAGTAATAAAAATCACATGAGACATGATTTTCCACAACACCCTCCCCAATCTCACATCCCATCTCTTTTAGACATTATTCCCAGAATGAAAATGGTAGCATAGAATCCTAAATAAACCCCTGTGGATAAAGCCTTATCAACCAATTAATTGGACTTACAAAAGTTTTATCTAAGTATGAAAATATAAGACTATACTTCAAGTTGTGGTTTCTTTTACTCAAAAAGTATATAAACTCTATAAAGGACAGCCAGCAACCAACTAGCTCCACAGAAAAGCAAGAAACTGATCTAAGTGGGAAAGGACAAAAGGTCAAATTCTCTTCTAAAATAGTAAATTATGTTCAGTATTCTATCCGGTCAATCAATAGCATTCAATGAGAGCTTACTATATGAAAAGCCCCACAGTAGGCATTTTGAGTGAGTAAGCAGACAAAGAGCATAAAAGAAGCAAAAGACATGTTCCTGAGCTTCATAAAACTTGATATCTAGATGGAAGATAGAACACACATGGAAAAAACAACAGAAGAGCACATGAACTAAGCAGCATATCAACAGGTGAAACTGAGTAATAAAGAATGAATAGGTGCTGAGGAAGTAACTAACTGGAGAAGTTAATAGGGAAGAAGTGACAATCATGCAGTTTCCTAATAGAAGTGAGTTCTGATCAAGTTTTTAAA
Source organism: Myrmecobius fasciatus (assembly GCA_023553655.1). Classification (NCBI taxonomy): domain Eukaryota; kingdom Metazoa; phylum Chordata; class Mammalia; order Dasyuromorphia; family Myrmecobiidae; genus Myrmecobius; species Myrmecobius fasciatus. Next base: position 57,431 of record JAJPUD010000602.1, on the reverse strand, counting down.
GAAAGGTTGCAGGGTGTGGGGAACGAATATATCTGAGGTAATAAGGATACACTTAAAGCAAGTTGCAGGGTGGTATAGGAGAAATGACAGAATATTCTATATACAAAATTAAGTGGTAAGATAAGGAACAACAAAAGGAGCAAAGATGGTGGCAAATCTTTAAATACCAAGGTAAAGAGTTTGTATTTGATATGAGAGAGTCAATGTGAAATTCTAATCAGAATTGGGGGAATCAAGGAAGTGACATGATAACAAGAGTGTTTCACTAAAATTATCTTATTAATTGTATGCAAAATGAACTAAATTAGGGAATGATGAGAGGCAGAGAAAAAAATCAGGGAGCTGGCATATTTATCCATCACAGAAAGGATGATGGATAGTGGTGAATTTTGATGGAAAGAAATGGCTGGAGAAATGAAAAGGAAGGAGAAAATCCAAGATGTTATAAAGAAGGAATCAGCAGAACTTAGTGATATATTGAGTATAAGGGACAAAAGAAAATAAAGAAACAAAAATGTTTTGAATCTAAAGAATCAAGGAAAACAGTGATGTATCTGTTGGAGAAGATTAAAAAAAAAATTCAATATATACTGAAAATATGTGCCAGTGATCACTAGAAACTGAAGAAGTTAGAGACCTATAGCTAGAAATGTGGATTTTTAAATCATTCACATGTGGTTAATAGTTAAATAAAACCTTGAGAATAAAGGAAAACTCATTACAACAGTGTGATACTATAGTAAGGTACAGTGTGATAATATAAGCCTTTTCATAAAACCTAATATTGATGTGTTATAAGTAGCAAATGCATACCAATCTTTTTACACAGAGGTAAAGTGAACTCCACTAGACAAAAAGGACTTCAATCTTACCTTCCACAGACCAACTAGAAGCCCTGGGTTTAAGCAGAAGGTCCGAATAAGTCTGTCAGAGCCAATCGAAGTGGATTTAGTTAGGTTAGTCAGATTGTACTCAGCCACTAGGGAACGCCTTCGAGGTCTTTGAACATCAAATGCCAAACCAAGGAAAGACAGAAATGAGTTTTAGTATTATAGGAGTTGATGTCAATTAAGAAGTGTTTTAAAAATCTACCCTTACAATACATTGACAACACTGAGGAGGGAAAAAAATCTAATTTTTGCAGACAAATAGGAAAATATCAGTCCAGCAATTTCATTTCACTTCTCATTTAAACTGTCTTCCCCTCCTATTTTCTCTGCAATTCAATATCCTAATCAAAAGATAAGGGAGACAAAAGTATCTTCTCTCTTTCCTTTAAAGGAACATTCCATGAATGATGCTGATCAAATGAAGGAAAAATAATAAATCTAAACTGATTTAAAATTCATGTGTAGAAACTAAAATAAACCTCACATTTATAAAATACTTTAACAAAAGATTTTCCTTGAATATTCCTAGTCCAAGGATTATCCTCATTTGCATCTGAGGAACAGACATGATAACATTAAATGATTTGCTCAGGGTAACACTTCTTAAATGTAAGAGCCAAAATTTCAAACCATGTTTATTTTGTCCATCATTCTTTGTACTATATCATTTTGCTCTTCTATAAAACAAATTTGCTTTCTGAAAAATCAGACTATTGTTGAACTGAAAAAGACTTCAAAATTCACTATTAATATAGAACTTACAAATGTTAACTTGGGAACACTAAAAACAAATCACAAAAAAAAAACCTTGTTTTTAATATTTTCATACAAGGATACATTGTAGAAATTTTTTTTGATTGGGAGTAAATGTTATAAATAACATAAAAGAAGAAATTTTGAAAAAAGTTAAATAACAGATTTTAAAATAAACTTTAACAATAAAATATATTGTATATACAGTACAATCAGCTAATCATCCTTAGCAAACAACAAAACCTTTTTTAAAAGATTTCTTTGAAATATTTGTTTGGACAGAGTTCAGGGGCCAATTCTAAAAGCCTTACTAACTTGCTATATAGCTGATCCCTATGTGGAGTCTCTATAGGAAAAAGGTAACTGAAAGTTATCTACTAAAGTATCAAGACATTTTGGTACATTATAAAATGGAGTAGAAAGTTCACTGTACTTTGAATTAGGTGACCTGGATTAGTATCCTGGCTCTGACATTTAAAAATTTTATGACTACCAGCAAGTAGTTTAGCCTTGATTTGTTCATCCACAAAATTAAGATTACATACTACTATCTACACCTCACAGAGATGTTGTGAAGAAAATATTATGTAAATATTAAAGTGCTTCATAAATGTGAGGTAGAAATATACCTATGTGAACTTGGGAAAATAACTAAGCTTGTTTCTTCATATGTAAAATAAAGACTATATGGTCTCTCACTATCCCTTTTGTAGACATAAACCTATAATCCCACTATTATATACATTGAAGACATATCCATCCTTTTACTATGCTTTTCTGAATCTCATGCTACATATCTCCCTCCCTATGTCATGAAATTCTCCCTCTAAATTATCAACTATTATTATAATTATTATTACAAACTCACATTTATGGTTTTTACCCTCTAACAGACAGAACTGGCCTGCTCCCATTTACATGCATTTGCTCATGTATTTCCCTAAACTTGAAATGTCCTCCACACTTGCTCAATTTAAAGTGTAATTCAAATGCTGCCTCCCTCAGAAGTCTTACTTTATCCCCCTCTTCAGAATGAGCATATATCTTCATACTGTACTTATATACTAATATTTTTCTGCAAACAGTACGTCTTTTAAGGATAAGTTACTTACTTCATCTAAAATTTTCTCACCCAAATATGAGGACAGAACACAGCAGATGCATAATAAATGCTCATTTCATTTTATTATGTTCCATCGTCCTAAACTACCTGAATTCTTAATTTTTGCAAGTGACAGGGTAACCAAGAGAACAAGGAATAAGGCTGGTTAGTTTAATGTTACCCACACATATGCAAAACAGACATTTCTTTAACTGTTAATTTATCAAGAGCATATACAATGTGATTATGGGGAGACAAAGACAAGCCGGGAAAAGAGAGGAAGAGAGAGTAAGAATAACTTTAAAATAGTCTCCATAGCACATGGGTATTTTGTTTTATCTTAAACTGCATTTTTCAGTGAAGCTAGTCATCAGGTAGAAAAACACACAAAGGAGGTATCAATTTTCAAACTTTGCCTAGAGGTCTGATTAGTAATTTTATGGACACAACACACACACACACACAAAGAGCTGATTTGGTAGGTGACCAGATGAACATGGATCATCATTTCCTGTCTGATACAAAACTTACATACCCTGAGCTGGAAAAGTTTGGGGAATTCAGAAGAATAAAGCTTTGCCTATTTAAAGAAACACTTTATAATTAGCCCTGTATTCACAACCAACATTGGGAATATTTAACCAAACATTTCCCAAAAAATCTAGTGCAATATAAGGCACAGTACACAAGCTTCATTACATTAGCAATCTAAGAAAATTCAAAAGTCTGAAAACAAATGCAAATCATGCCAAAATGGAGTTTTGATTTATTTATCTTTAAGTAGTTATAAAGTAAGAAAAGATGAAGGTCATAATAATTTCTCCTTTGTAATGCTAATGTGTAACAGTATTCCTACTCCTTCCTAATGAAAGCATTTATATATTCAATAAAAATGCCTAATGAAACAAATTCATGAAGAATGTTTTTTCTGTATGTTTACTATAATTTATCAAGTATTAGCTAAAGTCCATTGAGATTCAATGGAAATAAATTACAGCCAATGAGTTTCCCCAAAAATATCTAGCATTTGTCATTATCTAGTATCTATCATCCTGCATATTATGATAATTTTTAGACATGCAAGGCCATTTTTACCTAGCTTTCCAGCTCAATGCAAAACAACATCTGCTTCAGTTAAATTTCATTTATTCATTTTTTAATTAACATCTACACTTTAGACCTAAAACTTGTTAACAATATGCTACTATTTTCAAGTGATACAATGTTTTCTGTATCTAAAGAAAATAATACAGAAGTTTCTCTCCAGAAATGGCTATATACATTATAAAGCTACATGTTCTGTTAATAGGCTAATTGTGTTAGGCATGATAATTAAAAGAAGTCACATAAATTACTCACTCAAACAAAAACATCACCAAAACTGTACTTCAAGTCTTCATTAAAGTAAAAGTTTTATTGTCTATTTCTAGAAGAGTATATATGGACATATAGAGAAAAAGAACAATTTGTCTAAAAATATCCTGCACCTGAACAAACTCTCAAATTAGTAAGAATAACAACAAGTACCACCACTTATTTAGCATCTATTATATGCCAAATGCCATGGGTAGATGTAAAACAAAACAAAAAAAAAATCCCACTTAGGTCCGTGTTTACAAAAATTTAATCCCATGCTTTAGTGATGGCATTATAAAACCCAAAGAAATAACAATATTTCCCAACAAAAGAATAATGGTATGATGTTCTCCATTTTCCAAATTAAAGTCATAAAACTAAAAAAATTATATCAAAATCCTGAAGAGAAAAAAAAATTCTGAAGGCTACTGAAAAGACAAAGGATACTGATAGTGAATATTAAGACTTTTTAAGGTATAAAATAACTCACTATTATATAATCAAATTCAGAGCTGAGAGTCTTATTAGAAAATATAAGACATGAATTAAATCATTAATTTTTGGAAGAATACGTACATGGACATAGATACAAGTAAACCTGGATTCAAATCTCATGAGAAACTTACTAATTTTGTGACTTTAGGTAAGTCTTTTAACCTCAGCCTTAGTTTCTTCAATGGAGATGCCACCTGTCAAACAGGACTGTAATGAGCATCAAATGAGGTAATCATGTAAAGTGCTTTGAAAAACCTTACAAGGCTAAACAATTTTAGCAGTGGTTATTGCCATCATTTAAAAAAAAAATTGAATAATGAATTAGAGACTTAGGTGGCCTCAGAATCTCCCAAGTCCTGGAGTCAAAACCCATTTTTGACTTTGGGTACATGGACCATTCATGTAACTTTAAGGCCTCGGGCAACTTTCTGATCCTACAAATTATACAGAAAGTGCAAATGTGTATTGGTGGAGGCAGTGTTCTCATCTATGAATTCTCTACAGCTATGAGATCAAAAGTCCACTCTCTCTCAATATCACTATTAGAAAAGTAGTCATGTGGTTTGAAATGAAGCAGTTATACTTCATATACCACTTTTATAAAAGACAAAAAAAAAAGTGGACAGAATTTATTCAACCTATCTCTGGTTTTGTTTGAATCATAAGTCAGTGAAGTCAAAGTATTACACAATTAAAATAAAATGTAACAACTTCTAACAATGACACTGAATCATTACCTGAAGGTTAGTTATGTTATGTTTCTTAACCTTTAAGGATGAAGAAAACAAGCACATATCAAGCACTTGCAGGCCCTGTGTTAAGTAGTTACCTCATTTGATCCTCAAAAATAGCCCTAGAAGGTAGGTGCTATTATTATCCTCATTTCACAATTGAGGAACCTAAAGAAGTAGAAGTTAATTCATTTGCTAAGGATCACAGAGTAATTAAGTATGAGGTCAAATTTTAATTCAGGTCTTGATTTCAGGCTTAGCATTCTACCTTCTTATAGTAGAACAGAATGATTGCCATACAAAAATAGACCCAAAAAGTTTAAAGATTAATTCTCAGTTGACAAAAAAAAAAATTCCATTACCTAGAGCATAACATTTTAGACAACTGAGAAGTTATTATATACATAACTTATACAATGACACCATTTATTTCTCCTGTATCAATGTGAGAGTTTTCAGATCCAATATTTATACTTCAGTTTTTAGAAAAGTTAACATCAACCAACTTTCACTAACAAGTTTTTTTTCTAATTTAACAATAATGAACCTGGATGAAACTCACCCATTTTTGGTGGGGACCTTATAGCGGTCCAAAAACACTGGTGTCACACCACATAAATCTAATGTTGCCAGCTTGTCTATACGTGGCCAATTATTCCCATGCCAAACAACTGTGACAGATGTGTCATTCACAGAAAATTCAGCTTGCTCCATGATGTACTCTTTCCCATTTTTCTCCTTCAACACAATCACCCAACTCAATCCAGATACTCTATTTGGGGAAAAAATGTAGTTAAAGACATTGAATTTATTTTTGAGAAGATCTAAATTTAGTATTCTAGAGTTCAAATAGATAAATATTAAAGGAACTAATCGAATCCTACAAACATAGATCAGATTTAAAGATCTTGTTTCTTTTTTTCTATTTTTTTCTCAATTACATGTAAAAAAATTTAATATGCTTTTTTTTTAATTCTGAGTTTCAAATTTTCTCCCTCCCACTCTCCCCATTCCCTGCAAGGCAGTAAACAATTTCATATACATTATATATATGCAGTCATGCAAACCATCTTCCTATATTAGGGAGGGAGAGAGGCAGGAAGGAAGGAAAGGAGAGAAGGAAGAAAGGAAAGAGGGAAGAAGGGAGGAAAAACTGCAATCAGACTCCATTATAGTTTTTTCTCTGGAGGCAGATAGCATTTTCCAACAGGAGTCCTTCAGAATTGTCTTGGGTCATTGTATTGCTGAAAATAGCTAAGTCATTCATGACTGAGCACCATACAATGCTTTTACTGGGTAGAATGTTTTCCTGGTTCTGTTCATTTCACCATGCATCAGTTCATGTAAGATTTCCTAGGATTTTCTGAAATTAGCCTGCTCCTCATTTCTTACAGCACAATAGTATTCCATCACAATCATATACAACAAATTGTTCAGCCAATTGATGGGCATTTCTTCAATTTCCAATTCTTTACCACCACAGAAAGAGTTATTATAAATATTTTTATACACATAGGTTCTTTTCCTTTTTCTTTGATTTCTTTGGGATATGAACAAGTAGTATTTTCAGTCGAAGGGTATGAAATGCTCTTTAGGCATAGTTTTAAACTGCTCTCTAAAACAACTAAAACAGCTCACAACACCAAGATTAAATTAGTGTTCTGATTATTCAACATTCCCTACATCATCTGTCACTTTCCTTTTCTGTTATATTAGCCAGTCCGTTAAATGTGAGGTAGTACCTCAAAATTGCTTTAATTTGAATTCCTCTAATTGATAGTGTCAGAGTATTTTTTCATATGATCATACTTTTCATTTCTTCTTCTGTTCGTATCTTTTAGCTATCAATTGGGGAATGATTTAATCTCATAAATCAGTTCTTCATGTTTGAGAAATTACATCTTCATCAGAGAAACTTGCTGTAAAATATTTGCCCAGTTACCTGCTTTCCTCCTAATCTTAATGGCATTGTTTTTCTCTGTCCAAAAACTTTCAAATTTAATGTAATAAAAATTATTCATTTTATATCCCATAATGGTCTGTATCTCATTTGGTCATAAATTCTTCCCTTATCTATCGACCTGAAAAAGTAAACTTTTCTGTACTAATCTAATTTTCTTGTATCACTCTCATATACCCATTTTAGGCCTTTTTTGCTGCACAATGAGAAATGCTGGGTCTATTCCTTGTTGTTGTTGTTGTCAAGTCATTTTCAGTCTTCTCTGACTCTTTATGACTCCCATTTGGGATTTCTTGGCAAAATACTGGAGTCATTTGCTATTCCTTCTCCAGATTATTTTCCAGATGAAGAACTGAGGCAAACGAGTAATATGCCCAGGTTAACCAAGCAGTAAGTGTCTCAAGCCAGATTTGAACTCAGGAAAATGAATGCTCCAGACTCCCTGGTCTATTCTTCGTGTCTGCCAAACTGCTTTCCCATTTGCCCAGAAATTAAAAGTTTGGATCTTTGTGTTCTCTAAATATATCATTATCTCAATCTGCCAAGACTCACAGTTTTGTTTCTTTGTTGGCTATTCTAATTCCTTCAATACCTTTTTCTTTTCCTATTGCTATAGCTAGTATTCTTAGTACAATTCTGAATAAACCGTGGTAATAATGGACATCCTTGTTTCACCCCTGATCTTAATGGGAAGGCTTCAGATTTATGTCCCATTATACATAATGCTTGCTGATGACTTTAGACAGATACTAATTATCATTTTAAGACAAGTTTAATTATCTAGTTTTACTAACGTGAATTAATGTTGTATTTTATCCAAAGCTTTTTCTGCTCCTATTGAGATAATCATATGGTTTCTGTTGGGTTTGTTATTGATATGGTCAACAACGATAATAGTTTTCTTAATATTGAACCAGTCCTGCATTCCTGGTATAAGTCTCACTTGGTCATAGTATATCATTCTGGTCATATATTGCTCTAATCTTCCTACTGGTATGTTATTTAAACTTTTTCCATCAATATTCATTAGAGAAATTGGTCAATAACATTTTCTTTGTTTTTGCTCTTCCTGATTTGAATATCGGCATCATATCTGTGTCCTAAAACAAACTGGGAGCAATTCCATCTTTGCTTATTTTTCTTAATAGTCTATATAGTATGTATACATATATTTGACTTATCAAGTATTTTAATATAATTAACATGTAGTGGACTTCCTGCCATCTAGGGGAGGGGAGGGGACTAGGGGGAAAATTTGTAATGGAAAGCTTTGTAAGGATCAATGTTGAGGAACTACCCATACATATGTTATGCAAATAAAAAGCTTTAATAAAAAAAAATAGTCTATATAGTATTGGAATTACCTGTTCTTGAAACATTTGATAGAGTTCACTTGTAAATCCATCTGGTCCTGGGGATTGTTTCTTAGGGAATTCATTGATGGTTTAATTCCTTTTTCTAAGATGCTATTATTCAGTATTCTTCTTTTATTTATTAACAGAAATATTTCTCCTATTAATCTGAACAATTTATATTTGTGTGAATATTCATTTCATTTAGATTATTATATTTGTTGGCATATAATTGGGAAAAATAGATCCTAATAATTGGTTTAATTTTTTTTTCAGTGGTGGTAAATTCACTCTTTATTTTTAACATTGGCAATTTGTTTTTCTTCTAACCAAAGTAACTAACAGATTATCTAGTTTATTGATTTTTTTTCATAAAACTAGAGAACTTTATTAGTTCAATCATTTTCTTACTTTCTCTCTCTCTCTCTTTTTTTTTTTTTTTAAATTTTGGTTACATTTGAGTTCCAAACTGTGAATCCTTCCCTCTTTCCCAATCGAGCACTAGAGAAGGCCAACATTTGACACACATATATTTGTGAAACTATATAATATATAGTTCCATATATCAGTTCTTTCTCGGGTCTTTATAGGTCTTTTGTAGTTGGCTTGAATATTCACATAGCATCTCATTCATTCGTATTTACTCTTTGAACAATATTGCTGTTATTCTAAAAAAACATTCTCTTAATTCTGCTCACTTCACTGCAAGTCTCCCCATGTTGTTTTTTTTTTCCAAATAGAACTACTTATAATTTTTATAGTACAGTAAGTTTCTATCACAAATACTACAATTTATTTACCTGACCCCCAATTGAAGAGTACCCCACTCAATTTCCAGTTCTTTACCACAAAAAAGAGAGCTGCTCTAATAAATATTTTAGAACATATAGCTTTGTTTTGTTTTTCTTTTTCCCCCTTTTCACCTTGGATACAGATCTAACAATGGTATTTTGTATTTCTGGGTCAAAGGGTAGGCACAGTTTTATAATTCCTTGGGTCTAACTGCAGATTGTTCTCCAAAATAGAGCAATTCATAGTTTCATCAACAGTTTTATTAGTGTCCCAATTTTTCCCATATCCCATTCCCTTCTACAATCCTACCCAATCTGATCAGTGTAAGATAATATCTCAAAGCTGTTTTAATTTGCATTTCTCTAAGCAATAGTGATTTAGAGTATTTTTATATATAACTTAGAATCCTTCTTCCACAAACAGCCTGAATTTTCATATCCCTTGACCATTTATGAATTAAATTTATGAAATAAATTTGACAAAGTTTTCTCTTTATATTTAAGATAATGAGGCCTTTATCTAAGAAACTATCAACAACAAAAAATTTCCCCCAATTTTCTCCTTTCCTTGTAATCTTGACTACTTTGATTTTATCTGTACAAAATATTGTCTATTTAATGTAATCAAAATTATCTATTTTACAATTCACAATGCTATCTCAGTTATCAGAAATTTTTATATCCATCAATCTGAAAGACAATATATTCCATGTTTTTCTAACATACTTGTACTTGTTTTTATATCTAGATCATTTATCCTTTTGCGACCTTATCTTAGTAATGTCTCTACACCTGATTTCTGCCAGACTACTTTTTAGTTCTCCCATCAATGTTTACCAAAAAGTGAATACTTATACAAAAGCTTAAATATTTACATTTATTAAACATAAGGTTACTATAATCATTTACTGTTGTGTATTATATTACGACTCTATCCATCATCCTATTTCTTAGCCAGTACCAGATAGTTTTGAAAATTACAACATTAAAACACAGTTTAAGATCTGGCACTGCTAAGCCCCTTTCCTTTTTTCTCCAATAATTTCTTTGATATTCTTGACCATCTGTTCTTCCAAATTAACTTTTCTACTATTTTTCAGCCCAGTAAAATAATTTTTTGGTAATTTAATTTAGATTAACATTTTGGCTGCATCCCACAAATTTATGCTGCCTCAAAGTCATCATTCTCTTTAATGAAATGATTATTTCTATGATGTATTATACTACCCACCCATTTTTTGGATTACTTAGCTGCCAATTAATTTTAACCCGTTTCCACAGCATTTTATAAAACATTTTTTACTGCATGAAAAAAATGTATTTCTACGTTTATGAAGTTTTTATATCACAATACATGGTCTATTTTCATAAAAAGGACATTCCTTTCTATTCCTATTCAATTTTCTCCAGAGGAATATTATAACTTTCCTAAAATTCTATTCATCTTCCTTATTTTTTTTCTTATTTTATGGTTAAATAGTTTTGAAAGAGGAAAGCTAAGGTCATTCATAAGTATAATTTTACTGTATGTAATTTTACTATATATTTCCTTCTTTAATTCATTAACTTTTTGTTTAAGAATTTAGATGCTATGCATATGTTTAGCATTTGTGTTATTCCATTGTCTGTTAACTTTTAGCAAAATGTAATTTTCCTTGCTTATATCTTTTAATTAAATCTGTTTTGGCTTTTATTTTGTTTTAAACAATTGCTTTCTTTTTTTTTTTTTATATCTCAGCTAAAACATAATTGATTCTACTCTACCCCCTATTTATACTGTATTTCTGTTTCAAGTATGATTCTTATAAATAACATCAGATTCTGGTTTTTCATATATTCTATTATCTACTTATAAGTTAATTCATTCCATTTACATTTGCAGTTATGATTACTAACTCTATCTCCCTCCATCGTATTTTTCTTATTTTATTTTCTTCTATTTTTATTGTCTTTCCTCAAAAGTCTATTTTGTTTCTAATCACTGCTTCCCATAATCTGTTCTCCCTTCTATCAGGTTTTCCCTCTTCTCTTATTCCCTTCCTCTCCTACTTCTCTGCTAGACAAAATAAATTTCTATACCAACTGAGTGTATATATTCCTTCTTTCAGCCAATTTAGATGAGCAAGACTCAAGCATTGTCCACGACCACCAGCATTACCCCACGTTCTCACTATAAAAGCTTTTCTTTTCACACTTCTTTTACGTGAGATAATTTCCCCCATTCTACCTCTCTCCCACTTCTCCCAGTGCATTCTTCTTTCTCACACTTTAACTTTATCTTCAAGTCATCCCATCATAATAACTAACATCTATAGACATATATATACTCCTGATCTAAAAATGAAAAAGTTCTTAGATATTACATCTCCCATATATTTAATATTATTCTTTCATTTTCACTTTTTTTTCTTCTCTAGAGTCTTATATTTGAAAGTCAATTTTTCTGTTCAGTGATAGGCTTTTCATGATGAATGTTTGAAAGTCCTCTATTTTATTAAATATCCCTTTTTCCCCTGAAAGACTATATTGAATTTTCTTGGGTTGGTAATTCTTGGTTATAATCCCAGTTCCTTTGCCTTCCACAATATCATATTGTAAGCCCTTTAATCCTTTAAGGTAGAAGCTGCTAAATCTTGTGTTACCCTGACTGTGGCTCCAAAGTATTTGAATTCCTTCTTTTTGACTGCTTACAGTATTTTCTCCTTTTCCTGGAAACTATAGAATTTGTCTATGATATGGCTAGGAGTTTTCATTTTGATTTCTCAGAAAGTGATGATTAGTTTCTTTTAATTTCTATTTTATCCTCTACTTCTAAACCATCAGAACAGTTTTCCTTGATAATTAATTGAAAAATGATGTCTACATACTTTATTTTTTAAATGATGGATTTCAAGTAATCCAATTATTCTTAAATTCTCTCTCCTTGATCTATTTTCCAGGTTGTTTTACCAATAAGATTTTCTCATTCTTTTGATTTTATTTTATAGTCGCTTGATGTCAATGGAGTCATTAATTTCTATTTACCCACTTATAATTTTTAATGGAATTATTTTCTTCAGTGAAGTTTTGAAACTCTTTCCTTTTAGCCAATTCTACTTTTTGAGTTCTTCTCTTCAGTGCATTTTTGACCTTCTTTTATCATTTTTTTCAATTCTGTGTTTGAGGGAGTTATCTTCTAGTTTTGTCTTTTTTAAGGGGGGGAAGGTAGGTGCTTCATTTATCAAACTATTAATTCTTTTTGTAATTTTCTTGCATTATTCTCATTCCTTTTCCAAACTTTTCCTGTACTATTTGATTTTTAAAATTCCTGTGGGCTTTTTCCAGAAATTCTTGTTGGACTTGTGTCCAAATTACATTTTTCTCTGAGGATCTGCTCACACCTGTTACATCTTGTCTTTTACTAAATCTGTGTCTTGTTCCCAATTTCCAAAGTAACTGTTTATATGGTCAGGTTCTTTTTTTTTCTATGCTCATTTTTTCAAGTCTAGTTCTTAACTTTTAACTTTATGTTCTTCATCCAGGAAGGGATCTTATTCCCCTGTAGCCAGTTTGGAAAAATCTTTGTTTTCAATAAAACTTAAAGATGGGAGGCAGCTATGGTGCAGTGGATAGAGCACCAACCCTGAAATCAGGAGAACCTGAGTTCAAATTTGGGTTCAGACACTTAACACTTAATAGTTGTATGACCCTGGGCAAGTCATGTAACTCCACTTGCCTCCCCCCATCCTCCCCCCCACACACACCCACGCAAAGATGAATAAGTTGCTTTACAGATGTTCTTTGGTGTGTTGTAGGAGATAGTAAATTGGCCCAAGATGATATGTTTGGCTTAAACAATCTTAAGCTTTTCATGTCATTGATTCCCTTTTGGCAGTCTGGTAAAGCCTATGTTTTTAAATATTAAAATAAAATATATGGGATTACTAAAGAAACCAATAATATTGAAAAATAGATATCAAAATACTAAAAGTTCTAAGTCCATAGGTCCTTCCTCTGAAATCTATTCACAGAATCCTTTGAGGTCCATGAAACCCAGATTAAAAACCCCTGGTAGAGACAGAATTAGAAATAATCAAGGACTAATTTGAGGCTACTTACTATGAGAGCTTTATGTTCAAGGTAGGAATAATACCTGAACTCCTGCCCCCATGCAATTTAGGAAAATGTTTCTTTAAAGGTACTGAGAACATCCTGAAGATTTGGTTTCCTAAGGAGACTATGGACTCAAGTTGTTTCCTCATCACCACGGCATAAAAGGTCAAATTTCAAGACTCTTCCTGATGCTTGGTTCATAGAACATAATAAGCAACTTAGGCAAGGAAGCACTGTTCAAATGATTCAATGTGAGTTGACTTCAATATCCATCCTGGTTAAATATTCTTCTCTTGCTATGGGCTAACTAAATCTCTTTTTACTTTTAACTGACATATAAATGTCTCATTTGTTCTAATATCCAACTTAAACTATCAAAAGTCTAGCATCAGAGCCAACCCATAACACTATAGTTTTGGGTTTTTTCTAAATATGTTTAAATAGAATCCATGGGATTTTATGAGAAAGTACTGTGCTCTATGAGCAAAGCAGAATTGAATTAGCCCAGAAGAAATGCAAAATGCACAAAGTTTGAGAAGCCACCCCAAATGTTCATATGTACTATTTGTGCCCAACCTATGGCAGAGCATATTCAAGTTCGTATTGGTCTGATCAGCCACACTGTAACTGGCATGAAATAAAGGATATCCTTTACTTTATAGGCATCTGTTACTTTCAATACTTGTATGGGATTTAGAGTCATCCACATCTGCAGAAACCTATAAATATAAATTTCTCAGAATAAACTCGAATGGGTTAGAAGAAGCCAGAAATAGACAATGAATTTTTGGGACAGTGTCCAAGATTAGATTCCAGTCCATTTAAACTCAAAAGTTTTGGGTATCCTGAGTCACCGTTGTATCTTAAAAATCAACATTTTCCTAGTATCTCTACAAAATATAACATGCCTATGTTAAACATCATTTGCCCTTACAAAGTACTTCACCAATCTCAAATCAATCATTAAACATTCACACTCACACCATGGGATAGGAAAACTGTGATTCTCACTCAGTAATTTGTTGCTTACCTCAGGGCTTCTTTGGTTTTCACTGGCAGACCTGTGTATGGATTTACAGGTTTGAGAAGCTGAGTTACAGCTGTTTTTCCAGCTGCTATTTGTTTCACAATATATTTTTTCTTCCAGTATCCAGTTTCTTTATCATGAAGTGATGTATGGCTCAAAGATACAGCTGTCTTCTCTACTGCATTCATTTCCCAGTTTGACCTCTTAGGTGAAAAAGAAGCGGAGTAGATTCTGAACCAAATAAAACTGGGGAAAGTTAAGGAAAATAAACGATAAGTTCCCTTTTCCTATTAGTAGTGATAAGCAAGCAAGGAATATCTGTCATATTCAAAATGATTGTTGAGAGTCAAGAACAAACAAATTGAGTCACCTAGGATATTCATCAGGTCATAACTTTATAACTAAAAACTCATTTTGTAGGTAAGAAAACTAAGGCAAAGAGAAGTAATTTGCCCATGGTCATATAAGCATAATAATGGAAAAGCCAGGATTTCAACTCAGTTCCTCTTATTCTAAATCCAGCTCTCTTTCTACTAAATTACAATTAAATTTTCTAATGACTGAGCAAGTATTCATTAAATAAAGCAACTACAAACTCAAAATTTTAAAATCCCTTTCCTCAAGTAGCTTACAATTAACAGGAGAAACATGTTCATATATAGATAGACAGAAAGATAAAAACACATATAAATGAAATAAAAAGTAATCTTGTAAGGGAAAAGTAGTACCTGGGGATACCATGAAAGGCCTCATATAGTAGGTAATTGACATGAATCTTGTAAAGTTGGAGGGGGGAAAAAAGCATTTTCAGTATGGGGGAAAATCAGTATGAAAGCATGGAGATGAGAGATGGCACAAATAACAACCAGATGAAAAGTATGATTAGACTATGGAGAATGTGGAGGGGAGAAATATGTAAGTAAACTAGAAAAGTAGAAAGAGGTAACACTGTGAAGAGCTTGAAGTGCCCGACACAGAAGTTCACATTTGATCCTACAGAAAATATGTAGCCATTGGAACTTAGTGAGTAGAATGGTGACATACTCATTTTAGCAAAATCACAAGAGTAATTGTGTGGGATTAGACTAGGGAAGAGATTTGAAATCCCAGAAGTAATAGGCATCCGTAAATAATAGCTAGAACACTGGATTCAAAGTCAGAACAAACAAAATTATATTTTCTGACACTAATTTCTCTGAGCTTCAAACAGTTTTCTGAAATATAGCCTAACTTAGCAATAAGTTGTGATCTACACAGATGCAAGAAGCTCTCACATTGATGAAATCATAGATCACAATCTAATTAAAGACAGAAAAAAAAAGTTAAAAGAAATTGAGACTGCACTGAAAAAAAAAAACAGTAACTTCAATTTATTTTATTCAATTTATTTTATGATTTAATGATGAATTCACAGAACCTCACTTTTCTTAGTACCAATGCTAGTCTTTGAACCAATGTTACATTCTTAGCAATGGATTTTCCTATAATATATTAGGATAGAAATTAACACAATATTGAAGAAAAAAGAACTGCTGGTTTGTAATGAAGGTATAAAGGAAAATAATAGGGTAACAATATCAAAAACAAAGAAAATATTCCTAGAGTGGGGAAGGGATTACAGTTTTGGCTTTGTTCCTGGACTTTGAAGAAATTTTCTGTTTTTAATGAAAAGGGAAAGTAGTTTAGACTATAAATACTTTTAAATGAAGCACAATCTTTAAATACTGGAGGTACTTAATAAATGTTTAATTCAGTTGAATCATAAACCTGTTCCTTTTTTCTGTAAAGAAACTCCAGTTTCTCTGTATCTTAGCGTCATTAAAAATTTCCTGCAGAACTGAGAATGTAAATGACTTCTCCATGATGCCATAACTTATGTTTCAGAAGCAAGACTTGAAACCAAACTACAAAACTCATCCTCTATACTACCATCATACTATCTCACTTCTCCCTTAAAATGATTTCTAATAGCTTCATCTTCCCCCACCTGGCTGAACGCTTATGGATTTCCATTAGGCCCTCTGGAATTTCATTATGCTGCAAGATTACATCAACTCTAAAACTCAGACCTTCACAGTACTCGTTGCCCCAGAGGATCCGTTCTTCCCTCTGATTGGAAAGGGGAGAAGGTGGCTAGTTCAGAGTTCTCCCCAGATCTTCCATTTAAGGAGATACCCAGAGCAACCACTCTGTAAAAAAATTTGGAATAATGCTCAAAAAATGATTGACAGGTCCACACCATTTGACCAAATTTTAGATATGCAAATCAGGAATGTTTAAATTAAAAATCAAAATAAAATGAATAACTATGGACATATACCTTGGAGCAAAATGACTACTTTCAAAAACAGTTCTGAAATATCTATCTACAAACAAATTATCTTAAGAGTTTAAATTCTATCTGATCTTTTTAAAAAGATTAATTTTTATTAGGTTAGTACATTTTTGTATGGGGATCCCAATATGAAAAATTTTTAAAAGATAACTCTCATGCCTTTTAAGTTGTAAAATAAACATCTAAGAAGAGAATAATGGTCTGTTATACTTGGGACAGGGAGAAGGAGAATCCATTTTTTTTTTTTTAAATTAAAACTTTTTATTTGCAAAACATATGTATGGGTAATTTTTCAACACTGAGCCTTGCAAAGCTTTGTTACAAATCCCCCCCCCCACTTCTACCCCTCCCCTAGATGGCAGGAAGTCTACTGCAAGTTAATTATGTTAAAATACTTGACAAATAAAATATGTGTATACATATTTTTACAGCTATCTTGCTGTGCAAGAAAAGTCAGATCTACAAGAAAAAAAAAAATCTGAGAAGGGAAACATAATACAAGCAAACACCAACAGAGAGCATGAAAATGTTATGTTGTGGGCCACATTCATATCCCTCTCTCTGGGTGTATGGCTTTCTTCACTGAACAATTGGAACTGGTTTGAAACATTTCATTGCTGAAGAGAACCATGTCCATCAGAATTGATCATATAGTCTTGTTGTTGCCATGTATAATGAGAAGAATCCATTTTAAAAGAAAATATCACATTTTAGTTTTCCTAGAGTCTTATATTTCTGCTGAAATACCTCTTTTTACTTTATATTTTCCTTAGTAAAATTTCTTCAGTTCATTGATAGATTTGTGATTTCACTAGGTTATAATTTCTTCCTAGACAGATTGTTATAGTCCATGTTTTCTCATGTGGTATAATGGGCTAAGTATTTTTTGCATATTTTGTACAAAAACTGCTTAAAAGCCTTCAGATGGGTCTTTTAATATTTAATGGTTGTCATTCTAGCACTCTCATTATTTTTCTTTTGGATAGCTTTCCCCTCCTTTTTTTGGCATTATTGATTTGTATATCTAAATTATTAGATGGAGGGAAAAAAATCGTAACTAAAGGTTAACAAAATCTACTTCAGGAAATATGACACCACTGTATCAGAATTCCTTATCTGTGCACTTTTCTTTCTTTCTACAAAACCTTGCTCTTGCTTTCTTCAAATTTGTTCATTGATCATTTGACCCCATTTATGTTACTTTGCTTTAGCAAGATTATTCCTGATTCCCAAATTTCCTGTCAACATTATATAAACCACTAATTCTAAATTTAACAGAAAACTTTAAAATAAAAAGGAAAAGGGAATCAGAGCATAAACCTTAGTATATTAGAATATTTCACATCAATGTTGTTCGAAGAGACCTAAAACACAAAATCAAAACTGATTTTCATCACATAAAATTTAAAATATTAATAGGAATAAGAGATAAGGCCTAGTTTTGTCATTTCACTGAAATAGCTCTCAAATAAGGAAATTCACCTTAAATAATTCTTTGTAACAGAGAAGTTAAGTGAAGTCACTTAAGCTCATTAACAAGGAAGACTTGTATCCATATGTTCTAAATCCTAAAGTCAGTTTTCTATTCACTATTTCGGCATACCTTTTTATGAAATAACCACCAGAATGCATAGAAAGAATTCAAGGTGAACTTGGAAAAGCAAAGTGTGTGTGTGTGTGTGTGTGTGTGTGTGTGTGTGTGTGTGTGTGTGTATTCAAGCCCGCTCAATCTGATGCTGATAAAGGCACAGTAAAAATTCAATTACAAATTACACTGCATAGATTAGCTAAAATGACAGGAAAAGATAACGATGAATGTTGGAGGGGATGTGGGAAGACTGGGACACTGATGCATTGTTTGTGGAGCTGTGAACGGATCCAACCATTCTGGAGAGCAATTTGGAGCTATGCTCAAAAAGTTATCAAGCTGTGCATACCCTTTGACCCAGCAGTGTTTCTATTGGGCCTATATCCCAAAGAGATCTTAGAGGAGGGAAAGGGCCCCACATGTGCAAGAATGTTTGTAGCAGCTCTTTTTGTAGTGGCTAGAAACTGGAAACTGAAGGGATGCCCATCAATTGGAGAGTGGCTGAATAAATTATGGTATATGAATGTTATAGAATATTATTGCTCTGTAAGAAACGACCAGCAGGACGATTTCAGAGAGGCCTGGAGAGACTTGCATGGACTGATGCTGAGTGAGATGAGCAGAACCAGGAGATACACGGCAACAACAGTACTATATGAGGATCAGTTCTAAGGGACATGACTCTCTTCAACAATGAAATGCTTCAAACCAATTCCAATTGGTCAGTGAAGAAGGCCATATACACCCAGAGAGAGGGATGTGAAATGTGGACCACAACATAACATTTTCATGTTCTCTATTGATGTTTGCTTGCATTGTATTTCCTTTATCAGATTATTCTTTCTTATAGATACGATTTCTCCTGAACAAAAAAACGATGTGTGGCAATAACTATACATATATTCGATTTAAGTATTCTAACATAATTATCATGTAGTGGATATCCTGCTATCTAGGGGAGGGGTGGGAAGTAGGGGGGAAAAATTTGTAACAGAAAGCTTTGTAAGGGTTAATGTTTAGGAATTACCCATATGTTTTGCAAATAAAAAGTATTAAAAAAAAAATTACACTGCATAATACTTTAAAGTTTACTATGCTGTGAAGTGGTGATTAAAGATAATATTATTCTCATTTTCCAGATAAGGAAACTGAGGCTCAGAGAAATTAAGTGATCTGCCTCTTATGACTTTAACAAGCAAGCACCAGTCAGGATTAAAACTCAACTTTCTTGGTTCCAAGACTAATGCTCCTTACTCTATACTATGCTATTATTCAATATTTAGCAAACAGCTTAATGTAATTTTCTAATTAGCTGTGTAGAGTAAATTTAATTTTTTTTTTTTTTTTGGCTGAAGCAATTGGGGTTAAGTGACTTGCCCAGGGTCACACAGCCAGGAAGTGAAGTGTCTGAGGCCAGATTTGAACTCAGGTCCTCCTGACTTTAGGACTGGTGATCTATCCACTGCAACACCCTAGCTCTCCCTAAAATAAATTATGACAAATGAATCTTTCTGTCATCATTATGATGCAAGCAAGGTTCCAATCTTCAGGAGTATCACTTCAAGGTCAAAGGAGAAGATACCATACTAAAAAATAATTACCGGGGGCAGCTAGGTGGCGCAGTGGATAGAGCACCAGCCCTGAAGTCAGGAGGACCTGAGTTCAAATCTGGTCTCAGACACGTAACAGCTGTGTGACCCTGGGCAAGTTACTTAACCCCAATTGCCTCAGCAAAAAAAAAAATAATAATAATTACCCCGGTGCTATGGTTCTTTCTAAAAATCTTTTCCTTTGAGTTAGGTATTATCCTCCTCAAGCAGCACTCCTTTAAAATGCAAAAATCTAATATGGATTAATACATTAAAGACAGTTTACAGTTAATTTATTATTAATTCATTCACCTTCTTTCCTGAATGGAATGTCCAGGACAGTAAAAAGACAAGCTATACCAGAAAAGCAGAGAAAAGGTTGGGGTGTAAAACGTATGGAAAAACATGGAAAATATTTTAAATAAACCTCATTTACCTATGTCTATAATCCCTACTACCGGATCATGCTAAACCTGACTAAAATTTAGTGTTTACTGCTGTTGAAGAACATCAGTAAAATATGGGGTGAGTGGGATTAGTAGTAATTCAATTAGATTACTAAAATTTATTTAATTAAAACTTACAGATAACCACTTTGGTTGAATTTGATATTATACTTACTTGTTGAATCTATGGATGTGTGTGTATTTTCTGGAAGTGTGCACCCTAAACTTTTAAGGGAAATGTACTTACCTTAATAAATGCTGTTGCTAACAAAGCTAATTAAGGTTACTGGTTTATTAACTGCAAGGGCTCTGGTCAGAGCTCATGAACTAAAATAGCAGCAATAGTACCCATACCAACAGTAAAAGCCACATCTTGGAACTCAATCTTCAAATACAAAATAGGGAGAGTTATCTCACAGGAGTGTTAAACATATTTCTGACTTTGTTATTTAATTTTCTAGGCTTCAGTTTCATCTGTAAAATGAAGGGTAAAATAATTTTTAAAAATGAAAACTAAAGACGAGGTCTTCTCACCCTAACTCTCCCTACTCCAAATTGTCCTTTGCATCAGGAGATCTTATGTTGTGCATATGAAAATGGTAAGATACACTTTACTTTTCTACAATTTTGACTTTGCTCAGGTTTTTTGCTATTAGGAATACCTTTTTTAAGTTTATCTGACTCTAACTTATTCATTTTTTAAAGTTAAATTAAAATTTAAATTAAAATCAAATAGACTCCCTGCATGAAGCCTTTCTTGATACCCCTAAGATGGATTATTACATATCCTGTTTTAATTGTACATTCTAAGCCAATCCTTTAAAAAAAAAAAAAAAAACAGCAAAACACAACCTCAGACTAGTAGATTCTTCTAAGATAATTGATCAATATTTTTTCATAATTAAAAGTATAGGAAAACACATTTTTCCTTTTAAATCACAATAGGGAGGTGATTAGGATAATCCTTTTACATTGGTAATAGTTCATTTTTTTTTTTTTTTTTTTTTTTTGCTTTTTGTTGAGGCAATTGAGGTTAAGTGACTTGCCCAGGGTCACACAGCTAGGGAATATTAAGAGTCTGAGACCAGACTTGAACTCAGGTCCTCCTGACTTCAGGGCTGGTGGGTAGTAATTCATTTTGACTGCTATTTTTGTCTTTTCCACTTCGTATTTATTCTTTTATTTAAGGTTTGCTTAGGCAAACCTCCTATCACCTTGGATGTCACAAACATTACTGTTTGATGAATCTAAAGCACTTCCTTAGCATTATGTGTATCTATGTGCTATCCCTTAATTAGACTGACCTCGATTCTAAAGTTTAGATACCCCCTAAGACTTAGCAGAAGGCCCTTTATCTATAATAGTGATTAATAAAATATTAAAACATTTGATTGTTATGCTTTTCTCCTTACTTGTCATTGGCCAAAGAATAGAAGCGCTTGTTCACACAGCCAATACATAAAAGGGTAACAGCATCCAAGTAAGAAAATATCTTCAGTAGAATCTCAGAGGGCATACTGAGGAAAAAGCAGAAAGGAAAAAATGTAAATTTTTAATCTGAAAATTAGTTTTCTCAGCTAAAGAAAAAAAGAAAAGTAATAGTTCTCATCAACTATAAATGAATACAAAATTTAAGTAGAAAGGGAAAGAGCAAACATTTCTCAAGAGGCTATGAGTCATGAACTAGGCTGAGTGAGGGCTTTACAAATATTATCTCCTTTGATCCTCACAACAATCTTGGCAGGTATATATTATTATCATCCATATTTTAGAGTTGATCATACAGACAGAAGTTAAGTAATTTGTCCAGGGTCATAAGAGATAGTATGGATAGATGGGTGGTAAAATGGATAGAGGACCAACCCTGAAATCAGGAGGAGCTGAACTCATATCTGACCTCAGACACTAACTAGCTAGGAGATCCTAGGAGAGTCATTTAATGCTATTTGCCTCATTTCCTCATCTCTTAAATGATCTGGAAAAAGAAACGGCAAGCTATGCCAATATCTTTGCCAAGAAAATCCCAAATCGGGTCATGCAGAGCTAAACACAACTGAAATGACTCAACTGCTAATGTCTAAGGCCAAATTTGATTGATTCCAAATCCTGTGCTCTATATATCTACTGCATTAATGAGCTGCCTTTAAGATAATTTGTAGCATTACCCTTTCTTGTTTTCTTTATTGGGGGGAAAAAAATCTACCCTTGTGAACTTTTCAATAATCCAATAAAGTGACTCAAAAGTATAACAAAAAAAACAAACTCCAACTTATATATATTTGCAGAAATTCTCCTTCCTTACTTCTTCCATTTAAAACTTGTAGTTTTTCCAAAGATCAGCTCAAGTATCAACTTCTACACAGACCTTTCCTGATCCCTCCCCCAGACGTTTATATCTTCTCCCAAGAAAATCATCTTGTAGTTAAACATTTATTTTGTACAAATGTATACCTAACCATGTTGTCTTCTCTAACTTATTCCCTAAAGGCAAAGACAATTTCATTTTTTTTTTAAATTCACAGCATTTAGCATAATGTCTAGTAAACAATAAGTAGGTTCTTAAATCTATTGATTAATTCTGGCACTTTTTAATCAGCACCATTTAGTAACTATCTCAGAGGATTTCAGAGACTGTCACAAGAAGGAGAATATTGATTTATGTCAGGATTCTTGGGATCATAAACTGGAGAACACATCCTTGACTAATATAAAAAAACTTATTAAAAACTTATTTTTAAAGTCTACTAGAAAATGACTATTTTTCAAATTTATTTGTAATCGCAGTAATCACAATGAGATCAGAGACTTACCATTTGACCATCCTTATCACATTCATCCATTTTTAACTGTCTTCTTCAAGAGTAACCCCCCCAAAAAAACTTTCAGGTGACTTTCTTAGTGTTTCAAGGTGAAATCAGGATTCTACAAAGTTTTCTGAAGGATTTAAGTATTCACTTAGCTAATTAGCTAAGGGAAAGGGCTGGGCCTAATGTTCTCCCAAGGTCCTTTCCAGATAGATAGATGCTAGAATTATATGAAATATTACAATTGTATGATGGCCTGTGGGATGTCCCTGATACTGAGGGGCCATAGGAACAGGTTCGGCAAACCTCAAATGAAAGGATAAATACAAAGTGGAAAAGACAAAACTACCAGTTAAGATGAAATGAGACCAATATAAAAGGATTACCCTAATCCTTATTGTGATTCAAAAGGAAAAATGTGTTTTCCTAAACTTTAATTAGTAAAAAAAAAAAAAAAAAAAAAAAAATACTTGGCAACTATCTTACAACAATCTGCTAGTCTTGAGATAGTATTTTGCTTCTTTTTTTTTTTTAAAGGACAGGCTCAGAATATACAATTAATGTATGATATATGTTTATACACATAATATCTGAGAAGGAAAAAAAAGCAATGGTCAGGGAATTTTCTCAACAAAAAGGAATGTAACTTTTTTGTAGCGGGTATCCATTAGAGACAGTTTAATCACTATTAGTCAAAAACAGGACAAAGTAATGTATTAGCATGCTAAGGAAACTGCTGATTGCAACTTCAATCTCTTAATGCACAGATTTAGTTTTTATTACAAGTACACAGTCAATCAGCAGCATTCTTTAAAAACTTAGGTCAGAGAAGTAATACCTTTCATAAGAAAGGAAAAACAGAAAGGGGAGGGAAATCAATAACGTAGAAAAAGGAGGACTTCTGGAAGAATATCTGTTATGTAGCTGGTAAGGTTTGTTATCAGAATGAAAAAATATTCGTTATTCCAGGACAAGAGATTAGAAAAAGTGACCAAATATTTTTACAATTGTGAAAAAAATTCTTTTAGTCAAAAATTTCAGGAATGAGGTAACCATTTACATAAAACTATGTGTCCCTTGTCCAAGGACAACAAATAATTAAAGTAGTGAATAAGACTAACTCCCCCCACCCATCCCGACCTATTAGTGACTCTACTAATACTAGCATCTGACCAAAAAATCTTCAAAGATTCTTTGCTGACCATTGTGGAAAGTGAAGGGCTCTTTCTCCTGGCATTCAAGATCCTCAACAATGCAAAACCATAAAAGATTGTTCTCCACAAAATCTATAACTCTAGACAAAATGAACACACCACTCACTACCTTTGGAATATATCCTATACATTACTACTTTTATCCCTATAAGCTCATTCTGTTTGCTGTGTAGGTAATGCAGGCTGTCAAAGGCTGAGTCAATGAAGGACAAGATCTGGTAGTCTGTACCAGTTGAAAGAGTTTCAAGTAAAAGTCTGGCAACACATTAGATAATTGTCATCCAAGAACCAATCTAGCTAAAAATTCACTGATGCTGATCACAGGTTGAATCAAGAGTGATGGATTTTTCAACCACTACACTCTCACAGTCCCACAACAACAAAATCACATTTCCTTGAAGTACTGAAGCATTTTTTGAACGCGCTAGATTAAGAACTCCTGTCTAATAATAAAGCTGGAAAAGCATCAGTATTTTTGTTATTGTTGCTGACCTGCGATTTATTTCACAGGTAAAAGAATTGGCAATGAAATTTCTTCTATCAGTGTATCCCAGTATCAGCTACTATTCAGCAATTTATAATTTTAGAGGGTAATCTGGTGGTATGAGAAAATATAATAACTTGATCAGTCACATAGCCAGGTGTCAAAAGCAGGACTTAAATTTAGATCTTCCTCAAGATTCTAAGTGCTGGGACCCTGCGTGGAATGGCAAGGTCTCCACAAGGCCTGACCCCCATGTGCACAAGGTACCACGAAGAAGCCCCCACAGAACTAAGCATTCAGAGATACATTTGGTTAATGATGATCTGCTTAATTTCTGTGCTAGGAGTTCTTAGCATAGCTGTATGTATATATCCATCCATCACAATGAGGCTGAGCATGAAGCCCTTCACCCCCAAAAAGCCCCTTTGTACTTTCTGCCTAAACATGAAAGGTTTCTTTACTAGTGAAGCATTAAATAAACTTAGAGACTGGGAAACTTGGGAAATTGATAGCTGTCCCCAAAAACTCCAAAAGAAATCTCCAGTTACTCACTCTTGTTTGAAACAATTCCAGTTCCAAGCAACCTGGCCCTTCTCTCTCCTATATAGGGCTTACATAATGATATGATAAAAAGAACAGTAAACATCAGTGATAGATGGACACATTGGTAGCAAGTAAGTCATGGGAAAAAGTTAAGAGAAGTAGGCCACTGCATGGTTTACTGACCCCTACACAAAAACAAGCTATTGTACGAGTGATTAATAAATGGGATAAGGGAGGTAAATTCTTAAGAAAAAAAAATGTTTCTATTCTAAAAAATCTTATGACCATGTTAAAAATTAAAAAGCATTGTATAAGTCTTGGAATAAGTAAATGTGATATTTTTAGAGAAGCTCATGTCCTGCCAGATATGACGTGATAACAAGGTACATTTACCTTCAGTTAAAGTTTCACTATTGTTATATTGTTTGATGAATTTACTCTGTACATTCTTTTTTTCTAAGAAGCATTGCACCTGGGTTCCTGGGAATTTCTGGGCCCCAAAAAAATCTTGTAATCCTAGCCAAATAATTGTCCTATCTCTAATGAACCCTAACTTTGTAAGACTATAAAAATCACAAGCTTTCTTGAATAATTTGTACAAGCTTTTGCCAATAAATCGAACTTGATGACCACGCCACAGAGTGTGCTGTCTCTTGTTTCCCTTCGCCAACTCCAAACCTCCATTTAAGAACCTAGTTCCCGGCGGAGGCTGGCCTCCGCATCTAAGTACCTCCCATTGAGCCAAAATATCATGTAATTTACTTTGTATAGATTTATATGTGAGTATATTGTTTACCTCCAAAAAAGGAGAAGCTCCTTGAGGTCAAAATTTGTTTCATTTTTGTTTGTAATCCCAGAACTTTATTGTTTGCCATGTGGTAAACATATAGAAATGTGTTTGTTGACTAATAGATCATTGACTCCAAAATCCACTCTCTATTCATGTCACATTTACTCTCACCAACTATTATAGCTGTTACAGAAAGCTATTACAAAAACCTTCTGTCTTAGCTTTTAAAAGATTCACTTTATTTAGGAATTGTTTAAGTTTGCAATAGATTGGATCTCAATGACAGGATAAAGTAAATTTATCCTGTATATAATAATATAACATATTATATAATATATATTATAATATAATAATATAATAGACATATTATATATTATATTATAAGCATAATATAAATAATATATTATATAATATATTATATAATATATTATATAAAGTATATTATGTATACACACACAAAATGCATATTTAACTTCCAATATTTCAATGAAACTGTGATTTCATTAACATGGGTACTTTCTCTCAATAGATTCTAGACTAACTTTATCCCAACCATATATTTTTATTCTATGCAATTCTGATCTATGTTCTTGCATGAATTATGCATTATAAATTATGATGACATTCAACACACATTTAGTCAATCCTTTCTCTAGGTCTTTCAAAATTCTGTGGGTACCTGTGTAGCACTAGCTTTTCATCATGTTTTGTTGTCCCTCAATCTTTGAAATTAATCTCGTTATGTTCCTATTTACATTCACTCTTCCCATTAGCAAGATAAACTCTGTGAAGACAAAAACTGATTTTTTTCTTTGTAACCTTAGTATTTAACTTAACTGAAGCACCTGATAAGCTTATTTGTTATATATGTCCTAGATGCTACTCATTGGCCATTTCATGCACCTAAATCTACATTGGTAATATGCCCCAAGATTGCTTATCACCACAGTCCATTGTTAATTTGGCTCACATACCATTCTAATACTTTGGGTTCTTTAGGTGACCCAATAGTTGATACATTCTTCTCCCTGAGATATCATATTTCAATGAGAAGAATGTATCAACTGACTGAAAATAATTCCATCAAAATTCATCAAGTTTCTCATTAAGATATCATAAATTTCATCCTCAATGCTTTTTTTTAATTGTCACCTATAGTACAAATTTATTCTGTATATAGCTGTTCTGATTCAACTGGTCTTAGGAACTTTATTTTTTTAGTGTCATTTGCAAAGTCCATTAGGTTTCAAATTCACCTGTGGTAATTCCATTGCTGTCTAGGTCACTACAGAAATGCTCACAAATCTGTTTCATTTTCCATCTGTTTGTTCTCTCCCTTCAAGTTTAATCAGAAAATGTTCTTCAGATAGTCTAGCTTAATTAGATCTAACACCAAACTTTCCTGCAAATTTATTTCCCTTCCAATGCTTTTCTTTATTTTTGTGAGAAGATAGTATTTTAAATCCTGCACTATTCTCCATAATGTTTTACAGATGACTTCATACTATAAACTTGTTTTTGCCTTTGACTATTATGTCTCTGCTTGATAAAAACAAGTATTTGTTGACTGTAGTAATTTATAGGTTCTTTCCATATCTTAAAGCAATTTACAATTTTCCACTTTTGTTTATAACAAGAATGCCTATTACTGTAACTCAATTTCTCATTTGTTGACATATCAAAAGAACTGACAATTAACTGTTTGAATTTTTTATGAGTTCTTAATGCTCTCCTCTTCCATCTTTTTTGCCATTACAAAGTCAGAAAAGGCCTGAGCAGAACTGATAATCATTTTTCTTCATTTCCTAACTTGCTATTAATGAGATGTATATCCATACTTATGGAGGTACTGGTACTCAAACAAAAGACTCAAAGCCTTAAAATTTGAATATAAACTACAAGATCTCAAATTCCACCAATATAAGCCTTCAAGATTTCAGGATTACCTCCATACCATAAAGAAGCAAAGAAAATCTCTTTAGAAAATACTGACTACATTTTGTTTTTTTATTTATATACTGACTATATTTTGATTTTATTTATATTTAGATTCAGGGGCAGCTAGATGGCGCAGTGGCTCGAGTACCAGCCCTGAAGTCAGGAGGACCTAAATTCAAATCTGGCTTCAGACACTTAACCCGTCCTAGCTGTGTGCCTCTGGGCAAGTCACTTAACCCCAACTGCCTCAGCAAAAAATAAAATATACACCTGATATTTATATTCAAAAAGGAAGCAAATAGAATTACTTAGTACCATCATTTAATAAACAAAGACCCTTTATGGGAGTGGCCTCACAGTTTATATGCCCTCTGAGTAATGTTCCTTAGGATAACAATCAACAATTAATGAAATAAGGAATATTACAATGAGAAGGTGAGCTATATTACAATGAGGGTCTTGGAGTATTTGACTTGAGTTACTCAGATCTGGGTCAAAGAGACTTATCAATTTCCTAATCACTTTCTTCAGCAAAGGGAGAATCAATACTTCCCATACCTGTCAGAGCAAACACAAGGAGCAGGAATGTACCCATTAGCCCAAACTTAGAGTTTATTTGATTAGATTATCTTGGCCATCCTTGCTGGGTAAATGCTTTAGAAAGATTTCACACACTGATTTCTGAATGAGGAAGTAGAAATTACAATAATTAGTTAATAATACATGAGAGAAAGTCTTTTCTCCCATGTGATTCTATTGAGAGTAGTCTCCTCAATGAATCACTAACTGATACTACAACACTTTATCAAAGATTCTTAACTATGGATCTTACAAGGGAAAACAAAGTGAAGGAAAAGGACAAAAATGGAGTGCCACTTTGACAAAATCAAAGGGGACCATCCCCTTTGATAAGCAGACTTTACAGATAAAAGGCAAAAAGGAAAAAAGTAAACAGTAAAATAAAGGTCTGGTCCTTTGATTCTTTGGAAACATCAAATGCAGTTCTCTGGTTTGTGTGTGGTCTCAGAGTATTTCTTCTCTGGTTTGGTTCACTTATAGAGATGTTCTCTGCTAAAAATTTCCTACAACATGGGTCTTAAGATTTTAAATTTACTTTACTAATAACCTGATCAAATAATGAAAGTTAGCTCAAACTATATATCTCTATTACTAGAAAATCAAACTTACATGTTTTTACATTGGCCAATTGTCATCCTAATAGAAATAAGACAGATGAAACTCAGATAAAAAAAAAAATAGAACTCAATTTTTATACATAGCATTATCCATTTGCCCATTAGGAAGATGAGATTCCACTAAAAAATATAATAACATTTTTATAAGAAGATGGATTCATTAAAAAATGAATTCATTTAAAAGTTACCAGATAAACTTTATTTGTAACAAAAATTCTGGGGATGAAATGTAATAAATACACTGAACAATCAACTTCAAAACAGCGCATATCAATTTACTTAAAACATTTTCAACTTCTAGCCATATTCAAATGAAACACCTACTAAAAGAGGATCTTTCTTTTAAGTTACTTATAAGATGGACCACAAGTCATTCTACTCTAAATTAACTATAAATGTGTGCTGCCACTTTTTTCATTGACACAGAACTGAGCATTTATGATATTAATCTCAATAAATAACATTATTATATCCTTGGTTTCCTAAATCTTTGTATTATTTCCTAACTATCCTCATACCATTTAAGAAATTAAATTACCTCAACTTACACAGAAATACATAACTAATAACAGCTATCAAGGCTAAATAGTTGTTTAGAATATAGAAAGGACTAAAGTTCTAAGCCAAATAGCTCAAAATCTTATACCTGCATCTCACTACAGGAACTCATAGTTCAGAATTAACCTAAATATAAAGATCTAATAATGTTTTCATAATGATCACTCCATCATATTCATAAGGGGAACTAAGGACACAAATTTAAAGCAAGCAGCTTAGAACCAAAAGATAGAACAAAGAAATTCCAGTTAGCACAAAAGTCAATAATGCACACCAAAAAATCACATATCATTTCCAAGCCTTCACAAGACATTAATAAGTCTCCAAACAGGCTGATTCTAATTAACTTCCATTAAGTTTCTACAAAGTTTATTAATTGAAGGCAGCTAGGTGATATAAGAGACAAGAGTGTTGAGGCTAGAATTAGGAAGCTCTGAGTTTAAATCTAATTTCAGGCACTATGTAAACCTGGGCAAGTCACTTAACCTCTGCTTTCTTTAATTGCCATAACTGTAAAGTGAGGATAGTATCAAAACCTACTTCTAAGAGTTGCTGTAAGATTAAAGGATATAATATCTATAAAGTGCTAAACACAGTGCTTGGCACATAGGTATTTAATGCCTTTCCCTAAATAATTTACATCAACAACGTGTTACACTATAATAATTATTTCATATGGTGAAGAAGAGAAATGGAAGGAAAAGATCACTGCAAAGAAGTTTAAATAATACGGTAAGCAAAATATACTTCCCAAACCTTAAGAGTTCCTATTTTTTAAACACTTATAGAAACATTTAATATAGAAATGCTCTCTCCCTCATCTCCAAACATCATGTAGCTATTCAAAAATCTAGTACAAAACTAATTATTTCTCCTGAATTTCTCCAATATTTAAGTTACTACTATCTTACCAAATTGCAGGTACAAATTTAAGTACAAAATTGAAGTCCTTAAATTTTCTTCTCTGGTACCCAATTACTTTTCAAATTCACATTAGAAAATTGTACACTCCTTCCTGATGTCTAGAAAGTATTTTATTTGATCACCAAAAGGAAATCTCCTATAAAAGGCTAAACTTGCTGTTGAAGCACAAGTTCTAAAGGGAAGATGATCTTCTAACATTAGATAATTCAGGAGAATACTCTGCTTTCAAAGCAAAAACTACTCTCTCCTCTTTCCAATGGTTTCTGACAGAATAAAAGTTAAAAGCAGTTTAACAACAAGAAAATTAAATTTACTTGCTACTTTTAAAGGTTTAGTTTCAGAAAACTAGTCTAAATGATAATGATGACAGGCTGATGACTCACATCAACCTTTCTGTACTGTACATTCATCCCACACCCCTCCTTCTATTTTTAAAGAGCTCAAAACCAAAATAGCAATTTGATATATACAGTACAATAGCCCCCCCAACATCTCCTTCCCTCCTAAAAAAAAATGACAATCAAAATGACAGACTACTTCTGTTACTTACCCTTCTATGTGCATAGAAAGTTTTGAGGATGACTTTGCACAATGTCTTTCACACATGGCAGAATGCTCTGAAGGTTTAGGATTAAGCATGACATCTGATCCCTTACTGAAAATAATCAGAAAGAAATTAAAATTATATAACTATTAAATAGAAACTATAGGTGTATATAAAAAAGAAAGAAAAGGCAATATAAAATTACAGGACTAAGAATCCATGGCCCAAAAATTTATTATAGGGGTGACACTTAGACAAGTTAAATCACCTTTTGGAGCCCAAGTATCCTCATTTATACAATATCTGCCTCAGGATTGACAGAAAATTAAAATAGGATAGTCTACTATACATGGAAGCTCTTAGTAATCATAATATACTATATGCCCTTAAAATATTAACTTGAATGGCCCAAACTATGAACATCACTCATATAACTTATACTGTGGCTAAGAAGCCTATAAAATGATGTCTTCCAAAATGACTAAAACTCTGCTCTCATATTTTTGTTCTCATTTTGATAGATTAACAACTGTTTCATTCAGAGCTCTTAATACAACAAAAGGATGGGTTTTCTATTTTTAAAATACTTTTGGAAGGAGAAAGCAAACTTTCTCACTTATTTAAAAAAACTGCCAGAATTTAACTAATAAACTTAGCAGTTTGGTATCAGAGAAAATATGCTAGATTTGGAGTAAGACTGACCTAATATGATCTAATATGACACAGCAAGATATAAGTTAAGAAATAAAATTCTTCAGGGCAAGGAATGACTTCATTTTCTCTTTCTATCACCAGTATCTAACAATTTCTGGCATACAGTCAGTTCCTTAAAAACACTTGCTGAATGGCTAATTTGAAATATGTTTTACATGATTTCACAGGTATAAATGATGTGTTCTCAAGGAGGAGGGGATGAGCAGGAGGAAAGGAGAGAATTTGGAACTCTTAAAAAAAATGAAATGTTTAAAATGTTTTATATGTAATTGGAAATACTTAAATAGAAAGACATTTTAAAAAATATTTGTTGACTGAGTCAAGAGGAATCCTGGATTCAAATCCCTATCTTAACCTCCCATCTACAACACTATAGATAAGTGAATCACTTTTTCATCTATAAAATACAAGGAATTAAATAAGAGTACTTTTCCTGCTTGCAGTTATTAAAAAAGCAATTTGAAAATCTTCAAGAGACCCAGAAATTGTTAATTATAAAAATGAAGCATCAAATTGGAAACATGTCAGTATGTTTTTATTCAAATGAATCTCTGACAGGTACTAATTTTTAGACCAATTGTAGCTGTAACAATTGACAGAAGAATAAGTAATTATTTTAAAACTAAGCAATTTTTACCTGCATGTGATGGAAAATAAAAACCAACATTTTTTCCTCCTCCTCTTTAACTTTTAGGAAATCTTCCCCCAAAATTACAAATTTACATCTCTAATTCATATATAATTTCACCACAAGGGCCCCTAAAAATCACAAGAGTATATCGCCTTATAAATATGTATTTTTATATAGCTGCTGTTTCCTTACTGTAAAAGAAACAATGTACCTATAATAAAGAATAAAAAGCCAAACCAATACAGCATGTTTCCAAGAAGAAACTAAAATGGATGAGGTCATCTATGCATGATAGCATTCTCAAACACTGGAAACTACAAAAAAGAGTACAAAAGTTTAATTAAGAACAAATTATTCCTATTCTTTTTTAATAACATTTCAAATTTACTATTTTTACATATAAAGTTTTTTTATAGTTTTTACAAAATATCTTCCTTACAACAACCCAGACCCATTATCATTAGTCCCATTTCAAAATTATACAATGGAGATGTGTTCAAAGTAATCTTTTTTTTTTGCTTTTTTGCTGAGGCAATTGGGGTTAAGTGACTTGCCCAGGGTCACACAGCTAGGAAGTATCTGAGACCAGATTTGACTCAAGTCCTCCTGACTTCAGGGCTGGTGCTCTAACCACTGCGCGCCACCTAGCTGCCCCCAAAGTAATCTTAAAAATAAGTAGCAGAACTGGGACTCAAATCCAGCTCCTCTCTTAATCTAATGATCTTTTTGTACACAAAGTTGAATTTTAGAACTAAAAGAAAATGTGCCGATCATCTTTTCTAGCTCCTTTAAAAAAAAAAAAATTGCCAAAGATCAGTTAATAGCAAAGCCCATATTAAAATCAGTCTCTTGATTCCTAGATTCTTCCCAGCATATCATCCTTTCCTAACCATTGAATATCATTAAAAACACATTTCTCTGACTGCACAAAATTTATTAATCTTCCATTTCAAGAGCTAGTCAATTAACAATACAGCAGGTTCTTCATGTCTTATAACTGCACATGTTCATATAGTCCACAAAATCAAAATGTACTTTTGACTCTTGGACACCATTAATAGCATATTTTCTATCCAAAATTAAAATCTTAGTTGAAGAGGAAAATAAATTGCTTTATGTTTTAAAGAGACATCCTTTAATCTGTCACTTGTGAACAAGCACAATAAAGAAGAAAAGATTAGTTGAGCTCTAGTTTTTAAAATCTCATCAAAATGAACTATATCAAGAAAAAATTTAGATAATTTTTTTCTAACACATGTCTTCTATATTTCTGAAATTTGGGTATTTTGAAATTAATGGTTTCCCATAAATCTACCCTTCTTTTTAAAAAGAGAATCATGCATTCCTTCCTAACATTTCATTTTCCTGTTTTGTCTTCAGATGTTAAAAATAACGAATTGATCAGACAATATTCAGCCAACAAAATGATCATTTATAACTGTCTTTCCTTTACCAAATTACAGATTGTACTTAAGCTTCTTATGCCAAACAAGATAAAAGGCAATCATATCATGCTGTCACTAAGTTCACTCAACTTTAAAAACACTGAAACATTCAAGACATAAAAATCTTTGTTTTCCCATAAAAGGGTTACCCCCCCAAAAAAAAAGCCTAATTTCAATAAAAGAGGCAAATTGATTTAAAATCCACATTTCCTATTTGAGTTTCAGGACATTTTTCTTCTAAACAAATTATTTAGCCTTCTCAATGTTATCTGTCAAAGAGTTTATGGCATTCATAATTCCTGAGGCTAGCAGATAAACTGTGCTAAGAACTCAGAACAATTCTAATCTGTGAACTAGAAAATATGGGAAGTAATGCAGCAACATAATATCCCTTTATCCTGTGAAAATTTATTGACCCAATGGAAAAAACAAGCCATTTAGGATGTTAGTAAAAAGACAAGATTGGAGAATAACTTTACAAAGCATTCAGATTGAAGGCCATCGCTTCCAAGTGAGAACTACCTCCCCTAGTCTGGAAAAAGTCTTAAGTCACCTAAAACAGTAAATTCGCTATTTATTATCCTCATTTTATTTTAGTCAAAGAAACTGAGGCAAACAGAAGGTAAGGGACTTTCCAAAGGTCATAGTATCTAGTGTCAGAGGCAGAACTTGAATTTAGCTCTTCCTGAATGTAGGTCCAGCAAAGTAAAAGCTTACTTTGGTTATTCACTGTCTTCTTTCTTTACCAATTCTCTCAAGTACATATCCCCAGGGTATCACAGGAAGCTTTAAAAATAAAGACCCCCCCACCAAAAAAAGGAAGAGCAGAGGGCAAAAACAAAAGTCCCAAAGACAGAGAGATACATACTACTGTACCAAGCTGTGCAAAACTGAAAAACATAACATTTATACAGTACCTACCATATGCCAGGCAATCTGCTAAGCTCTTTGAAACATTAAGTCATTAAATACTTGCAAACAAAAATCTTAGAAGGTAAATGTTATTTATTATCCTCCTTTTATTTTACAATCAAAGAAACTGAGGCAAACTGAAGATAAGGGACTTTCCCAAGGTCACAATACCTATTGTCAGAGGCAGGATTTGAATCTTCCTGATTGTAGGTCCAGCAAACTCTACCTGCCTAGCTGTCTCTAATCAGAGACATTCTGTACAAAAAGGGCATATTGATATTAAATGACAATTCCCCCCAAATTTGGAATTTTCAATAAATAACCTACTTGCTCAGATTGAAATGCTACCGGTAGTAATGGTGTGATGTAGTAGAGTCAGCAATGTATATCTGGAATCAGAGGATATAGGTTCCAATACCAAATCAATACTCTTTAACTCTGATTTGAAGGCACATCATTCAACCTCTTGGTTTCAACAATGATAAAAATAGGGACAAACAGCATTTTAACTGTCTTACTTGGTTATTGTGAAACTCAAACAAAAATGTATGCAAATCAATCAAGCAGTTATTAAGCACCTAGTATGTTTTCAGACACTGCACTAGGTATGTTAAGCATACAAAGACAACAATGAAATAGTCTGTGCCTTCAAGTACTTAAAATGTATTAGGAGAGACCACATGTGCACATAAACAAACACAATTTCAGTAGAGGAGGCACTAAGAGTGGGAGAAATGAGCAAAGTAGAATCTTAATATGCACTGTTAATTTTAAATGGCATATTAACAGTAGTTATTGATATGGTCAAAATCATAAGCATTTCCATCATTTATCTACATGCTCCAGGATTAGCTCTGTTACATCTAGTGGCTTTTTCTCCTTTGTAAGTCCTCTGCAGCATCTGTCACTGTACCTAAATACTTTTCTCTGCTTTCTCTTGCTTCTCCTATCTCACTGTTCCTTTTGAGTTTTGATAAATCTCATGAGTGTACCGTAAGCTCTCCTCTTCTTTGCAGTAATCTCATCATAAGTCTCTTGTCTTGAGTTCCATACTGTAATCAACCACCACCTGTTAAGACATCTTGATATGACCATCTGGTTATCCCTTAAGAAACAAAAGTCCCTGTACTCAAGGAGCATGCATTCTACAGAGGGTAGGTGGAACAAGGATAAAAAATATTACCAAGTTATGTCTGGGGAGATGAGGATGGCAACTGAGATTGGAGGAGAATCAAGATAGATTACCTTATAAGAGATGACTCTCAAACTGAGTTTTGAAGGATGCCAAGGACTTTATGAGGCAGAAATGGTAAGGCAGTACATTCCAGGCATGGGAACAGCATTTACAAAGGAACAGAGGCAGGAGAAGCAACTTTATATTTTTCAATAGTAAACTGGCCAGTCATTCTAGAATGCAAACCTCAGAAAAGAGTAATAGATTATTAACACGAAAAGTAGGCTGGAACCAGATTGTGAAAGGCTTTAAAAATCAAAGAGCAGAAAAGCTAAATGATCCCTCTTCTCCAATAGAACCTCCATATTACAACCTACATATGTAGTCTATCTGATGCCTCTACAACTGTTCCATATGCCTAGAATGCTCTCTTTCCCTTTATCTCTATCTCCTGGAATCTCTACCTTCCTTAAAAGTTGAACTTAGTTGTCACCTCCTAGACAAGGCTTTCCCTAGTGGCCCAAATTGTTGTTCCCTTCTATTTTGTGTATTTTGTTTCACCTCCCGTTGAATATAAATGTTTTGAGGGCAGAGAATGTTAGGCTTCTGTCTTTGTATTACCCATAGGTTTTTTCCTAATTCCATATGTTCTCATATATCCTAAGCAAAAGGAAGGTGCTTAATTCTTGTTAAAATTAAATTGATGTCCTCTGTTAATTCTTCTTTTGCTCTGCATACTAGGAATCCTAAAATTATCTGGATGAGTCCATTTCAGACCCTCTCCTCACCCTGGTTTTAATAACAAAAGTCAAAAAGAAGACAGGCAGAAGTCCCAAGTTCCTCCTTAGCCTAGACTCTTCATATTTTAAAAGTAGAAGAAGGTACAAACAGCACAGAATTTTTTTCACAGAAAAGACTTGGGCAACAGTGTCCTTTTAGACAGTCACCAGTATAAGCTTCCCTGGAGGATAACTGATTCTAAGCAACATAGCTTTGCCTCACTGACAGATTTCTGGTAGCCATGGCCTTTCTTCCTCCAAGTTGAGTCATGATTCTTTGATTCTTACATAGGAGCTTTCCATTAAATAAAAAGCGTATTTCTTCAAATTTTCTTGCCATTTCTCCAAGACTTCAGCAAGTGATTTGAAAATGCTGGAATAAAAAGACACTAGCCAGAGGGCCTTAACTTGAGGCCCATGAACTTGTATTGATGTAGTTTTAGGATAAATGTATTCCAATATAATTGTTTTCCTTTGTAAATCTTTGAATTTTATTTTTATGTACTTAAAATACAAAGCTATAAAACTGTACATATCCTTTGATCCAATAATGCTACTGCTACTTGATCAAAGAAAAAGGGAAAAGACCTATACCTACAAAAAATATTTATAGCAGCTCTTTTTATGATGGCAAAAAATTGGAAATTGAGAGGATGCCCATCAATTGCAAAATGGCTGAACAAGTTGAGATATGATTGCAAAAGAAGCCTATTATGCTGTAAGAAATGACTAACACGGTTTCAGAAAAATCTGGAAATATTTATATGAATTGATGCAAAATGAAATGAGCAGAACCAGGAGGACACTGTATACAACAATAGCAATATCATACCAATGGTCAACTGTGAAGACTCAGCTATTCTAATCAAAACAATGAACCAAGACAATTTCAAAGGGCTCATAGTTTAAAAAAAAAAAAAAAAAAAAAA
>JAJPUD010000602.1:0-19245 GCA_023553655.1 Myrmecobius fasciatus | reverse complement strand
GGGGGGGGGGAATGAGCAACATGAGTAATGTATAAATGTTTTGCATGACTCCGTATGTATAGCTGATATATTGCTTGCCTTCTCAATAGATAAAAGAAGAGATTTTGGAGCTCAAATTTTGAAAAAAAAAGTTAAAATAATATTTAAACATAATATATTAATAAGCAGAGAAGTCAACAAACGTGAAAACAATATAACGAGGAGAGTTCTACAGATTTTACCAGGCTATCAAAGGGATCCAAGACACCAAAAAATTAATATTAAAATAAAGGATAAGGACTTCTGCTGGATAGCTGGCACAAAGGAAATACAGATATGCCCTAAAAGGGAAGGTTTCTATTCATTCTCCTACTCACTTTGGGCCTCACAATAACTGTCCCAAATGGCCACTAGAGATGCCTGCCAGTCCTAGATACAAGATCCCAGCATATCCTCCTCCCCACTCATCCGACCCCTGCCACACCCCTCCATTAAACCCTTAGGCTAGGAGACCCAGGTAAGAGACCAGGGCCCTAAATTCCAGTCTCGTGCAGGTGTAGGGTGCGGTTCTCTTCCCCGGGGACACGAGGTTCCCGTGGCCTAAAGGCCTAAAGGCCAACTCCGATGGGAGAAGCCCTTCCATCTCCCCTCCCCCCCTCCTCTCCAGTTCGGCACCCTTCCCTCTCGCCATCGCGCCCCTCCCCCTTCACGCTCCCTTCTTCCTTTCCTTCTCCCTCTTCCTCTTCCTCCTCCCTTCCTCCCTCCCTCCCTCCCTTACCCCCGGCTAGGTTACCTGGGCCTCCGGAAGAAATAGGGCCCCGGGGCCCTGTCGAAGGGCGCGGGAGGGGAGGCCCAGGAGGCGTCGACAGGCGGGAGGCACCGCTGCCACGGGATCTCCTCGGCCGCTCGCACCAGCCCCTTGCAGTGCTGCCGGAGGATCCAGCCCCGTCCGGTCGCCATGGAGACGCTAGAACGCTGGCCCGGGCGGGACGGAGCCCGAGGGCGGCCCGAAGCCCAGATAGAGGGGAGGGGTTCGTCGCCTTTCCCCTTAGGAAGAAGAGGAGGAGGAAAAGAAGGAGGCCGCTGCGCTAACGACCGTCAGCGACTCCGCTCTCACGGCCCCCGCCCGCCGCCGTTCGCCGAAGTACTCCGGGCCTCCGCGGAAATTTCTTCCTCAGGCACCCGGCCCCATCACCGCCTGCGGCCGGCCCGTTTTCCTCCGCTGGCGCGCAGGTCGCACTTGGGTACTAGGCAGCTGAGCTGGTGATGGAAGGGTGGAGTAGGGGTTATTTAATTGCCTTGTAGAAAGTTGCTGCCCCCTACCTAGGGCAAATTTATGGAGAACTGATCGAGACCCTGGAGCAATTGATGGGGAGTGTCTCGGGAGGAGAGAGAAGAGTCCTGGCATTTCTCTTTACAGTTTCCAATTAAAAAAAGAAAAAAAGATCACAAGAGATGGACAAAACTCAAACTGGTGGGTTGGGTTTTTTGTTTGTTTTTAAGATTTGACGAAATCGATAAATTAATCATTTATTAGCTAATCTGATGGGGGCGGATGAAGAGATCAAATGGCAATTAATAGATGAATAAAGTTAATGCACGTCAGAAAGGAAATTAAAATTATTAAAAATTACTTTACACTACTATACGGGCTACAAAACAAAGAATTCAAGGGAAATGTCTACAAAAATATGAAATACCAAAATGTATCGAAACGATGACGCGCCTTTTTGCTGCCAGATTTGGGCTTCATTTTATGCGTATAACTATATCGCCTACATCATGTAAGCTCTTGAAGGTCAGAAACTTTGCTTCTGGTCTGGGCCGGTGGTAGAAGCTTGAAAGGATCATTAATTCATTCAAGCATCTTTGTAATTATCGCCTTATTACCTCACCTCCACCGGGTAACCTTTCTGGTATAGCTGTTCATTTATCTCTCTACCAAATCTGCATCATGGTAAAGATTCGGAGTCTGGGAATTTTTATGTAAATCCATACATAAGCAAATAATTGCTTCCCGAAACTCAGTAACACATTTGTTGTTTTCTGAGGTTTGTTTGTTTTTTTAAATAAAAGCACTACTGAAGAGTAACAATTCTTAGCTTTTTGTCTTTTATTTTGTAAACAAATGGATGCTAATGTTAGAACTATCATGTGAGGGCGCCTTCTATTTCTTATATAATAGGAAGATTAGAAAATATGATGAAACCAGACTTGTGCCTCAGTTTCCTCATCAGGAAAATGAGGATTTGGGCTAAGTGGTTTCTTCAGTCGATAACAATCCATAATTATATGGTAATCCCATTAATGCAGGCTTGTTAAACCTTGAATCTTTGAATTAGTGCTTAAGTTTATTTTCTTGGTTTTATGGAAGAAGTATGGGTAATTTGGCCATAATCACAGAAAAAAAAAATCAGTGAATTATCAGGAATTAAAATTAAACCCATTTAAATTTACATAATCCTTTTAATTCAGGGTACTGAGAGGTTTTCTGTTTATAGATAATAGATATCCATATAACTCTTGACTTTGCGAGAGGTTAGAAGGACAATGCATAATCAACTACGGAAAAGGGAGAGTAAGGAAATTTAAAACTTGCCACTTTTTTTTTTTTTTAAGCAGTCCATTCTAATACTTCAACTACGTGCAGCCGTGCTACTTTCCCACAAGAGCCTAGGAAGTGGCGAGGGAGTTAATTAGAGGTCTGCACGCATTGGATTGTGGGATTTGTGGTTCGTTTTTACTTTCCTACGGCGGGCAGGTCTATCAATAACGAGTCTTCAAACTACTCGTCCCAGGGATCCTCGATATTTTCCAGGAAACTTTGGAAATACAATGGCGGGGGGATATATGAATGTCACTGTGCGCTGAGTAAAGTTGTCGTTTCTAGTAAAATAAGAAGAGGGCCGTAAAGGAACGCAGGTAGAAGTTAATTTTTCCATTGATAACTTCATTTTAATTAGAAATCGCGACAGTTCACGTTTCTACATGAACCCTGTGTTTCTATTTGTGGTTCTAAGTGGCAGTCAAGGCAGATCGCCGTAGGTGTCTTGGCGGCCGGGTAGACTCTAAACTTGTGCAAAGTGTGAATGGTGGCAGGTTCTGGCCAGCGAACCTTTCTTCTGAACATGATTTCTGCGTCTTTACTTCGAGCTATTCAGTGCACAGAGAAGTTGCACAGCTACCCTCGGAAGCGACTGTTTTTGCTCCAGTTGATCCCCCTTAACAAAGCCTATGTTAAGACGTGGCCACGTTTGAGGTGGGGGCTGGGAGAGCAAAGGAAAGTTGTACTACAACCCAGACGCATCCTTAGGGTCACTCAAAAAGCCTTCTGGACTCAGGCAAACAGGCCCCCGAGAGCAGAAGAGGACGGCAGCAAACAAGTGTCTGTGCAGAAAAGTCAGAGAGGAGAACCTGCTGTTTCAGTTTCACAGAGAGGTAATAATAATCAGTGAGTTGCTTGTGCCTTTTAAATCACATGTAATGTTTAAACAAAAAAGAAAGAAAAATTTATACGAAGATAGAATTTGAACACACAAAGAATCACACAAGATGGATTTGACACTTCCTCAACAAATTAGAACATTGCCCACATTTAATACTATCAAAATCCTACTAAGTTACTACTTGCTATTGGGGAGAAGAGGAGGGAGTTGTCAAGTCACTTCATCTTTCTAAGCCTCAAATTTACATCTGTAAAATGAGGGCATTGGATTAGAGGAAGCTGAAAAATTGTGTGTTATGAGCCCATTTTGGCAGTCTGGTGAAGCTTCTGGGCCCATTCTTGGAATGATCTTTTTAAATGTATCAAATAAGGTACAAGGAAGACCATTGTATTAAAGATTTTTCCATCCAAGTACTGGAACTCCTGAAATTTCTCCACAGAGTGCCCCAGAAAATTAAGGTCCTTTTCATTCATTCCTAAATGTATTTAAGCCTAATTTCCATTGTACCTGGAAAAAAAAAAAGAAAATAAAAGAAATGGGTGTAGGGAGCATGGGGGGAGAGGGAGAAGAGTTACCACCATAAATTTTTAGTATCTTTTGGGGAAAAAATGACCAGAAACCAACTCAAAAAAAAAGAAAAACCATTCCCATTTAATTTTCATGTGATTATTTTAGCAATAATCAGGAAGTATTTAGCATAGCCCCTTCTCAGAGCCCAAAAGTGGACAATGTTCTGTGACTGTCCAAAAGCAGCCTTTCCCTGTTTCTGAAGTACTCCTTATCTATTTGGGAAATAGAATACACATCATAAAATAATAACTAAGTGAGAACTGATTAATAAGATACTAAATAAAGTGCAGCCATGGCTGTTAAAAATATGACTATAAACTTAATATGTTACAGATAAAAGGGATAGACCCAGTAAGGTTTTACAGAGCAAGTTGGACTTGAACTGGTTCTTAAAGAATAAGTACAATATGGCTAAGACCTAGCACAGGATTTTGCAAGTAGTGAAATAAAATGAGTGGATTGGCATATGTTAGGTAGACAACTTAAGGTAAAGGAAAGAGGTTTGGGGTTGGAGGGTGTGGACTTGTCCACAGGCATTATCTAAACCAAGAAAATCAGCATCCAGAAGAGTCTAATTGACCCAAAAAAGAACAAATGATTTATTTGGGGGTATAAGGTCATATAATATGCATGTACATTATTTGTTCCTTTACATTATTTTATTTTGGGAAAATCCAAATAGTAAGTATAGACAAAGCTCTTTGAAGCTTTCTCCACTCCTGAAACTTTGTTGGGAGATTGGGTGATAACTTTGGGTATGTGGTGAATTCTTATTTTGAACAATAAATGAACAGTATATTTAAATCCCAGTTTAGATGGATGAGTTAACTTTAATAGTTGGTATTTGTACCATCTCATCTCATTTAAGAATCTCCGTTCAAACCTTGAAAAAGTATGTGATCCTAATCATTTTTTTTTTTAAAAAGAATTAATCACATATAAATCTGTTTATGGATGCAGTGTCAAAAAGTACATTAGTTTTCAATATCAAATGTTCCTCACAGTTAAATATATTTTCCTATACTTTCGGGGCTAGAAGTGGCTATCCACTTCTCTCCCCAAAATTCTAGACCTATTCCATCCATTTGTGAAACTTTCTTCAATTTTCACAAATAATCCTGTTTCTAAATAGTATGGTGAATATTTTTATCTGTACAGAAAAAAACACATGGAAAGCACAGGGCATTCCCCACTTCTGTTTAGTTTACAAATCATTTGGGCTACCCAAATTCCCTTTTCAATTTACATTCTTACCAAAGTCAGGGTTTTTTTTTTTTTTCTGTGCCTCTTTGAATAATTCATATAGTATTGTATTCTTTTAATAATGCACAATGTTATAATTCACAAAACTCTGGGCAGAATATAGGAGCAGTTGTGAGAACTGCAGAATTGTCTTTGCACATAGAAAATGTGTGGAAAATTCGGCATTTGCTTGGCAATATGGTGTCTTAACAGTTTTAAATAAAGGCACTTTGAAGACTGACATTACTATTTGAAAACTAACAACTTGAAGAATGTTTCTTAGTGCTGGTTTTCACACATATAATTCCATATATTTAGGCCTCCTTCAAGGCCAGCAGTTTTCAACCTATAATAGCTACCTTTATTTTCACCTACCTCTAATTGAAATTCAGCATTTCCCTCCATTATCTTTTTTTTTTTTTAATCTTTCAAAGTATATGTAAGGATAGTCTTCAACATTCAGCCCTGCAAAATCATGTTCCAAAGCTTTTTTTCCTCCCTTCCCTTCCCTCAGATAGGAAGCAACCCAATATAAATTAAACATGTGTAATTCTTTCAAAGATACCTTCACATTTATCATGCTGCATAAGAAAAATCAAATCAAAAAAGAGGGAAAAATTCCCTCCATTATCTAAAAACATTCTTTTGAGAAAGGGTCCATAAGCTTCCATTGACTTCCATAGAGTTTCTCTTCACACATAAAAATGTTAAGAACCTTGGGTCTTAAAATTAAATCTTTAAAATTAGTTCTTTAAAATCTTGTTGGGAAAACACAATTTAAGATACTGACTTCATGTTTTTGAGTCACTAGTAGTTAATCAATTGTTTTCAATCATATCTGACTCTTCATGATCCTTTTTGAGGTTTTCTTGGCAAAGATACCATAATGGTTTGCCATTTCCTTCTCTGACTCATTTTACAGATGACCAAACAGAAGCACAACAGGGTTAAGTGACTTGCTCAAGGTCAATACCTACTAAGTTTCTGAGACCACATTTGAACTTAGGGAGATGCATCTTCCTGATGCCAGAGTAGGCAGTAGGTAGCACTATGCCACTTAGCTGCCCTTCTCCTAGTAGTGTCAAAATTTTGTTGATATGTATATAATACACGTTTAATTTTTGTTGTTTTCCCTTTACAGTGAAAGAAGCTGGAAGAGATTTTACATATTTAA
Organism: Myrmecobius fasciatus; assembly: GCA_023553655.1. Classification (NCBI taxonomy): domain Eukaryota; kingdom Metazoa; phylum Chordata; class Mammalia; order Dasyuromorphia; family Myrmecobiidae; genus Myrmecobius; species Myrmecobius fasciatus. The sequence continues at coordinate 12,834 of JAJPUD010000602.1, read as the reverse complement.
TAATAGTGCTAATTGGAATCGGTGTCACAGGTTGAAAAAATAGCAAGTACAATTTCTAAATTTCTCTATTTACATATTGCTGCATTTAGATCTTACTTTGTTTTCATCTGATTGTCCCGTGATTTCAGGTGGTTTATTCTATGTTATTTTCAAAGAACTTTTCTCCGCATCCAGTCCCAATAAGATTTTTGGAAGAGCCTTAGAAAAATGCAGATGTCATCCAGAGGTTAGTTATGATTGTTACCACATGTGAACTAGAAAATAAAATTGAGATAAGAAAGGCTGGTGGGAAGTGTGTTACACAGGGTTCTAGTCCTGACTTAAATTGAATGCAGTGTCCTTGGACAACTTAATCTCTTATTTCTAAATGATGAATTTTCAAGGGGAAAATGTGATTCTGTATTAGAAGTAGAGTGGTATAATAAAAAGAATGCAAGGTTTAGAGTTAGATAAGAGTAGGTTGGAATGGATGGCCATTAAGATTCCTTTCACATCCATATGATCCTATATTGGAAACATTTTGAGTCCTTCCAAGTGAAATTCAAATAAAAATTCATGTTAGTGTTACAGTATTAATAGTATACAATACATTCTTATATGGTTAAAATATGCCAAGGTATTTTCTGAATATTCAAACAGTATTCAGGTATTCAGATGTATTTACTTTTCCATGACCCATTTTAGTGTTGAAAAATATTACTTTATTTGATATCCATTAGTGGCAGAAAAATAGTAGTTCATCCTTTACTTATAGTGCTAGATTTACTTCCCAGAAATAGCTCAGTTACTAAGAGGATCTCACAATAATTAAGGTTTAAATGAGTAACTTGAAAAAATATATTGGCACAATTAATGTCAGTTAAGATATCATACATAGCCAAAAACTAACATCAAGAAGCCATCTCTCCCCACCATCTCCCAATCTAAGCCATTTTATGGTGTGAATTACTACACTCACTAAAGTTTTCCATTTTCCATTGGTCTTCAATTCTTAGAAACTAGCATAAAATTAGTAGGGTCTTCTGTGTATAGAAAACCATCAGCTTAGATAACATCATAGCTAGAAAATTTACTTTATAGAACTAATCCACTTAGAGGATGTCCACTGTTAAATAAAATGAAATTTTAAAAAATGAAACTAAGACTGATATCACAATTAGAATTTGTATAATCTAAATAACTTGAAGTTTAACCAAGCAAAACAGAAATAATTATTGTGATATATTTAATCTGTTGCTCTTTGAAGTTAATTATATGAATAAGCATTTGTAACTGTTCAACTTCACAATTCTAAGACATACTTGTTAGAATATTACTCTTTTGTAATTTATGCCAGAAACCAAAGAAACTGAATACCCACATGAGGGTTTTAGAGGAGTGAGAAAATATAACTAAGAGAAAAAGTATTTCATTTATTTGGATGAAACGATTTATTTGCCTTAGCAAGGGTTTCTAAAGGGGCATAATTTAAAACTGTTTAAAAATTGCATGGCTGCTTCACTATGAATTTCCCATAAGAAGTAGTTTATTAAAACATTTAGACCCAATCTGATCTAAATATGTCAATATTAATTGATTTCTACCTTGCCCTAGCACTTGCTTCTTAAAGTATTTTGTTTTAATAGCATCTTACATTAAACTTTGCTCTTTAAATCACATTAAAAGCTTTAAACATTTGATTTTAATATCATGAGCTGCTGTTATTATCGAATACCTGATTGTTTTGTTTTCAGAGACTTTTTGTGTTGGGTGGATGTTTGTGAAAATAATCTACTTCAACTTTGGTTGAGCCTTTATAATGAAACTATATTTTATTGCCCATTTTAGTGAGTACATAGAAGTCATTAAAGAATTAGAAATCACCCCAAAACAACTCTTCTCATTTCTTTCAAGGTCTTTGTTTACTTTAAGACTAGAGTTATAATAGGTTAAGCTTACTGATTTGTGGTAGAATAAATCTTGAGCTTCCTATAAAAAATATTTTACATAAAAAGCATCTTAACAACCATTTACTTTTAAGCTGCTTTCTTTTTCCCTCTTCCCCCCCCATAGGTAATCAGTGTTTTTGGTAGCAACATTAAAGGTTATGGGGAATCAACAAGACGAGGTAGAAGACAGCATGTCAGGTATGATAACTTTGCTTGTAATGAAGTTAAGTAATGATGAAAATTAAAAATATTCAAACATGATCTGCTTATCTTTTTGGCAGTTATATTGAATATGTAAAAGATGGGTTAAGTTATATGCGTCTGAAATTCTACATTGAAGGCTCAGTACCAGGGAAGCATGGAACTGTGCATCTTGAAATGAAAGAGGTATGAAAATAACCATGGGTGACATGATAATGGAATTCCTAGAAATTGACATTGCTGAAAAGAATAACACCTTGAAGTATGTTTTTCCTATTTTCAGAATCCAGAAAGTGGCCAATATGAATTTCTCTATATATTTGTGGATGTTGATGTCTTTCCCAGAAGAACCATTATTATTGAAGATAATAGATCCTGAGATAATTAATCAAAAGAATTAAACAATCTGATATGTTCTACTATGTCATATAGTGGGGAATCACATCTATTCCAACTTTCACAGTTCTCTTTGTGAGCCTGTTATGAATAAGACATAAAAAAGGATGTTTAATAAAGAGGGGATTTATGTTACATTAGAATGGTAACATTAGAGATCTTCAATTGGGCAAAAAAAAATGAAATAAAGTACATCTTATTTTATCCAAATGAATTGTTATTCAGAGACATTTTTGCTTCATCTAGAACAATGCTATCTTTCAAAATAGGAATTTTATTTTATTGAAACTTTATGCTGAAGAAATATAAAAGATGAATTGTAAGGCTCCATACTTTTTCTTATGTTATACAACCTTATTTAAAAAAAAAACTTTTGAAATAAAATTAAACTTGGGGGAAAAAATGTTAAAAGTAAATTATTTTGTTGTTCAATTTTGAATCTGAAGTCAGTGAATATAAGAAAGTAACTTAGGAATTAGATCACACCAACCAATATGGAAATCAAGCCATTCATAATTAAGAAAGACTGGGTTTTGTATTCCATTAATGATAATATTTAGGTATTTTTCACATATGCCATCTTTTATACTGTGTTCATTTATTTTATACAGCCAAAGGAGACCTTGGAAGTAAATAAAGTTAGTGTAAGTAACAGTTCCTTTGATTATAAGCAATCTCTGTTATATAAAGATTTTTGTTGGGGTTTTTTGCCTCTTTTTTTTTTCTTCTTTTTTTTTTTTTTAAATTTTATTTGTGGGGAATAGAAAGAGCTGTCATCAAATAGGGATAAAGAATGCTAAATCTGCTTCTAAAATCTTGGGTACCAGAACAAAGTGTAAGGTCCGAGTGTTGGCCTTCTGGTAACTAAGACATTGATATATCCTTGTTAAAAGAAGGAAATGCTTTTTTCAGAACATTTAAAATAAGACACTTGCTTTGAGTTCTAATTGTTAAGAGAGGGAGTTGAATATGGAGGGGAAAATCACTAGATTCAGAGTTAGGGGAGTCCTAGTTTGAATATCTATGTTATCATATTATACTATTCAGCTTCTCTCAGACTTTCCTCATCTATAAAATGGAAATAATATTTACATTATTTACTTCCTCATGGCTATTGTGAAAATCAGATGAGATATGGTACACAGAACATGTTATATATCTTGAAATGTAGAAATTTTAGACATTAAAGTATACTGTTTAATTTTGAGACTACTTTGTATTAGAGATGTATATCAAAGTATGTTAAAATTATAATATCTAGCTTTTATATAGTATTTTAAGATTTTCAAAGTACTTTGAGAATGATAATCAGTTTGAAAACCTGTATGCAAATTTATGTTGATACTGAAATATTTAAGTAACATTTTGCCTCCAAACAAAGCATATGCTGTCTTTTATAGAGATTTTTAAAATTTTCTTTGGATTCTGAGTAGATTCCCTAATAGTACTTGTGGAGACTTTTGACACCCTTGAAATCTTACTGCTATTGGCCAGTAGGGTGAGATCAATACAGACTTAGTCTCCAAATAAACTCTGTGAATTTTTTCATGAAGAGAGGAAGGCAATTTACAAGTTTTATTGAACTATGAGGCACATGTATTATTTAGAGAAAATTCTAACTCTATTCCATTATAAATTATATGGAAAAATAGCTTCTATAAATTTGAGACCACAGCAACAGTGCAACCTCAATATGCTACTCACATTCAAATAAAAAGATGAAATTAATAAAGAAATTATCAGGATAATGAAGGGACTGAATATTACAGCTTATTGAAAGAACTATTTTGGTATTCTTAGACTAAAAACTAAAGTTGAGGATGTCTTTGTCTGTCACTCAGTTTTCCAGACTGTCATCTGAAAAGGAAATAGATTTCTTTTGCTTGCCCCCCAGAGGACAAACTTAGGATCAGTGGGGAGAAATTATAGAATAACAAATTTGAGCTCTTGTTTTGATATCAAGAAAAGCTTCCCAACAATTATAATAATGAAAAAGAAAGTTCTGCCTCAAGAGGTAATGGGTTCCAATTTTAAGCAAAAGAGGAATAACCAGTGTATAACAATGGTGTAGAGACAGTTATTAAAGTATAGACTTAATAGGTGGCCTCTGAAGTCCCAACTCTGACAATAAAGAAAATTCCAATTAAGGTACAGATTGGTCCTTTTCAACCGAGAGTCTAAGAATTAGATTATAGTTATTACAAGTGTCCCTATTGAGTTGAAATGATATAAGACCATATGGCCCAACAGCTTCCACATTTTCTGAGAAAGGGAGAACTGAATAAGTAAGCCCAGGAAGAAAACCAAAGAGATGTACAGTAAGCCATTTTTTTACTTTCACCCCCTTCCCCATACACAAAAAAACAAGAACAAAAAAACCCTAAAGCAACCTCCCAGGCCACAAAAACTAAAATAAAAAACAGGAATACAATTAGTGGAAAAGAACAAAAGCTGCTGTTAGCAAAGCTGAGACACATAGACACCTGACTCAAGATTCTTGAAGGAAAAAAATAGACCTTTATGGTCACTTCTGGTTCTAAATCTATGATACTATGGTTACTAGGCAGTTAAGTGACAAAAGAGTTAGAGCATTGGACCTTGAGTCAGGAAGACCTTAAGTCCAAATCTGGTTTCCAACACTTTTTTTTGTGGTTCTGGACAAATCAGCTCCTGTCTACCTCAGTTTCCTAATCTGCAAATTAAAAATAATGTATCTCCCAGGGTTGTTATGAGGATCAAATAGTATTTGTGAAGCTTTTTGCAAACCTTAAAAGGTTATTGTCAAGATATTAGGAGATACCCTGTTTTCCAAAGCTGAGGCCCAGCAAGCAAGCTGTGACCCGAGACTGGCGTAACAACAATCCTTTGCTCTCACCTTCTGTAGGATCTCAGCCAAAGCAAAATCCCAGAATTGTTTTACAACAGTATCAGGTAGTCTCTGAGTTTGGCCAAGTACCTGTAGTGTCCGTATTCCATTCACAAAGCCCTGCTATGAATCAAATTTGTCATATTGTTGCTGTTCCCCCTCATTCTCAGCGCTACAGGTCACTTCCCAGTCATGAGATCCCCCTGACTGCCTCCAGGATGACCCCTGCCAACTGGGTACCGGATTTCAGCCCATGTGTCCTGCTTGCTAGCCATTTGCCTCACTTTAAAGTTTAAATTTCTGTTTGATTCCTGACTCCTGTCTCTAGCAAGTTAGAAGCCAGCTCCAGTCCCTATATTGCCCTTATATTGGCTAGCAATTATATTATACTTGATCAAGTTAGTCTAAGGAAAAGAATATTTCCCTTGCTCGTTTCAGGATAACCAAATAACTATAAACTTTACAGGTGGGAAGTGGAGAGAAAAGAGAGGAGCGTGAAATTGCAAGGTCCTATATTGTTAGCTCTTACTCTGTTCACTTTAGAGAATGCAGGAAGGGGGTTGGATCTTTTAATAGGACCAGGCCAATTAGATTCAAAAGGATCCTGTTATCAAGGATCTTGTCTGATTTAGTCATATAACCTTCCCCCATCCAACAAAAGCCTCAGAACAATTCCATCCAGGCTGCTGCTCCATTTTACTTTGGTGCAGATTTCTACTTTACAGATACCTACATAAGATAGAATACAACAAAGTATCAGTGGTTGCCAGCATTATTATTGATACCAGAGAAAGCCAACTCCTGACACTACAGCATCTGCCACCCTTCATAGAAAATGGCACTTTTCCCCCATCTCCACTAATCCACACATGCACAGATAACAGAAATAATGAAAAGTGGATTTTTTATTTTCAAACATAGGATTGTCATCAGGGCATTTAATATCAGTGGGAGCAGATACTATTGTCAATGTCAGTAGCATGACTGAAAGGATAAATAAACAAGGGGTTCTATATAATTCTGCACCTCTTGCTGATACGCTTCATGCCCAACTGGAACAGTATTTTCTTGAGTCTTTTTTTTGTTTGTTTGTTTGTTTTTTAACATGTAAGAACGAGTTTATTAAATGCTCAGAGGATAGGCCCATAGTTTACAAAAATCAATGGACCCCAGAGATGATCTTAAACCACATTATATAAATTTTGTTTCTATAATCAGAAAAGATAGAATGAAATTTTACAGAGGGCAAAAGGAGAAGGCAATAATTTATACATCAAAGAACAATTAGCTGAAGGAGATCTTCATCAGGGAAAATAATAATGTAAGCACTGGGGATATATCTTGAATTTGTACCTGAACAATAACTATTTATGGGAGAGTCTTACATCCTTTTTTAATCAAGTGGTAGTAATAAAGCTGGGCAAGAAATGCTCTTATGACAATATATACCATCAGTGGGAAGAGTAGAAAAATGTCAGGTCGCCTGTGTGGAACGTGATCAGGGTATACATAATTGCAGAGACAACTACACTCCTCTAAAGTTCAGGACTTGCTGCTGTCTTCTTCTGACATTCTCATAGTTCTTCAGGCTGCAGAGTATTTGTCAGTCATAGATGCTATTTCTCTGCTGAGCATGCCAGTGTGTATCCAATGTGTAGTAATTTGTCTAGCTTCTGACTTTAGTGGAAGCCCTAGGAGATATCTTCCTCTCTCCACAGTCTTTTCATATAACTCTCTAGGTGATGGATCCTTTAAATCCCAGCCACAGATAGCCAGTGTACCCAAACTGTTTCCTAAAAAAAAAGAGGCAGCCTTAGAATCACCAGATTTTGGAGCTATAAAGGGATTTCAGCATCCATTCATGTAGACCAGCTCCAGATCTAAAATGAGAACTCTCTAAAGTTTTTTTCTGGACACAAAACTTCAGTTTTCCTCTTTGTGTCTTCTAGCTATTCTTCCTACCAAACTGCTATGTGGCCAAACAAGGTAGTATACCCCTTTTTGAAGCAACATGTAACGATCTGTCTCAGCTTTACTAGAAGTTCTGATCCGGCAATTGGTTCCAAGTTTTCCAATCAGCTGCTCTCCATCTGTCCCTGGCTCAGTGGCTACCCGCATACCTTGAGAAGATGCTGACTTCTTGTGTCCAAAGTGTAAGTGTAGGACTGAGAAGCATATGCTGAATGGCATATTCTCAGAGTAGTCATCTAGTGCCAACAGGAAAAATGCATGTTGGGGAAGCATAATTTAGAAATATGGTTGTCCAAGCCACCGTATCTGCTTCCTGGGACTTGACAATATCTATTTCTGGTTTCTGCCTGCTGTTAACTTTTTCATCAGTAATTCAACATGCATTTATAAAAAATGTGCTAAATCTACAAACCTTTGTTAACTGACTTTGTGCTAATGTCCAAACACTTTGCTAGACATTGGAGAATAAAAAGACAAAGCAGAACCTGCAATCAAGGAGCTTATATTCTCTCAAAAGAAATAGCATTTACAGATATAAGGAGTTACAAAATAAAAGCAAAGTAATTTGGGAGGAAGAGTCATTAGCAGCTGGAGAAATCATATTAAGGTCTCATGGAGAAGATGGAACTTAAACTGATTTCTTTGTTTTTTGCTGTGGCAATTGGAGTTAAGTGACTTGCCCAGGATCACACAGCTAGGAAGTGTTAAGTATCTGAGGTCAGATTTGAACGCAGGTCCTCCTGACTTCAGCGCTAGTACTCTATCCATTGCACCATCTAGCTGCCCCCTTAAACTGAGTTTTGAAGGAAACAAGGGATTCTAAGATTGGCAAAAGCCAAGAGGGAGTGCATTCCAAGCATGGGGCATCCAAGCCATGCAAAGGCACAGAGAGGGAAGATAGAATGTGTAAGGTACAAAAAAAGATCAGTTTGGCTAGACTAAAGAGTGCATTAAGAAGTATTATACAACAAAAATGGAAAGGCAAGTTGGAAACATATTGTGAAGGATTTTAAATACCAAACAGAAGGCTTTATATTTTTATACTGGAGGTAATAGGAAGTCACTGGAACCTAATGAGGAGAGGGATGGCATAAACAGAGCTATCCCTTAGGAATACCATTTTGGCTCTTATGTGGAGGAAGGATTGGAGTCAGGAGAGACCTGAGCAATTGGAAAGCTGTTGTAGGAATCCAGGTGACAGATGATAATGATCTCAGTTAGGGATGGTGGCTTTAAGTGATAAGAGAAACAGATGTGAGAGATGATATGGATAAGATCTGGCAACTGATTGGATATAAGGGATGAGAAATCATGAGAGTCAAGAGTGATTCCACAGGGGCAAATGTGTAATTGGAAGGTTAGTGATGCCCTTGAAAGAAAGAGAAAAGTTTGGAATAAAGATAAAACAATGAAATGAGTTTGAGATAGTTTTGGACATCACTCAGCTTTCCCTATAGATAAGAGCTACCAACTTTCCCCTCTTTTTCTCCTGCCTTAGTACCTAAATTTAATATAAATCTCTTTTAATTGTTGGGGAAGGCAGCTAAGTTACTTAATGGATAGTACTGGGTCTGGAGTCAGGAAGACTTATCTTCCTGAATTCAAATTTTATCTCAGACTCTTACTGTGTGACCCTGGCCAAGTCACTTAATCCTGTTTGCCTCAGTTTCCTCATCTGTAAAAGGAGCTGAAGAAGGCAATGGCAAACCTTTCTAGTATATTTACCAAGAAAACCCCAAATGGAGTCACAAAAAGTTAGGGAGACTGAAACAACTAAACCACAAAAATTGTTGGGGAGGGGAGGGAGGTGCTGAACCTCAGTATCTGTCTCCCTTGATGTGTTAGTCAATTTCCAGAAACAATATGATGCCATATGAAGCAATACAAGGAAGCAGTTAGTTCCAAAGGAACAATGTTGTAAATGAGCTGACAGAGCTTGGCACGTTGTATGTTTTTGATGGGTTTGGTTCTAAAGCTTTAACAGTATTATGGCAAAATGATATTGCTCAGGTTTATATCTGTATATCTGTAATCATTTTGAGAAAACATAATAGGAATTCATAATAAGCAAAGGGAAAAATGCAAAATTACAGAAATGTTAATAGCTAACTCTTGTATTCCAAACATATGTTGAGGAAACTAGGAGTTAATCTTTTTTAATTCTCTCTTCTCCTATTGATTGAACTCTCTTTTAGATCTTAAACCCAGAATAAACACTTATCCCAAACCTCTATAGAAGTCCCTCCTCTCCCTCCACTTTTTTTACCTTTCAGAGTTGTTCTGTCCTAAGATACCCTTTTTTATTTGAAGAAAGAAGTAAAAGCCAAATAATATCCTTGCCTTCTTCCCCACTATGTCTCCCTGTGCTTCAGTTCTACAAGCTGAGTGAAATCTGCATAATTCAGACTCAAAACCATAGCTCTGGACCAAAAGATTAGTTTCAGTATTAAAGGCTTCTTAACAACAACTATGGCTAATTCCCCACCTGTCTAGGTAGAAGTCTACCTAGGAGTATCTAAATTTGTCCTGATACTAGCTGGCTCTAGACTAGCAGTATTCAATTTTCCTACAGACACTGAAGTTATAAAATGTGAATCTTAATAATAAGAAATATGTAAAAAACAATACACTAATATGCTATCATAGTTAACAAAGGAACAGTTATTGCCCTCCAAAATGGCCATTTTTTTCCTTTCTCCTAGGGGTTCAGTTACTACATGAAAACATATTTCATGGTATCAGCTAATAAAGCCCTTACTTCATGAAATGTTATAATAGATAACAATAACTGATATTTTAGCAAAATATTTTAAATACATTATTTCATTTCAACCTCCCAACAACCCCATGGCATAGATACTATTAGTATCTCTATATTACAAATGAAAAAACTCAAACTCTAGTTAAGTGACCCATTTTTGGTCAGAGCTGGGGCATATAGATGGCATTGTGGATAGAATGCTGAGCTAGATTCAGGAAGACCCGTCTTTCTGAATTCAAATGTGGCCTTAGACACATATGAGTTATGACTCTGGGCAAGTCACTTAGCCCTGTTTGCCTGTTTCCTCAGCTAAAATAAACTGAAGAAGGAAATGGCAAACCACTCTAGCATCCCTGCCAAGAAAACCCCAAATTAAGTCAAGGAGAGACAATTGAAAAAGATCCAAACCCTACTTTTGGTCAGAGTAGTGAATATCAGCAGCAAGATTCGAACCCAGTTTTTTCTAATTGCATACTATATATTATACCACTCTGGTTGAAATAGGGAAAAGTTTCCTAACCTTTGAGGGTAGACAAAAGAGAAATTAACTGCTTCAGGAAATAATAAACCGAAACAACCCATCAAAAGCATACAACATGCCAAGCTCTGTCAGCTCATTTATAACATTATTCCTTTGGAACTAACTTGTAATGCTTCATATAGCATCATATTTTTTTCTGAAGATTGACTAATGCCATCAGTGGAGACAAGTAGTGAGGTTCAGCACCTCCCTTGCTCCCTAACAATTTTTGTTGTTTAGTTGTTTCCATCTACCTTTTTGTGACTCCATTTGGATTTTTCTTGGTAAATATACTAACTAGACTGTAAGTCAAGACAAACACTTGTTGTAAAGATGATTCCTATTCCAGGACAGACTGAGCTTCTTTAATTAATTCTACACCAATATTTCTTTTGTCATATCTTTTAGCTACTGCTTAAAAGCCCCTCTATAACCTATGTATCAGGTTAAGTAGCCTCTGGCTACTCAACTGTCAGACGATAGGGGTGACTAGGGCACAGCTATGGTGCCCAGTCTCTCTGATAATGTCACTTGTTCCCCCAAAGAGCCAAGGTTCTCTTGTGAATTCAGGCTGTAAGCTCATTTTCACTCTCCTGAATTAGCCGTTTCACTCAGACTCTCAGATGAGGTCCTTTCCGAGCCGCTCTCTGCTGCTATCTGCTGGCACTTCTCATGAATACGGCTGCTCCTTCGGGAGGCTCAGCTCTTTTGGGTCTTGTGCCTCAAGCTTCTTTCATCTATCTCCTCGATGATTCTAGACTTCAGCTCCCAGTCCCTAGCCAGTGCCTCAGAAAAGCCCTTCAGCATTTGATGCTGTCTGCTTTTGAGCTGAACTCAGATGCTTCTCAGTCTAAGCTCTTACTTAACTTAGGTACAAAAAATACCTTTTTTTTTTTACTTTTATCATACCTTTGGTTGACAATCCAGGTTACTGAAAATCCTCCTGGGAGTTACATTTAGCAAAACTCAGGCCTGGTTGGAGCAATGAAGAGATTCTTCAAAACTATATTTAAACCTGAGTTAATGCAAGTCACTGTGGAAGCAAAACTGAAAAGCTGAGTAGAGCTAGTGCCCTTCACTCAGCTTTCCCCATATCCACCCTTAGAAACCAAACTGCTTCTCTTATGAAATGAGGCCTTTAGACTACTTACTCTCCACCAGGCTATGATCTTTATTTCCCAATGTACATACTCTATTCTTTATTGCTGTTCAGTCCTGTCCAATGCTTTGTGACCCCCATTGGGTTTTCTTGTCAAAGATACTGGAGCAATTTTCCATTTCCTTCTCCAGTACATTTTACAGATGGGGAAACTGAGGCAAGCAGGTTTGAGTGACTTGCCCAGGTCACAGCCTATAAATGTTCAAGGCCGAACTCAGGAAGATGAGCTTTTCTGACCCTAAATGGATGCTCTGGCCACTGTCTCCTAGCTGCCCCGCTTTTAGATTGTTCTTTTTACTGTTCTATGAACATGCCATGATCCATGTTGTAACAGATTGAGCTGAATTATACTCCTCAGAAGCACTAAATTACTTTGAACAAATTATGGAACTTCTCTGCTCTATTATTTAAAAAATCAAGGGTCTGAACTTTAGAGTCATTAAGATTCCTTCCAGCTCTAAAATTCTATGAATCTTATTTCTTACCTTGAAAATCAAGACTTGTGTTCTTTCTCCGACTTTGAGTATTCTCCTTCATTTCTGCCTATTCAAATCACAGCCCAATTCAAGTCCTAAAATCCTAGCTCAATTCAATTTCAATTCAATAAGCATTTGTCTGTTATGTAAAAAGCTGTGCTTCTGTGAAATCCTCTCAAAGTATTCTAGTTCTACTCCTTTTTTGAACTTTACTAAAAATTGGTGTCCCCAAATTTAGCAGTAAAAGGAATTTAAATCTCAGGGGAGAGGATTTAAAGCCAGAAGGAACCTAAGAGATTATTTAGTCCAGCCCCTTCAATTAACAGATGAAGAAGCTCAAACATTGATGACTTAATTATATAGAAAGGCAGCTGATGTCTTAGAGAGCTCAGATGATTTCAAAACCTGATTCTAATGTTTCCTGTGTGATCCTTGGTAAAGCACCTCAGCTCTTTGAATCTTAGTTTCCTAAATAGTGAAATAGAAGACCTTAATACTTGTATTACCTACATGACAGAGTTGTTGTAAGACTGAATGATACATATATATATATATA
>JAJPUD010000601.1:619996-639517 GCA_023553655.1 Myrmecobius fasciatus | reverse complement strand
CCCCCCCCAATCTAGATTCAGTTGTAAACTATTAAAACTTAAAATTGAACTAAGACTTTTAGGATAGCTTTTATATATATTATGTAGCTCTTTGCCTGCATCAAGTTATCTGATCTTAGCAAGGCGTGCAGATAATGCAAATCTTATTATTTTTTTAAGCATTGAAGAAACTGAGATCAAAGAGATAAAGTGGCCTAACAGGTCATAGAACCTGGGATCTTCTGATCCTACCTATATTGATGCTTCTAGATTTTCTAATTTAATAAGGCTTTTCTAACTATATTGAATACTATAAGTCATGCATGAGTAAGGAAGATCTCAGTTCAAATTATGCTTCAGATACTTAGTGGATGTGTGATTCTGAACAAGTCATTAAATATATCTAAGCCTTAGTTTTGTCATTTATAAAATGAAAGGGTAAGATTTGATGGTAATTTGATAATTCCCTAACATAGACTACCATTTCACGAGGTGCCTACCACATAGAAGGGCAGCCTCTATGTTACACTAATTTAACTTCTGGCTCCATGCATTCTCGACTTCTCTATCCACTTGATAGCACCTTGCTTCTCCCTAGTGCTCTCTTCTCCTCCCTTCTCTACATGTGGTTTTCTTCTTCATTTGATTGTATGCTTCATGTGATTAGGAATTATTTTTCTTGTTTGCATTTGTTTTTCTAGAGCTTTTGACAGTCCCTGATGCCTCTTAATTCTCTCTCCCCTCCCCTCCCCTCCCCTCCCCTGCCCTCCCCTCCCCTTCCCTCCCCTCTCTGCTCCTCTCCTCTCCTCTCCTCTCCTCTTCTCTTCTCTTCAGGAAGTTTAGAGATTTGGAGTCAATTCCATAAAAGAATCCTCAGGTTAAAATAGAAATTTTTATCCTGGAGAAAAAGAGACTTCACAAATTTTAATTAAAGGCCTTCATGTGAAAGAGAGATTATATTTATTCTGCTTCAATCCAGAGCATAGAAGTAAGAAAACAGCAGGAGGGTGGAAAATGCCAGTTCGGTTTTAATGTAAGGACTAACTTTTTACTGTTTAGAGCTTTCTTAAAGTAGAAGGGATCCTCATTCACAAAGTTTTCAATCATCAACCAGATTACTCGTTTAGCAGATTGTAGGGAAAATTTCATTTAGCTATGAGGTCTCTAAGGTCTCTTGAGCTTTTGAGATTCTATGAATAAGGACTTGGAAGCAGCTTGGAAGCTCACCTTGAAGAAAGAGAGAATGTGAGAAAGAGCAGTAAATAAGGAAAAGTTCAGTTGTTACTGTTCCATGTTTTTTTTTTTTAGTAATTTCCAACTGTTTATGACCCCATTTAATTTTTTTTTGGCAAAGTTACTGGAGTAGTTTTCCATTTTCTTCTCTAGCTCCTTTTACACATGAGGAAACTGAGGCAAACAGGATCAAGTGATTTGCTCAGGGCCATACAACTAATCAATATCTCAGGCCAGATTTGAACTAAGGAAAATGAGTTTTCTTAATTCCAAGCCCAGTAGTACTTTATTCACTCTACCATTAGCTGCCTTCTAAGGAAGGATAATGAGCTACAGACTCCTCAGATTTGTTGTCACACATCTAGCATGTTCTGATCTTATAAGTGACACTCTAACCTGCTCTGGGCTGCCCTGTTCTAGAGGTCCCAAACCTAAGCAGTGCCCCTCATCCAAAGACCATTTAAACATGCCAGTCACTGTTCCAATAGATGAAATTCCCTTTGTTTGACAAGTTCATATGGGAGACATTCATTCCCCTCCCACAGGGGCATCCTTCATTAGCAGAAGTGACCCTTGTCACTCCAGCTGTGTCTACTCATTATCAAATGTTTTAATTATGTGTGTCAATGAGAGCAAATGAGATAATATGTGTAAAGCACTTTGTAAGCCTTAAGGCACTTATATAAATACAACTATTATTATTATTATTATTATTATTATTATTATTATTATTATTATGCCATGACTTAACTTAGACATCTGGCTGCTTTCTGCATGGAGAACAATCAACAAATTGAAAGATCAGATTTTCCTTAATTCTTCTTTAGTGAAAAATAATCATGTGTTGATTTAAATGAAATCCTGTGATTTGATTAACTGTCAACTCCCTATCTTTCTACCGAAAGGCACTGGCAACCCATTCCACAGAGACATCCTTTTTCTTATTATTACTATTAGCTTCTCATGTTAGGTTCTGTCTTACACTGAATCTGACAGGAAGGACAGAGTGGGTTGTACAGACCATTCCAATGGCTTATACACTCAGTATAAAGAATGAAATTTTGTCCCCAGAAGACGAATTATATTGACATTACTGGTCCTGAGCTGGATGGTGATATTAATGTTGAACTCCAAATACTCTGACACTCAGTCAACAAGCATTTACAAAAAAAGACAAAAATAATAGCCCTTGCCTCTAGGAGCTCACATTTAATGGAGACATAATGTTTATCACTGTGCTCATATAGAATTTATAAGTATAATTGGAAGGTATTTTCAGAAGGAAGGCATTATGTGGGAAAGTCCAAGAAAGGCTCCTTGTAGAAATGGGATTTAAGTTGACTCTTCAGAGTCTGGGGAAGCAGAAGAAAGAAGTGAAAATGGAGCACACATTCCAGATATGGGGGATAGCCAGTGAAAAGACATAGATTTGGGAGATGAAATGGTATTTGCAAGGAAAAGCGAGACAGACATTGGAGTGAGATGGTAGAATACAGAATGGGGAGAAAGGCATAAAAATTGAGAAGTTAGGAAGGGACTTAGTTGTTAATCAGAGAATTATACATTTGATCTTAGAGTTAACAGGAGGCCACTGGAGTTGAGCAGGAGGATTGATATAGTCATACTTGTGCTTCAAGAACAACCTTGGCACCTGAGTGGAGAATGGATTTGAGTGGTTTACCAAGCAGAAGACTAATCTATTCATGAGGTCCCACACCAAAGTGATGATGATAAGTAGAGAGAAGAGAACTTATGTGAAAGATCTTGAGGAGATAGGAATGACAAGAAGACACTCCAAAAGAAGAAGAGTATTGATGCAAATAGAAAATCTGCCCTTTTTGTCTGTCAGAGCCACATCCATGGGTAGGTGGAATGGTTAATCTGATTAATGACTATTATGAAGCATGGTGAAGGACAACAACATTCTGGAAGGAAATTTAAGAAACAACCGTGAGCATAGTTAAATATGAGAGCTCTAACCAGATCAACATTAAAATGGTTCAATTCAATTCATTATATGCAGAATGCTATGCTAGATACAAAGGATGAACATAACATTGCCTTCAGTTTAATGGAGAGTAGATGGAAGGGAGTGAGACCTGTAAATAATAAGATAAAATAGAATGAGAAAATATGCATAGAAGAGCTCAGATAGAAAGGGATGAGAAACTGAGAAGAGAAATCAATTTAAGGCCTTCTTCATGGAAGAACTTAGTCTTGAAGGAAGGGAAGGATTCCGATAGGAATCCAATAGGAGAGTGAGTCTATTCTAAAGATATGCAACTTGTTTCTAAGAGCTAGACAAAAGACATGAAAGAATGGGATTGGAGAATAGTGAGGAAGCCACTTTAGCTGTGAAATATTAAATGCATGCAGGGAAATAGTAAAATTTGGCCCAGCCCATGGAGGACCTTGAATGAGTGCTTGTGCAATTTATTTTGTGTCCATTAAGTAATAGAGAATGACTGTGAATTTAGGGGAATGATGCAATGGAACTTCTGTACTAGGGAGATTATTTTGCAATAGTGTGAAAAGTAGATAAATGCAAAGTGGAGTACTGGGTTTGATATCAGGAAGACTTGGATTGAAATCTGCCTTTAACACATTCTTAACTGTATAACAAGACATATCTCTCTATAACAGACAGCTGTACAAGGCTTATCTACTAGGTTATAGAGGTGTTATAATCTGTTTTAGTGAAGGGAGTTCCCATACCAGGTATTACCCATGCTCATAAAATCACAATGTATTTGAATGAAAGGTATATTGGAGAGAAGAGAGATAGAAAATTAGGAGACCAAGTAGGAGTTGTTCATTATTGTAATGAAAGATGATAGGGGAATCATATATGTGAGAAAGACTGGAAATAGAATAGTCTGAACTTGGCAATTGATTGGCTGATGGAAATAGGAGGGAGATGGGACTCAATGACAATTGATCATTTTAACATGAATGAATTAAAAGCTAGCTGTGCCATCACCAAATGGGGGAAATTAGTGGGGGAAAATAATGAGTAGACAGATGAACTCATTTTTTTTAATTGGAGGTGCCATTGGGAGATTTTGGAAAAAATATACATAGCTACTTTATTGACTAACTAAAAGAAAGACAATCTCTTCCCTCAGGATGCTTACAATTTGACTGGCAAAATGACAGAAAAAAGAAGTTGAAAAGAGTGAGGGAAAAGAAGATAGCCATGTGGGGACATGGTAGTGAAGTCTGGTGACAGGAGGAGGAACAAAAAAGGCATGAAAGGTGGATGGTCTGAGTACTTCCTCAAATTGGAAGATTAAAGGAGGAGCTCAACAATGGGAAGAGAAGGGCCAAAGCAGCAAAGAAATCTTTCAAAGTAAGAAGGCAGGAGCCTAGGTAGCTACTTCTGTGTACTATTTAGGGATTATTGAATCCAACTCACACATTTCGTTCAGTTTTTCAGTCACATTTGGTTTTTCTTGACATCATTTGGGATTTTCTCCAGTTTATTTTACATGTTAGGAAACTGAGGCAAACAGAGTTAAGTGACTTGCCCAGAGATACCCAGCTAGTAAGTGTCTGGGGCCTGATTTGGAATCAGGAAAATGATTCTTCTTGACTCTAAGCGTGGCACTCTATTCATTGCATCACCTAGCTGCCCCAAACATCTTACAAATGATGAAAACTTAGCTTAATCAGAGAGGTTAAGCAAATTGCCATCCAAGGTCATAGAGACAGCAGTAGTTAAACTGAGGTGGAAAGCCATGAAAAGTCAGTATATTTCCCTTTGACTAAGCTCAACTTTTTGTGGAACCTGTACTGGCCTTGGTTTACTCTGGGTTTATTGGAAGAATTTTCTCAAGGCAATTCTCTGAGGGTTGGCATAGTAGACAAATTCTCAGTGGAACTACTTGACTGAGAATATCTTGCTTCACTCTGTTTTGTGCCTGGTTCCTTATGTATTCTTCTCTTGAACTCTCTGATCTGATGGTATTCTGGTTTAGAGTTGGAATGGGCCTTTAAAGCCATGGAATTCAAATTTTCATTTTATAGATAAGAAAACTGAACTCAAGAGAGGGCCTCCTTAAGATGTTTTTCATGCTTTCAAGAAAGAGGATTCCCTTTGGAAATCCTCAGGTTTGTGCATGTAGAACTAGAAGAAAGAAGAAATGACTTCTAAGTGGCCCAGTCTCCCAGAACTTTAGACTTATGATGCTGATTGGTTCTATGGACACTTGTACTTGGAATCACCCTTTCTTATCTCTCCTCACCCATATATAAATCTAGGATTAAAGTGTAGGATAGGGTGGGGGTGGGGAGAGTGGTGGAAGCAGAATATGTCACCCAAAATACTTGGGACAGTAAACTACAGCTTGGAAACACCAGCTTTTGGGCTCATAATCAAGAGATCATCAGGTTACAGAAATGGAGCTGGAAGGGGCTTTGGATACCCTCTAATTCAACCTCATAATTTTACAGATAGGAGAACTGAGGCCCAGGGAGGTAAAAGATTATCCAAGGTCACACGATGAAGTTATCCCTTAATTCAGCAGATTCTACAACCACCATCATCTCCTCCCCATCGCTCCCTTCTCTTTCATTTCTGCAAGTTTGCTTTGGTGGCATTATGCACATCAAGAAAGGTATACTTTGCTAACTAGAGTTTTCTCTTCCTTTCCTGGACTTTTGAAATAGATTCATTGAACTAAAGCTCCAGATCTTTATCTTCTTTCTTCAGCCCTTTATAAGATGTAACTAATGTTTCCTCCATAACTCCCCCTAAGTTAAAAGGAATAGTAGATCTTGTACAGATAGCTATTAAGATGGTGATATAAGGATAGGGTACAGGTCAAAGCTGAAGACTTACAGGATTATAGATTTCAAACTGAGAAGGGATTTTCAAGGTCATATAGTCCAACCTTTTCATATGCATGAGTAAACTAAGGCCTAGATTTGTCAGCTGCATTACTTTTGGTCATGCATGTGATAATAGTAGAGTCAGGAATCAAGCTCAGGTCTGCTGGCTTGAAAATCACAATAATTTATTCTTCACCAGGAGGAGGATCAAAGATGACTTGGTAGCCAACTCTTGGATAGCCCACATCAGAGAGCTTCTGCCTTTGACTCTAGGTATATGACAGGGACTCTCTGGAAGCAGTGCTGCTTGGGTAGAGTAGTCAGGGGGTTGACACAACAACTTCCATTGACATCTTCCATCCCAAAAATGCTCCAGATTTAGTGCTGAGAAACAGGGCCATTTGGAGGTCTACCTCAAGATGAAGTTTTCCAAGAGATGTACTAGGTCCCCTTCCAGGAGGGGACTTTTCCAAAGGGGGCAAACACTTTGTACTCAAGATGCTACATGGCAGATGGAATTGAATCTTTTTCACATTGGCTCTAAGAATCCAAATGACTTGACAGTTTGGGTTTTGTATTTTTAGAAGGAAGTTCTGTTCTGATCCCGTACGATTCTAAAAGGAAGCATCCACATTTGGACCTACAGATGCCAGCTTGGAAGTGCTGCTCCAGCTGTGCTCCCAGATTGTGAGGTCTACATGCCAGCTTGGAGGATGGTACCAACTATGTGTACCCTGCTTAGGAGCCAGAGATGCCAGCTTGGGAGACTGATCCAGCTGTGTGTCCTGGTTTTCAGTTAGTTGTGAGGGTGTACTATAACCTGGGCTATGAAGTTGACAAACTTTGTCTGCAGGATGACCGAAATATCCTTTCCTGCCTAGCTTCCTAAACTATCTTCCCCTTCTATGGTGTCATTTACAACAACAAAAAAAATCAACAAGCATTTTTAAGCATTTATGGTGAAGCAGGGCTTGTGCTAAGTACTGAGGATAAAAAAGATAATAAATTTCCTGTCCTCAAGAAGCTTATTTAACTTTTTTCCTATTTTTTTTTCAGTTAAGAAGCATTTATTTAGGGGCAACTAGGTGGCACAGTGGATAGAGCATCAGCCCTGAAGTCAAGAGGACCTGAGTTCAAATCTGAACTCAAGCACTTAACACTTCTGGCTGTGTGACCCTGGGCAAGTCACTTAACCCCAATTGCCTCAGGGGAAAAAAGCATTTATTTTCTCTTCCTTCCATCCCCAATTTAGAGGGGAAAAAACAAAAGCAAAACCCTTGTCAAGGAGAACAGATTTTCATATTGCCTGTGTCTAAAAATGTCTTATTCTGTACCCCAAGTGTATATAATTCTCTAGCTAATTTTACAGGTGAGGAAACTGAGTTGCAAAGTTAAATGACTTGTCCAGGTCACAGAGCTAGTGACTGTCTGAGGCTGGATATGAATTTGGATCTCTCTGACTCCAGGTTCAAAATTCTATCTGCTGTGTCACCTAGCTGCCTTTTTATTTGCAAAACATATGTATGGGTAATTCTTCAACAGTGACCCTTACAAAGCTTTCTGTTACAAATCCCCCCCCAGTCCCCACCCCTCCCCTAGATGGCAGGAAATCCACTACATGTTAATTATGTTAAAGGACTTGACAAATCAAATATATGTATACATATTTCCACACTTATCATTGTTGTGAAAGAAAAATCATATCTACAAGAAAAAAAAATCAGAGAAAGGAAACCCAATGCAAGCAAACATCAATAGAGAGCATGAAAATGTTATGTTGTGGTCCACATTTCACATCCCTCTCTCTGGGTGTATATGGCTTTCTTCAGTAAACAATTGGAAGTGGTTTGAAACATTTCATTGTTGAAGAGAGTCATGCCCATCAGAACTGATCATCATATAGTATTGTTGTTGCCGTGTATAATGATCTTCTGGTTCTGCTCATTTCACTCAGCATCAGTCCATGCAAGTCTCTCCAGGCCTCTCTGAAATCATCCTGCTTGCTGGCCGTTTCTTACAGAACAATAATTTTCCATAACATTCATATACCATAATTTATTCAGCCACTCTCCAATTGATGGGCATCCATTCAGTTTCCAGTTTCCAGCCACTACAAAAAGGGCTGCCACAAACATTCTTGCACATGTGGGGCCCTTTCCTTCCTTTAAGACCTCTTTGGGATATAAGCCCAATAGAAACACTCCTGGGTCACAGGGTATGCACAAATGCTTGCAAATATTAATGTGAACTATTATTAAGAACTCAAAGGCATGAAACTCTAATAATAAAATGATAGTCATCAGGCTTAGACTCTCTGTGACTACCTACTTAGCTTTTATCAAGAAAGCTAGCCATTTTTATGGATTCATTCCACTTGTATGAATAACTGAATGAAAAGAAAATTATTAAATGATTTCTGTGTGCCAGATGTTGGAGACACAAATGCAAAAGAGATATAACTCCTGTTCTCAAGGAATTTACATTCTAATTGACAGAGACAAAACCTGTAGCCCAAGTTTCTTTCCATTCCACTATAACTTCCCGGATCCTCTAATTTTCCCTTTCCCTATAATTTCAACTCTCCTTCAGGGGTTAATCACCCTAGAAATGTACTTCTTAGTCTGACCCTTCCATTGCCTTGGAATAGCTCTCTGAGTTTCCTAAGCCAAATCTTCAATGAATACAAACTGGCCAGGGATAGATGCTTGCATATGTAACTGACTTAGCTCCAGAGTAAGGATGCTATACTAATTTCTCTCCTATATTATAGCTTCGGGCTTGTACATTTTTTCTTCCTTACCTTAATATTAGCAAATCAATCATTTGTGAATCTCTAACTAAACTAGGAAGGAAACATTCTTGGTTATAATTTTTCAAATGCATAGCAACAAACCATCCCCCTTAAAATGACAGTCCTGCTTGGAGCTTTAGTTGCCCCCATTCCCTTCACTGGGAATTCCGAAGGAAATAAAATGTTTTCTTAAGCAGAGAAGATGAGGCTAATATCCCTATAGGATCATAGTCTTATTTGTCACTATGAAGTATGTAACATTTGAAGCAGAAAGGACCCAAGAAACTCTATAGGGCAGGGTTTCATCTTTCTTTTGGACCACATTCTCATTTTACAGATTAAAAAACTCAGGTACTCCAAATCCTCTTTCCATCCACTTTGTGCAAATCCTTTAATTTCTATAAAGTTTATTTTAATTTCTATGAAGATCTAATGTTATTAATAATCTCTTTAATGGCCAAATCCAGTGGCCTTTTCTCAAACATTCTTCTCATTGACTTCTACAGTTTTTGATACTGTTGCTTACTTTCTCTTCTTTGATACTCTTTTTTTCTCAAAGTTTTCAGGACATCATTCTCGCCTGCTGTCTCCTTTGATGGATGGTTCTTCCAGATCGTGTCCTCTAAATGTGGGTGCTCCTCAGGGTTCTGTTCTGGGCCCTCTTATCTTCTCCCTCTATACTATTTCACTTGGTGATCTCATTAGCTCCTATGGATTTAATTACTGTCTTTATGTGACACTTCTCAGATCTACTTACCCTGTCCTAATTTTCTGCTGACCTCCAGTATTGCATCTCCAAATGCCTTTTAAACATCTTGAACTGGATGACCAGTAGACATCTTAAACTCAACATGTCAAAAATAAAACTCATTATCTTTTATCCTACACTCTCCTCTCTTTCTCCCTTCTCTTTTACTATAGAGGGCAGCATTATATTCCCAGTCCCTCAGGTTCTTAATCTAGGAGTCATTCTTGACACCTCACTATCTCTCATTCCACTTCTCACCCTGCCCCAGTCCATTCAGTCTGTTGTCAAGGCTTGCCATTTTCACCATTGAAGTACCTTTCAAAAGTGCTTCCTTGTCTTTTTCTTGTGGTATTGCCACCATTTTGGTGCAAGTCCTAACCCTCTCATGTACGGACTGCTGAATAGCCTACTGATGAATCTGCTTGCCTCAAGTCTCTTCCCATTCTAATCCATCCTCCATTCAGCCACTAAAGTGATTTTCTTAAAATGATGGTCTGATTATGCCATTTTCCTTTTCAACCAATTCCAGTGGTTCTCTATTGTCTCCTGGATCAAATAAAAAAAAAATCTTCTGCTTGAGATTCAAAGTCCTCCATAACTTGACTCTCTCCTTCCTTTCTAGTTTTCTTACATCTTACTCCTTGCCATATACTCTTTGATCCAATGACATTGATTTTGTCGCATAAACTCCAGCTTTTGACTTCAGGTGTTTCCTCTGGCTGGAGTGCTTTCCCTTATCTCCCCTTACTAGTTCCCCCGGTTTCCTTCAAATCCCAACTAAACTCTGACTTTCTATAGGAAGCCTTTCATTCCATTGTTTTTCCTCTGTTAATTTTTTCCCATTTATTCTGTAGATAGCTTATTTGTGTATGTGTGTGTGTCTGTCTGTCTATATACATACAAACACCTACCTACCCAAACATATTTATATATATGTATATATGTAAATATATATATATATATACACATGTGTGTATGTGTATTTTTCTGTCAGATAATGCATTCTTTGAAAGCAATATCTCTATTTTTAAATAGCCCCAGAGCTTACTACAGTGACTAGCACATAATAGGTACTCAGTAAAATTGTTTGTTGTAGGGCTATAGGATTGGGAAAACACTTTACATATGTTAATTAATTTGATCCTCACAATAATTATAAGGTGGATGCTATTATCTTCATTTTACAGATAAGGAAACTGAGGCAATGTGGTTAAATGATTTGTCCAGGTATAACAACTAGCAGGTCTCTGAGGTTGGATTTGAATTTCTGTATTTCTGACTCTAGGTCCAGTGCTCTTTTCATTGTGCCAGGTAGCTGCCTGGTAGAGGAATTTCCTTATCATCAGGAGTTCCCTAAATCAATAAAATAGGTTCAAGCTAGAAAAATGAAATCTTTTGATACTTCTCTCATCCAGTGGTATGTTACAGGTGGGCTAGAGAGATGGGAACTCTAGAGAGCCACTTTACATTTTCCATACCCCATACCTAGTCTTCCTTCCATGATTAATTGCCAAAGTAGAATAATCTGGATTCAGTTCAGTTCATAGAACATAGATTTAAAGCTGAAAGGGACCCGGTCCAAATCTGTTATTGTACAATTGATGTAACTGAGGCCTAGGGAAGTTAAGCAATTTGTTCCACAGAGAGCTGAGATTCAATCCTGAGTCATCTAACTTCAAAATCAGCATTTCTTCCATTGCACATAGAAGAACTGGACATGTTTAACATATATTGAATTACTTGCTGTCTTGGGGAGGAGACTTGGGGGAAAATTTTTTGGAACACAAGGTTTTATAAAAGTGAATATTGAAAACTAACTTTGCATGTATTTTGAAAATAAAAAGCTATTATTAATTTTTTTAAATAAAATAAACTAAACTGGAGAAGGAAAGGCAAAAAAAAAAAAAAGAAAAAATGTCTATACTATTTATAAAGTACTGTGCTATGCGCTAGAGAAAGTACAAAATGTAGATAAGAAAAGGTTCCTGCCCCTTCAGAGCTGCAGTCATTCTTCTAGGGGATAAGACACATACATGGATGACTACAATTCACAGTAATTGGTGATAAAGGCACACAAGAGGTATGGAGTGCTTTGTAAGATCCAGGAAAACATCATTACTAACAGAGGGGATCAGGTAAGGATTCATAGAGGAAACGTAGCAAAGTCTGAGTCTGATTGAAAAGGATGGATAAGAATTTAGTCAGAGGATTTCAACTTTCTAGAGATCTTACAGATTATCTAGTCCAAATTTTGCATTTTGGAAATGAAGGAACTGAGGCTTAGAGAGGTTGTGTCCCCTTATGATATCTCACGCTAGGTTATGGTCACCTATGGCCCTACTAGGAGTAAATTTTGGACATGTTCTATATATATTTAAATTTTGTCTTTCCATTAAAATGTAAGTTTCTTGAGAGCAGGGTCTATTTCACTTTTGTCTTTGTATTTGCAATAATTAATCAAATTTCCAGCTATATACTAGTTGATTGACAGATTGATTGATAAAGGAAAAGGAATAAGAATTTATTGTCTACTCTGTGTCAAGCACTGTGCTAAGTGCTTCACAACTATCTCCTTTAATCCTCACAACAACCCTGGGAGATAGGTGCTTTTATAAGTCTCATTTTGTAGGTGAGGAAATTGAAACAGACAAGTTAAGTGACTTACCTAGAGTCACACAGCTAGAGGAGAGGGGAGATGAATAAGTATTTATATTGTTCCCACTATGAGCCAGGCATCGTGCTATGTATTGCTTATAAAAATTACTTTACTTGATCCTTGTAGTTTCCTACAGAAGGTAGGAAGATATTATTTCAGGTATAGGGAAGACTATGAACTAAGACAAAGACAGGGAAGCTTGAGAACCATTTTATTTCACCTTAAATGTAAACTATTTGGAGGGACATAGTATGAGATAAGGCTGGATGAGTATGATGGCATCGGACCGTGGAGGTCCTTGAAAGTCAGTGTAGGGAGTTTAGACTTTACTGAGAAAGCAGTAGAGAACCATTTTGAGCAGAAAAGTAGAATGAGTCTTTTTATAAGAAGGAAGACTCTCAAGATTTCTGAAGGAGAGAGAATGCTGAAGCAAGGGAATTGGAGAAGACAGATGGGAAAAAGAACAGCATCAAGGATGCTTTCTCTTTCAGATATTTATAAAGCCTTACAAGGAAGAAAAGAGAGAGCCATCCCTGAATGACTGGAGTTTGTGTAGGGGTAATTGGTATCAGAAAAGCAAGGCTCTCTAAAGCAGACCTTCTTAGTCTAGGGTTCATGAATTTTAAATAAAAAAAATGTGATAACTACATTTCAGTATAATTGGTTTTGTTTATAATCTTATGTGTTTTATTTTATACATTTAGAAAACATTATTGAGAGAAGAGGTCCATAGGCTTTGATAGAAGGGCCCATGACACAAAGAAGGTTAACAACCTTTTCCCTAGAGCAAAGCTTCTTAAACTGTGGGTTACAACTTCATATGGAGTCATGTAACTGGATGTGGGAGTCACAAGAAATTTGACAACAGTAAAAGGTATAAAATATTCCATCAAGACTTAATTCATTATGTCAAAATATAAAAGCATAATCATCTCTTTAGCATGCAAATTTGCTTTCATCTTTAATACATGGTAAAATTATATGTATAACAAAACACTTCTGAAATAAATTTCTTTATGATTTATTATCAGTAAATGTTTAATTTGTATACCTATTTTATATACTTTTATGCCTGGGGTTGTGTGAAAATTTTTAGGCAATAAGGGAGTGGAAAAAGCCTTTTTGAAAAAAATGCAAACTCAGGCATACAGATACATAAAATAGGCATACAAATCAAATATTTAGTGATAATAAATCATAATTTGTTGATCCTCATATTTAGTTATGAGACCCCATATAGGGCTACAAACCACATTTTTAGAAGATGCACTCTAGAGAATAACAACTTGCATTTTAAGGTTCACACAATGGATTATCTTGATTGATTCTCATGAAAACTCTCTGAGGTAGATATTATCATTCATCTCCATTTTGTAGATGAGGAAACTGAAGCCCAGAGAGTAAGTGATTTGTTCAGGGTCCCATTGCTAGTGTCTGTGGTAGGCTTTGAACATCCAACCCTTTTGCTTTATAGCAAGGCAGAGGTAATAGGTCGGCACAGAAAGAAAGACAGGGGCATTGCATGGAGGGAACTGGTCACTAGGAGAGCCAAAGGCAAGGAAAGGCTAATTTCTGGGAAGAATCCTTTTTGGACATCTTGTTTTAGTAATTTAGGAAGATAAGAATGAATCTCCCCTGTTTCTGGGTCTCTCTTAGATGGTAAAAGGGCCTCATTTCCTTTGATAACTCTGTCTGGTCCCTTTTGATCTGGTGAAATCATCTTCATTTCTGTAATAATTCTTAGCATCTATGTCAGATAGAAGGAGCATGTCTCCTAGTCTCTCCTGGGACAGCACAAAAGGGCTCAAAAGGATCTAACTCAGGAGAAAGTCACCCAATAAATAGTAGCTAAAACCCAAGCCTTCAAGTTCCCAGGTCAGGCCTCTTTCCTGGGTTGCTTCACAACTAACTTTCACATAAAACATTTGTTCCTGGAATTCAGGGACCTTGGTTCTAATTCTACCTCTACTTTCTAAATGTATGTTTTTGGATAAATCACTCAAAGTTTCTGTTTCTCATTTTCTTTACTCTGAAAGTAAGAGGTAGCGATGGATAGAATGTTTGGTGTCAAATGAGAAAAATCTGAATTCAAATTCGTTCTTGATACTAATTGCTGGGCTCTGAGCAAGTCACCTAACTTCCTTATATTATTTTTGTGGTTAATAATAGCACCTCCATCATCCAGTTATGCTCCATGTTTATATAATCTTATAGAAAGTGTTTTGTAAATCTTAAAGCATTAGGCAAATGCTAGCTGTTATTATTATGAGATTAAACTAGATAACTCTTTAAGTTTTCATCTGGCTGGAAATGTTACTTTTAGACCTTATTATCTACTCAGTCATGAATCAGAGCTTTCCATCTCTAAATAACTTTAGATGTCATTTTAGTCCACACCTCTCCTGTTTTACAGTTGAGGAAATTCTAGACTAGAAGTGAATTGATCTCTCCAAGGTCACTAAGGTAGTGAATGGCAGATCTTGGATTCAACCTAGGTCTTCTCAGGCTAATTGTGGTCTTCTTTTCACTACGGAAGCTTATATTTCCCTTTTTGTATAAGTATTACCTGTAAAATAAAAAGAAAATCAAGACAAGTTATAGTTTTACATATGAGGAAAGTGAACTTCAGAGAGGTTTAGTAGCAAGGCTGGCACAGAGAGTCAGTGACAGAGATGGGACCAAATTCAGGTCTCTTACTCCCAAACACATATTCTGTCTACTAGGTCCTGCCAGAATTTAGAACATAGGCAAGCAGTGCCCTACTGGGAACTAGGGTGAATCATTCTGCCATCTCTCCATCTGTCTGTCTCTAGACAAATGCAGAGCAGTTTAATTCTTGCTAAAAGTGGTTTGGTGTTTAAATTTGGCCTTCATTTGGGTTTTTCTTTAAGTCCCAACTAAAATCTCATTTGCTCCAGGAAACCTTCTCCAAGCCCTTTTAGTTCTAGTGCCTTCCTTCTTTTGAGGATTCCTTTCTTATCCTGTACATAACTTGTTTGTACATATTTGTTTGTTTCCAATCTCCCTCAATAGATGGGGAGGTCTTTCAGAGCAGGGACTGTCTTTTGCTAGAGCTTAGGGCAGTGTCTGACACACAGTGGGTGTTTAATAAATGCACTGACTAACTGGCTCATACAGGTCTGTCCTCATTTCTAGGAAGGTGTCTTCATGGTTTAGTCCTTGAAGAGGGAGAAATATTTCTTTTCCTAATGGGAATAAGGCTGTCAAATTTCCTTTATCAAGTTGAGAAAAACCTTAATGGAAGGTAGTGCAAGGTTTTAGCAGTGCTGTAGGTGTACCTTCCTGCCAGTAATTGACAGGGGAAGACAATTACAGAGAGGGAAGAAGAATGGGAGCTTCTGGCACTGTTTATCTCTGCAGTAGGACACCAGAAAGCCCCAGAAGTAGTCATTATGGGCAGGGACTTAGGAGCAGGCAGCAGGAGGGGTGGCCTTTGGGACCTGGACTAAGCAAGCCAGGCCCCAGATGGAGGATCCCAGGCCCATGAAACATGTTCAAAGGGAGAGAATTCCCTTGCTCCTCCCTTCTTTCCCAAGAAAGAATTATTGGCTTATGGAGGTACATTCTTAGTTCTCATAAAAGTGACCAAGGAGGATACATACTTCCTGCCTATATTCACAGAGAGGGACTAAGTCAAAGAGCAGTCAGGAGGGGCTGGCAGCATGCTCCATTTCTGTGAACTGTGGGAGAGTCATTCTACTTAGCTTTGGGTCAGGGAAGTCCAGGTCAGAAGACTGGGACCTTGGGATGCAACTTTGTATATTGAGGACTTCATCTGAGGTTGTGAGAAAAGTGTTTCCTAGTCAGTCCTTTTGTTGTCCATTTATTTGTGTTGTCATTCAACTTGCCCCTGGAGCTGTGTATCTCCCTCTCTGTGATACTTAGTGATGCCCTATGGATCTCACAGAGAGGATGGTGAAAACCTTTTTCCTGATGGGTACATGGGTCAAATTGAAAACAGGAGACCTCCATGCTCCTACAGAATTTAGCAAGAAACCAGGCAGGCTATGAATAACAGAGCTCCCAGTCAGTTCTCTCTCCCCTTTGCTTCCCCCTGAGTTGGCTGGCTCCCTCCCTTCCTCACCAAGTTAGGCTGCCAATCATCTCATTGTGGACGCTCCCCCAGGGCCTTCCAGGCCTAGGATGATAAATGCAGGCTGTATTAGTGTCATTATGGTTATTTATTAGTCACCTTGTATAAAACCAATGATAAATCCAATTAAAATGCTAGTGAAAACACAGCATATGTTGGAATAGTAGCATCTCATCTTGGAAATCAGAAGCTTCTGTCCTGTCCTGAACTGTTCTGTTTTCTTTTCTTCTGTACTTGTCTGGAAGGCAAGGACACTGCTCAAGTAGTAAATTAAAAAGTACTTGGGGTACAACATGTGGGGAAGAGAAAAATGACCAGAGCTGGGGTTCACATGGAATAATATCCTGATTTCAGGTGATTTTCACCAAAATCCCATGGTGGATTACTGAGAATTAGGGAAAAAATTCTGTTCTTCCTATTTAGCTGCTTTGCTTCCTGTCATACATCTTCAGTCAAGTCTTGGCTAGGGACAAAGGAAAGAAGTTTAGACTACAAATAAATGGAGAATCAGCTCTATCACCAGTATCCCCCTCAACCCCCCATGGACACACCCAGATGTTGAGTTAATGTTTACCCCTCCCAGGTAAGATATTTACATTTTAATTGTGCTCTTCAATTGAATGAATTTTTGTTAAGCATCTACTATATGCAAAACCCTAGGGGACACTAAGATAGATAGCAAACCAACTTTATTGTCAAAGGACTTGGAATCCAATGGAAGAAAAATCATATACAGAAAGACTATTAATACACAGGAAATTAATTGCTAAGGGGAAATCCAGGTAATGTGTTCTAGGAAATCTGAGGAGTCAGCAATGGCTCTCAAGTGTAGGATGGAGGAAAGGAGTCAGGAAAGTCTTTATGGAAGGGGAGGAACCTTCACTGAGTCTTGAAAGAAGGAATGCCTTAGTTGGATTGTTATAATTAAGGATGGAAGGCAAAGGAGGTAGTCAACTACAAGAATGTAGACTAGAGGATAGAAAGAGAACAAAACATGAAGAATACTGTAGTTTGGCTGAAATGTAGAGTTATGTGATTGGGAATAGAATATGAAAAGGCTAGAAAAGCAACCCAGTCAGCTTGTGGGAAACTTATATTCTAGGATCAGAAGTTTATATTTACTAGGTAATAGAGAGACACTGAAGATCTTTTAATGGAAGTGATCTTGATGGAGGGTAGGTTATTAATGACAGAATAAGAATTTCAAATTATCCATAGAAAGGTGTAGAAGGCAATTAGGTGGTGCAGTGGATTGAGTGCTAAGCTTACTGCTAAGCCTAGAGTCAGGAAGACGAGTTCAAATCTAGCCTCAGTCACTTACTAGGTATATGACTTTGGGTGAGTCACTTAACCCAGTTTCCTTACCTGTAAAATGAACCAGAGGAAGAAATGCAAAACACTACAGGATCTTTGACAAGAAAACCCCAAATGGGATCACAAAAGTTGGACATTACTGAAAATGACTAAACAACAACACACAATATAAAAAGGAATGAAATGAAAAGGGTAGAGATGGAAGAGGGAATAGGCTATGATGAATAGAGATGAGGATATAATGATGAAGAAGAGGCATCATGGATCTTTTATGTAGGGTAGTGCTTCAGGATGGCAAGGATTAGAGACACAAAGGCTGGTTGACAGATGATCTGAAGGGGCATTTGAATTCAGGGAAAGGGGGAAAATTGGTGATGAAATTATTGCTGATTATAATAATAACAAACATATATAAAGTCTTTTTCATGTTAGCAAAGCCCTTAATATTGAGAGAAGCTACTGGATGTTTAAAAGGCAGAAAAGATAATTTCCTTCTGAAGAGATAAGAAAGTCATAGAAGAAGCAATATTTAAACTGGCTGCTGAAGATTATAGAAGATTAACAAGAGGGTTGTAAGCATAGGGAATGGTATAAATAAAGGTGTGGAGTCAGGGATATTGATGACATTTATCAAGCAAAGTACTGCACATACATTATCTCCTTTGATCCTGACAACAATTCTGTGAGGTGTATGCTATTACTGTCTCCATTTTACAGATGAGGAAACTGAGACTCTGAAAAGTTAAATTCCCCCGACCATGATCACATGGCCAGACAGAATTTAAAGGTCTTTCCTGACTATAAACAACTCCAGAGCTTTTTATGCTACAGTAAACTGTCTCTCACAAAAGCATAGTAAAGCATGAGACTTGATGATGAAACAAATGAATAGAGCAGTTGAACTAGAGCGTAGAATATGAGCCTGGCGATAGTTTAAGATACATCTATAAATGTAGTTTGGGGTCAGATTGTGCTAAGCCTGGAATGTCAGTGTTGGGCTTGAGTGAGACAATGTGGAGGCAATACAAGTTTTTGACTACAAGAGTGACCTGAGGCGAATATCATGGAAAATGAAATTGGGAGTGGTGAGTGGAATAAATGAGAGGTGAACAGATTGATTACATGGGCTATTCAATAAAAATTAAGCACTTCCTATGAGTCAGACAATGTAATGATAGACAAAGATCCAGAAGACATGGTCTCTATCCTAGTGGATCTACTTATTAATTGTACCCTACTGATAGTTTTCCCCTTATATGGAATTCCATTGTCATTCCCCATGCCTTTGTACAAGTCATTGCCCATATTTGGAATGCTCTCTTTCCTTACTTCTTCAGGGAATCTCTATCTTGTTTCAAAGGACAGCTTAGGTATGACCTACTCAAGACCTCCCCTGATTTCTCTAGCTCTTAGTACACTCTTCTGCTTAAAATTGCTTTCTTCTTCTCTGTTCTCTGTGTTTACTTATTGGAGAACACATTTCTATGGCTCCTTCTCCTTCTACCACACAGTAGGATCAGTTTGCAACCATCAGAGGAAGATGGGAGGAGACAATCCACAGTACATACCAGATAACTATAATATGAAACAAACTATGATAAAGTGGAATAGAAAGCTAGAGAGTCCTGTATAAGGACCAAGGAAGAAAGAACATCTGTCTGGGGCAACTGGAAAATTCTTCCTATAGGAGGTAGCAATTGAACTGAGTTTGAAGGATGAATGATGTTACCATAGGTGGATGTGGGGCTCCATAGAGAAAGACATATACAAACTTACAGGTAGAGAAATGTGGGGTGATTAACAGAAAAGAGTAGTCTGCTTTGACTAGATGCGTAGCTAGAAAAATGAGTTTGGTA